>JAJEJO010053687.1:16248-146912 GCA_020662805.1 Glaucomys volans
AAGAAAGAAAGAAAGAAAGAAAGAAAGAAAGAAAGAAAGAAAGAAAGGAAGGAAGGAAGGAAGGAAGGAAAGAATTGTAAAACAAGATAGATTTGAACACTGGCTTCATTTATGCCTTTTGATGAAGTAAATTTAACAGACGTTCCCTCTGAGAATCAGAGGTAATTTTTATTTTCTTTTTTATACTTCTCCAATTATTTTTCAAACTTCTACAATAAACATTTTTTATAATCATAAAAATATGGAATTTGTTAACAAAGTACAAAGTACATTTCTTATAATATTTTTTAAAATGTGAAAACAAGTTGTCCCTCTGCTTCATCCTTTGTGGTATTCACCAGTGCCATCCTACCCAAGATAGCCCCCATGACACTATATCCAGTTTTTCAGTTTTCATTATGTTCTTCGGTCCCAGGAAGATTTACAAGAGTGAAAGGCTACTTGCCTGCACCTCCACTTCAGCAGAATCCCCTCTCGGCAGCGCCCCAGCCTCCAGTTCTGGGACACCTTCACCCGTTCCTTCACTGGGACATTGCTCATCCTATGTCCAAACAAAACAGAGAATCCAGTCACTGCAACTCATTGTCAAGAAAAGAAAATTCTATGGGCTTACTGAATCAAGACTTGGGAACATTCAGAATATAACAAAATGTATGTAGAAGGAGTAGGAGACCAGGAAGGTGTAATTCTCTCTCCATACTTAGATAACCAAAAAAGGCAAGAAAAGCCTATCCTTTAAACTACTGAAAACATCTATAGTGATGCCAAAGCAATCTAAGAAGGAACAGATGACAAATAATGTTAGAATTCCTCAGTATCCATATGGAAAAAAAAAATCATGACTCCTACCTCACACCAAGCAGGAAAAACAAAATAACAAAATAGATCATAAACCTAAACATAAAATCTAAAACTATAAAGCTGTCAGGTGAGCAAGTTTTCTTATGACACAGAAAGCAATAACAAAAGAAAAATCTAATAATTAGACTTTATCAAAATTAAAAACTCGTGCTCACCAAAACAAATACACAAAACTACAATCTGGGAGAAAAGATTCACAAAATGTTTATCTAAAAAAGCACTTGTGCCGGGCATGGTGGCACACGTCTGTAATCCCAGCACTTGGGAGGCTGAGGCAGGAGGATCTCAAGTTCAAAGTCAGCCTCAGCAACTTTGCGAGGCCCTAAGCAACTCAGTGAGATCCTGTCTCTAAATAAAATACAAAATAGGGCTGGGGATGTGGCTCAGTGGTGGAGTGCCCCTGGGTTCAATCCAGAGTACCAAAAAAATAAATAAATAAATAAAAATAAATAAAAAAGCACTTGTACCCAGATGAAGAAATCCTCTCTGTATATGCTTATACATATTTTCAAAGACCAACAGGGTATTTCCTATATTGGTGGTAGATGGTACAACCATTTTGGGAAAATATCTGGCAGTTCTTTATAAATCTAAAATATACCTACTCCTTGAACTAGTAATTACCCAGGAGAAATAAAAACATATGTCCACAAAAAGACTTACAGAAGAATGTTCACAGGAATTTTAGTTATATTAGCCAAAAGCTGTAAACAGCCCAGGAATCCATCAAGAGGAGAATAGATACACTGTAGTATGGTCACACAATGGAATACCACTCAGCAACAAAAAAGGAAAGAGGTACTGACATACATAGTAATGCAAATGAGTCACAAAAAAACATTATAATGAGTGAAAGAAACCACACAAAAGTTCATATTTTATGATTTCGTTTATATGAAAGTGTTAACTAACCTATGACAAAAATAATCAGAACAATGATTACCACCAGAGTAGGGAAGGGAACTAACTGGGGAGGAATATGTGGAAACTTTTCCAAATCTTGAAGGGGTTTGGGTTATAGAGTTGTGAATGCATTCGTCAAAACTGCATCAAATTATCTACTTAAAATTTGAGCGTTTATTTTACTCAAATATAAATTCACTGTATGTGAATTTTTCTTCAAAAAAAAAACACTTAAACTAATATACTCTTGAAAATGATATGTATGTACGTTTAGGGGTAAAGTGTGCTGGTATCTGTAACTTACTTTGAAATGCATGATTAAGCAAATATAGCCAAATAATTATAGAATCTAAGTGGTGAGTATATGATATTCTTTGTACAATTCATTTTTTTCTGTATGTTTAAAATTTTCATTTAAAAATATTGGGTAATAAATGTAGGTTTTATTTTGTTTTTGTTTTTGTTTTTGGATGAGGAAGGTAACAGCATTAAAAGATAAGGGCGCACAGCAGCGACAGGAATGGCATAGTTGGGGTGGGTAGATGGGGAAAAAAACTCAAAGCCTCTTTGAGAGTATACTTTTGGATAGAATTTTGAAATCATGGGCAATAAATTTGAAAATTCCATTTCAGGATACCACATCTTCCCTGTCTCCTTGGCTTGCTCCACTGGACAATGCAAGGTACATGGATTGGGACACATAGTGATTGAGAACTGCCATGTCTGCCTCGAAATCCAGTGGCCATGGAGAAAGACACACATCTCTCCTAACCTCTATTTATAAATCTCTCCTAACCTCTATTTATACATTCACATCTATCATGCTTTACTAAAAGCCAGCAGGGAAGTCTTGCTTTCAAGATTCTAATGGATGTACATAAGAAAGGATGGTTCTAGCCGGGCGCGGTGGCGCACACCTGTAACCCCAGCAGCTTGGGAGGCTGAGGCAGGAGGGTCGGGAATTCAAAGCCAGCTTCAGCAACTTAGCGAGGCCCTAAGCAACTCAGTGAGACCCTGTCTCTAAATGAAATACAAAAATAGGACTGGGGATGTGGCTCAGTGGTGGAGTGCCCCTGGGCTCAATCCTTAGTACCAAAAAAAAAAAAGAAAAAAGGATGGTTTTGGCAGGCAAAAAAACGCTAATCCATTTCTAGATAAACAATACTCTGCCTTCTTTCATTTATTTATATAGACTAATTATTTTGGTTAATAAAGTAATGAATACACAGGATTAATAAAAAAGAAAATGCACATACATAGAATGAAAGGTTAACAATACAAGAGCAAGTCACTCTCCTAACACCTGGCCAAGATTCTCCCTCCTTTCTAGAAGCAACTACACACAAACTGTAGATGCATATAAATTGGAGTGCATGTATTATTCCTATATCTATCCCATTTTAATTTAAAAAAAAACAGAAGTCCACTATCCTCATCACTTTCATCATATAACAATATATATTGGGAGTCATTCCATAGCAATACATTTAGATCTATCTCATTTTAACAGTTACACAGAATTCCATTGTTTGATTTAATCATAATTTATTTAATCAGTCACCTACTCATTGATACTTAAACCATTTCCAGACTTCTGCCACTATAAGCAATGCTGCAGTAAATACCTTTGTACCTTTATTTACATATAGAGAAAAATATTAGAAATGGCATTGAATGGGTCAGAGGAAACTGTACATTTTTTATTCTGGTAGATGCTGATAAATTGTCATCCTAAACAAGACAAATCAACCAGGGATTGAACCCAGGGGCACTTAGCCACTAAGCCACATCCCCAGACCTTTTATTATTAAATTTAGTTGTTGATAGACATAATACCTTTATTTTTATTTTATTTATTTTTATGTGGTGCTGAGGATAGAACCCAGTGCCTTACACGTGCTAGGCAAGTGCTCTGCCACTGAGCCACAGCCTTGGCCCCAAGACCTTTTTACTTTTTGAGACAGGATCTCCCTAAGTTACTTAGGACCTCACTAGGTTGCTGAGGCTGTCCTTGAACTTGTGATCCTCCTGCCTTAGCCTTCCAAGTCACTGGGATTACAGGAGTACATCACCACACCAGGCTCGGTAAGTGTTTATTGATAGAGGGATTATGCTTCCTTTATTCCTAGCTCTGCTCGATTATAAGACATCAGAAATAGGCAATGAACAAACTGCGTTTTAAAAAAGAAAGCCAGAAATGGCCTAAACTGATATGAATTTAATATATAAAAAAGCAAAATTTCAAATGAAAGAAAGAAATCACTACTTAACCATTGCTCTTGAGTCTGTGTAGCATATTGCTGACTTTATTAGAAGAAAAAGAGAAAAGGAAAAAGAATATACATGTTTATAAAGAACACTGGAATGCTGTACTCTAAAATAATAGTAGTTAACTGTGGATAGCCAACTTCAGTGTCTTTATTTTCTTTATTTTATTTAAAGGTATTGAGTCCACCTATAACTAAAAATATAAAATAATAATAATAATAATAATAATAATAATAATAATAATAATAATGGGGTGTAGCTCAGTAATAGAACATGCTTAGCATGTGAGACATCCTGGGTTCAATCCCCAGCAACAAAACATAACAACAGTAAATACTATTGATAAAATTGAACATTTATCGCCAAGTGTGGAGGCACACACCTATAACCCCAGCCACTCAGGAGGCTGAAGTGGGAGGATTCCAAGTCTGAGGCTAGCCTGAGCAACTCAGCAAGATCCTGTCTCAAAATAGAATAAAAAGGGCTAGGGATGTAGTCCAGTGATAGAGCACTCTTGGGTTCAAGGGTTCAATCCTAGTACCCCCAAAATAAGTAAATGAGTGAATAAATAAATAAATAAATGACATTTATCAATAAAACAAAAAAACTGATTTAGATTGCCATCTCATACTAAACATAATAAATTCAAAACAATGAAAGTCAATTTAAGAGTTTAACTAGACAAAAATTAAATATATACATATTCTCCAAAAAAGCAGAGACCATTTCCTATTTATACAATTAATAGAAATGTATCAATTATAAAGCACTCAAATTTTATTCTATTAAATTTTAAATACTGCACAGAGGTGCGGGGGAAAGATGAAAACAAAAGGAACAGAGTAAGGGAAAATAACAACATTACAGATAAAAGTTTAATCTCAAAAAAAAAAAGTTTAATCTCTAAAACTTTTAGGGAGCTGATAAAAATGTATCAAGAAAACTCCCTTTCTCCAGTACCCAGTCATCCATGTCCAGCAGAGGCTCTAGAATAATCACTTGGTGTTTACATAACAAAATGCTGGGGGAAATATCCCATAACACTAGTTTACAGACATATACCTTAAAACAATTATTAAAGTACAGTCTCAGGCTGGGGCTATAGCTCAGTGGTTGAGTGCTTGCCTAGCACATGTGAACCTCTGGGTTCAATCCTCAGCACCACATAAAAATAAAGTAAAGGCATTGTGTCCATCTACAACTAAAAAATATATTTAAAAAAATGTACAGTCTCACATCAAATAGGTGGAAGGACTCAAATAGCTTTTGGTGTCATAAAAGGTTTAGGTTTGGTTACACATCACTGGTGGCACATTTAACTGGTACCATCTTTGAGAAAGGAATTCTACATAAGTCATTAAATGATAGTTCTGATCTAGCATTCTGACTTTGAGCACAACTTCACAAAGAAATAATTCAAATGAAAAAATACATTTTTGTAAAGATATTTATAGCTGCAATAATATATATTAAATCTGGAAAGAGCCCAAAAGTCTGTCTGTGGAGAATGGCATTCTAATGCAATGGAATATATTGCCACCAGAAACGACAAATGTGAGAAATGCAAAATGCTTTGAAAACATCTACTGTGTAGCTACTAATGGTAATTTTAAAACTAAGTCAAATTTATAAAGGTAGAAGTGAGGAGACACTATATAAAATTATGTCTCCATAAATAACAAGGTCAGAAGATGTAAACAAATGGTGATTTAGGATAGTAATTGTTGACAGTTCTATCCATTAAGTAAAGTTATAAAGCACTGAAGGCAGGCTCAAGAAACTAGAATCTATCCCACTTGTGTGTTACACACCTCCAGGTAACTAACTTCTCTAATTGTCCATTTCTTCGCCTACGAAATGAAGATAATATTTCACACAATTGTGGTGTTTTAAAGATGACACCTAAAACAGAGTAAAGGTATGAATTACTTCAAAAGAGGTTAATTATTTTTACATAAATACAAATAAAGGTGGTAGTTAATATCCACTAAAGGTATCATCACTAAAATGGTGCTAATAATCATTTTTTCCTTCAATTAACTCAGTTGTAACTTTCAGAAATTGTTCCTCTTGTAGCAAACATTTCATCTCCTAGGTTGAATGGCTAGGACTGGGCATATACATGTTAAGGCAAATTTTTCACTGAATTCTCCCAGTGGATGAATGTGGTCCCTGGTTTCACTTAACTAGAGAGCAATCTACACTGCCAGATGGAAAGAGAACCTAGGACAGAAAAAAGAAAATTGACAGGATGGACCAAGAGAATTTTCTTATTGAAAAAGAATAGACTGTCTTGCCAACTCTTATCTGCAAATCCCTCCTGGATGTAAAAAGAAAGGTTGTTTATAGTTACACCTCTTCTCTCAAGTTGGGTCTAAATGAACAGGTGAAGATGAAACTAAAAATGGAATATTCTGGATCGAAGCAGGAAGACAGTAAGGGAGAAAGAACTCATATATTTCCTGAATTAGGATAAGGACAACATTTCTCTTATCTCCCTGGTCACTTAACTGCCATTTGGTGACACTTTACTAAGGGCCAAAGCACTCCCCCCACGCCCAGGGTTTGATCACAGCAGCAAGAAACTTTCAAAGTTGAGCTTTAGAAGCTGCTACCAAACAGCAGGTGCAGGCATCCTCTCCCAAGGCAAATGCTATAATCAAATACTTGGCTTTAGTCCCTCAAATCAAATCTTGACTTAAGAAAAAATCAATCCATTTGGTTTTGACTTGAGAAAGAATTATTCCATTTGACTTTTGACTTGGTTAAAAGCATTTAACAATTCAGCTTTCTCATTCTTTTTTGTCCAGTTGTCTTTGATGGTTAGTTTCCCTAGCCATTAGTCAGACTGCATTTATATTTCTATTGGCTTTAGCACCCAAAAAATCAGGAAAAATTAAAAAAAGAAAGTCTGCTTTCTTTGAAAACAGGTATCTCTCTCCCTACAGGGTCCTGTCATTGTTCAAAGGGAGAACTAGGCAGCAAAAGAAACTCCCTGAGGATGACAGCAGGTGCCCCTGGGAATTCTGTAAGGACCCTTGACCCACCCTTGAAATGGCCCCTGGCTAGTCATTTCCCCCATGCAATTACTGATGTAAAGTGAGGGTGCTCCCCTCAAAAAGATGATTAGTGCCCTGTAAATAAATTTCCCTGTGGCTGTTAATGCACAGAGGAATCTCTAACCTGGCCATGGGCCTGGCTGCACTGCCATTTTCCTAGCCCTCCCTCTCTTGCGTCAAAGTCCTTTCTTCACGGCCCCCTCTCAGTTTTCCAGCGTAGTCACCATTAGAGTTTGACTGCATTCCTGAGTGCCTGGCCTATTTTAAACAGTAACAATACAACATGCACCCATAGTTAAGTTATCTGGCCCCTTAAAATCTTGGCAAGTAAGTCCAAAGGAAAATAAATTAATCTAGGCAGTTATCTGGAATGCCTTTCATTTCCCTTCTCCTCACTCACACCCCAAAACCAAAAGCAAATAAATAAACTTAGTCTGAAGAATAGTGGCTAGGAAAAGCAGGAAGAAATGTGGATACATCAGAGAGGTCTTAAATCTAGTAATCTCTAAAATCAGAAAACTCCTGGAAGACAGATCAGTTTCTTCCCTGCCCCTTCTTTTTAAATTTTATTTTTTTATTTTTATTTATTTTTGGTACCAGGGATGATTGAACACAGGGGCACTCAACCACTGAGCCACATCCCCAGCCCTTTTTCCTTCCTTTCTTTCTTTTTTCTTTTTTTGTTTTTTGAGACAAGTTCTCACTAAGTTGCTTAGGATCTCATTACATTTCTGAGGCTGGCTTTGACCTTGCGATCCTCCTGCCTCAGTCTCCTGAGCCCCTGGAATTTCAGGCATGTGCCACCACACCTGGCTTCCTGTTTCATCTTGAAGCTTGATTCTTCTTGATGCCACCAACACTGCCTAATAGTATGACTGTCATAAGCCTAACTGCCTGCCAATTTGGAACTCAGGGAAGGAAGGTACAAGTGTAGAACAAAGCCATGTCAAGGGGCACTGGTCTAAGCAAAATGATGCTTGGGGCTTGAGGTTTTAACAGCCTTTTTTTTTTTTTTTTTTTTTGAAATTTCCTATCTTTCCAGAAAGCAGATTTCTCCCCATATTGCCTGTACCCACTAGTTCTACCAATACCGAGAATTTGGCTTTAGTGTACAAGTATTTAAGCAGCCCAAGATGAGAAAGTTTTGACTCTTCATTTATACTTGTATTAGACTAAATCCCCCAAAAGTCTTCGAAGTCTGTTGTAACTAAGTCTAATTGAATTTCAAAAAACATCAATGAAAAATAATTAATGGTGTTAAAATATTAGCCATTCTGTTAAGGACCAGGAAATAGCCCCAACACCCAGGGTGAACTGAGACTGTAGGGAACATGTAGGGGAAAGGGCCATGCACAGGAGGACATGAAGCTGACTGGCTGACGCACTCCTCCCTTGAAAGGCCCCCAAATGTCAACCCTCTTTATCCACCAACCTTATGTTCCACGTTCCATACTATGCAACTTGACTCCAGCCAAGCCACTTCTCTATATTTTCCTGTATCCATACCTTCACTTATTTGGCCAGCACCAGTCTATTTCCATCCCTGACGGTGCTTGCTGTCCTGCTCTGGGAACTAGTCAAATTCATCCACTCTTCAAGATTAAGCTAAAGCCTCTACTTCCCTGACTCCTTCAAACATTCCTCTCCATGTCATCTAAATTCTTATATGGATACTACCAGAAGACTAGGCATTGCTAGCTTTTCACAGTCATACATCTTTTCTGTCCAATTTAGTCCTAAACTCCACAGGATCAAATCTTACACAACTTAGTATTTCTAAAAGTGGCTTTCAATTACCATTCTGCGGATGAGTGGGAAAGTGGGAACCCTTACTGTGTGACATTAGATTTTAAACAATTTATAGAATTAATTTTTTTTCATTCAATGATACACACTATATGGGAATTTCTGACAGACACTAAGACAAAATATGACCCATGATATAATTTGCTGCAAATAAGAGGAATATTACATGTTCAGAGGAACATGTATGAACTTTGCCCCAAAGGATATAAGAGAATAAAGTCAGAACAGTAAACAATTCTATTCAATAGCAACACATATAGGGAGAACAAGCAAACTTGTAAATAATAAATAATCATGTACAAAATTTAAAATTTTCTGAAACATGCTTTTTTAAAAGTTTTAAAAACTTTCACCTTTAATCTGTTAATGTATTATCAAAAATTCTACCATCATTAGAAGGGAAACCATATGAGTAGAGAAAGGGAACCAAGAGGGAGAAATGGGGAAGTACTGAAGAATGAAATCTACAAAACTATGAATGTCCATGTATGAATATAACACAATGAATCCCACTTATGTGGATCACACATGCTAGCGCAGCACTCTACCACTGAGCCACAATCACAGCCCTGACTTTTATTTTATTTATTTATATGTGGTGCCGAGAATTGAACCTAGTGCCTCACACATGATAGGTAAGTGGCTCTGCCAACTGAGCCACAACCCCAGCCTCCCAGTCCTTTCTATTTTTATTTATTTTTTATTTTGAGACAGGGTCTTGTTAAGTTCCTGAGTGTCTCACTAAGCTGCTTAGGCTGGACTTGAACTTGTGATCCTCCTGCCTCAGCCTCCTGATTTGCCACTGGGATTGCAGGCATGCACCACTGTGCTTGAATTACTATTATCTTTTTAATTAGTGCACTATAATTATATACATAAGTGGTCCCACTTGTAATCCTCCAACCGAGCACCACATAAAAATAAATAAAATAAAGGTACTGTGTCCATCTACAACTAAAGAAAAAATTTTAAAAATTAGAAATTTAGAAGTTCATTGACTATATATACATATATACATACATATATATATATATATATTTTTTTTTTTTTAAGGACTGGGGATATAGCTCAGTTAGCTCAGTGGTAAAGTGCCCTTGGGTTCAATCTCTAGCACTACTACTACTGCTGCTACTACTACTAATAATATTAACAGAAAAAGATCAATAGAGTAAAATAAGTGGATCAAGGGAAGGGAAAAAGGGAGAGAAAGGAAAGGGACTGGGAAATGAAATTGATCAAATTATGTTATGTGCATGTACAAATATGGCATAATGAATCCCATAATAAATCACAGTACTATGTACAATTATAATGTACCAAAAAATAAAATTCCAGCATCATACAAGTTTGTCTTAGACATAAAAAGTGAGAACCATGGCCCTAGCAGAATATGGATTTTGATAAACCCTGCTTAGGAACTGATTAAGCAAGAGTTCTCAAAAGAATGCATCTCCCTTTGGCAAGTCACACTTCCAACAATACTAGTAACTCTAAAGGCTCTCCCTTAAAAGGTAAAAGGTATACTGTGATACACCACATCTCCAAGAATTAAACTAAGGAACCAGTATGGTGGCACTCGCCTCTAATCCCAGCAGTGGGGGACAGAGGCTGGAGGATTACAAATTCAAAATTAGCCTGGGCAACTTAGTGAAATCCTGTTTCAAAATTAAATTGATTGGTTAATTTAAAAGGAGGGGAATTTAGCTCAGTGTTAGAGAGACCCTGGGTTTAATCCCAAGTATTATCCAAAAAAAAGAATTCAATCAAAGCCTCCAAATTCTTATGGTAGAGAGGCTCAGGGAAGGAATCTAAGCACATAAAGTCTCTTAGTAAGGGATCCACATGTCAAAGCTGGGCCATGTTCACATTCTTTTCCTCCTGCTATTGGCCAGGGACTATAATTTGCAAGCACTTGACCAGTGTGTGTTCTGGCAGATGTTAAGTGATAGTAAACAATGGAAAATTTTTGACCAAAACATTGTGGACAATGCTGGTTGAAACAAAATGAAGCAAGTCCCTCTAACATGGGACTTCTCTTTGCCTTTAATTTACCAATGGGTATTGTGATCCCCAGAAGAGGGGATGTGGTGTAGCATTTCCCACATTCATTTGGTTACAGAATTACTTTTTTAAGAATCCCACAATATAACTCAGAAAGGCTGATCTAGCACTTTCTGAGAATAAACAATAGCAAGAAAGATGCCACTTCTTGTGAATAGGCTCCCCTCTGAGTCATGAATTAGGCACCCAGAGTAGACTGTTCTCTTACCTTCATAATGACTTTTCCCTGGACTCCCCATCTGAAATGTGAGGAATAATTACACTGCTCTGCTTCCCAGGGTTTTTTTTTAAATTGTTTTTAATCTTGAAACTGTGTTCCATATTAATCACCAAAACAGGTTCTGACCCCAAGTGGCCAAATTTCAAAATCCCTAGTGTCCGCCCAACCTGGATGAAGGGATGGAAAGAGTATGAACCAGACGCCACCCAGCCAGTTTTCCACATCTCCAGTTTCTAGGCTACCATGATAAAGTTAAACTGCAGCCAAGATGAGGGATGAATGGGAGCTTCTCCCAGCAATGCACTTCTGGAGGGAGCCCCCTTTGAACACATACCACCCATGTCTGAATCTTGATTCATCTTTTCAATATGAACTTTCTAAAGAAAAATTCAAAGAAAAGGGAGGTCAAGGTTGGAACTACAGGTAAGAAGAAAAAGTACTCAAAGACTACTTCCCTTTCTCTAAAGAGAGGAACTCATTACAGTTTAGTGAGCAAGGGAAATATCATTCCTTTCAGTGAAAACAGCTTTCCAGGAAAAGTATCTCAACATATATACTATAAAACAATTTAATTTCCCTGTCCCATCACCTGCCACCCCATCCCCATCCCCCCAAAAACCCCACAGATTGTGGATTTCCTCTCATTCTTGGCAGAGTTACCAGAAGAAATATAATACCCCCTTCGGACTGCTCCCAACAGCTGCTGGAACAAGAGGGGGGAGCTAGGGGTATCCCTCCAAAGCTGCCTCTAAAAATGACCATTCCATCTTCCAAACCACGTAGCCAGTGAGCGTAAGACTTGTCTTTCTGTGCTTTCTTAAAGCAAGGGGAGACCACAAAGATAACAATGTCCACAGTTTAAAATACTTATCTTCAGCCCATTTGTTCTCAGTTTGACTCAAGCTAAAGCTTCTGTACATTCCATTTCTTCCTTTTCTTTATTTCTTTGCAAGACTGATATTTTTTATTTGTCTGTTTAATCCACCAATTTCCAAGTTAGGCTTCTTATCAAATTCCTGTTCGATGTAAGTTCCTTCTCTGACCCCCTACTCCAGTATCACACACCTGTGCACACACAAGTCCCCTTCAGGGCAAGAGACTAGAAAGACAAAAGTCTAGGAATAAATTCAGGAGTGGCTCCCTGTACCCCATTATCCCTTACCCAGTATCATCATATACATGCTCTTCAACTCTGTCTAGAAAAGCCTATCACCAGGCAAGAGGGAGACATTCAATGAGCTTTCAGCCTCTCAGCTGAGACCACCAACAAAGAAGTTCATGAATGTCAACTGGGGGCAGAGGTAATATCTCTCTCTGCCAAGGAGAAACTCTCTCTATAGAACCTCCAGCACCATTCCCCAAAGGGGACGGCTGGGGTTGAGTGAAGACCGTGAAAACTGTACAAGAGCCAGGGGGAGAAAATATAATGTAAGGAATTATTTGGAATTAGGGGTGGGAGAAGGCGGAGGGATGAACTGGCTGACCCCAAATGTCTTTTCCATCTCTAACTCCTATGATTCTTTGACCTCCAATTTTGTGCTGTGGGCAAGGAATGGAAAGTCAACAGACATGGTGATGTTTTGAAAGAGCCTGGCAGTCTGCTCTTGTCATTTAGTAGCCTTTGCATGTATTTTTTAAGGTGTCTCCAAGCCCTGTCTTCATTTCACAGTTGTCACCTTTCTCAGCAATTTGAGCTCATGTCAAATACCAAAAAAGAAGGTGAAAAAGAAAGAATGTGCTGGCAATTAATTGTGGGCTAAAGAGGAGCAGGCACAAGGGCCCATTGGGTGGCCCAGACTTCCAGGGAGGGCAGTGTGGAGAGTTTGGAGAAAATGAAGAATTGATATAAGTTAAGACAAGGCAGACAACCCTCTAGTAAGAGGTGAATTCTTCCTCAAGAGTGTCACATTCAATTTTAGATACAATTTGAGTACTCACATGATTTGGGATTCATACACATATTAATTAGCATACCATCTTGCTTCTGTTTGTTACAACTAGCATTCCATCTGAATCTCATTCAAATCTAAGGAAGGTCACAGAATAGAAAGGACTTGCCTCAAAAGTAAACCAAATTTTTATATTCTCAACCTTTTTTGATGGTTGACACACCTGAGAAAGATTCTGAAAAATCTGTCTCTGTAAATGGGGTGGTGGTGTCAGTTTCCACTGAAAATTAAAACCCAATTTTCTTTCTTTTTCTTTTGGAGCTGGGGATTGAACTCAGGGACACTCAGTCACTGAGCCACATCCCCAGTCCTATTTTGTATTTTATTTAGAGACAGGGTCTCACTGAATTGCTTAGCGCCGTGTCCTTGCTGAGGTTGGCTTTGAACTTGCCATCCTCCTGCCTCAGCCTCCTGAGCCACTGGGATTACAGGAGTGCACCACCACACCCGGTTTAAAAACCCAATTTTCTCCTCATCTTAATTTAAAAAATTTACCAGAACCTGGCTTCAAGAAGAGTCTATCTGCCGGGCGTGGTGGCACATGCCTGTAATCCCAGCACTTGGGGAGGCTGAGGCAGGAGGATCGCGAGTTCAAAGCCAGCCTCAGCAACTTAGCAAGACCCTAAGCAACTCAGTGAGACCCTGTCTCTAAATAAAATACAAAATAGGGCTGGGGATGTGGCTCAGTGGCCGAGTGTCCCTGAGTTCAATCCCTGGTTCCAAAAAAGAAGAGTCTACCTGAATTTCTCCCTGTTCCATGGTTAGGAGTCAGGACCAGAAACTAATCCAAGGCTAGGTCAACCCACAGTTAAGGTTAATTTATCACACTCAAAAAATTGTGTTGAAAAACAAAACAAAAACTGTATGCCTACTCAGTAACCTGTCAGCTGAATTTCAGCAGTTCAAGCACAATCTTGACCTAAGATGAAGGTTCTAGACACAGAAAAGTAATGAATGGAGTACTGAAATACTTTCAAAGATTCCTTTCCAATATGTATTCATATTGCTGATTTTGAAGACTTTGGGTTTCTCCATGTTTCTGCCTTGAAAGCTAGGAATACCCTACCACCACCACCAAATTTTACTACACTGAAAAAGGACACAGGCAGCTTCTTCATTCCTGTTGTCTGGGAGAGGTGCTTCCGTTCTTGCAGTTTCCATGAAGGTAATGACTGTACTAGACCATTTCCTGCTTCCACAGGTGCATTTTTTATTTATTTTGAGCATGTAAACTGCACCCTACTTTTATTAACTCCCATAGCCATTAAAAATAAAGTCTTTCCAAAATGGCTGAAGACAATATATCCATATATAAAACCTCACAATGAACTAGAGAACAAGTGACTATCCCCGGTTAAGTCAGAAAAGGAAAGGAGAAAACCTAAGCTACTTTGAGTTGCTAATTGTTCTCTGAAAAATACAGTTTAGGCCTCATGTGTAAACCAGTCATCAATGGCCTCTCCATTCAGAGGTAAGAAAAGAAACATTAAGCTTTCTGGGTGCCCCCCCCCAATGCTCTTAGGTGCAATCATTTTAAAACAAACAAACACACTCTGCTTATCTGTGTCTATCTCACCACTCTGGACGTTAATCATCACTGAAATAGATACCCCTGGCCCCCAGCCTCAAAGAGCTCCAAGGCTGTAGGACCCCGCAGGAGGAATGAGGTGCGTGCCAGGGCAAACACCTCAGGAGCCTCACCCCCCAAACACCTATTGTTAATTCCAGGCAAATCTATCACAGGCAAATGCAAGAGAACACCCAGGTACTGCTCTCAGGGTACTTAAAATAGAAGTGCTACTTGAAAATATACAGCACCTAATTAGGGAGGAAGAAGATCAAGTAAGTTTTCTTTAACAGGAATGGCAAAAATTATTTTTCTTAACCTATACATACCCTTACATATGCACAGATATACTCTTTTATTTTTCAGTGTCAGAATTTGCAGAAAGCACCTCTGCTTTTCATTGGTCATACCCGCTACTTCTTGCATTCAACCTGTATTTTACACTGACAGAGTTGAATTCCACTGTTTTGTTCCTGTACGCTGAAGTAGGCTAGTTTTACTTCTACTCTTTGGGGATAACTTAAAAGACTGTTGAATGAAACATTGCCTTTTTATTATTATATTCAAGATCTTTCTATTCCCTCAGGCTTCATAAAGCCTTCAAACAAAGCTGATTTTAAATCAGATGACTGACTCAATCATATCTGTGTCCCCTTTAAAAAGAAATGCTCAGGATGCCTATTAGTGTTCACTGTTTGGGCAAGAGGTCTAAAGGGAAGCAAATTATTTGTTTGTGGTTTTAAAGTGGCCCAAATGCCTTCAAGCACAAGTATAAGACCATTAACAAATCACAAGGAACCAAAGCAGTTCATCTTACTCAACAAAGCTATGATCAGTTAGAAGAGTCAAACTGAACAGGGCTTGCCCTGGGCCGGAAGGTCAGTAAACCTTAGCAGTTTGTGTTCTGAGAATCAGGAGACTCTTAAGCAGTGAGCACAGGCCACAGGTTGGGCTGTTATGTTTGTGAAAACACTTAGGGCAGGTGAGAGAAACTAAGAAGAGAGTGAGATCTTTAGGCAGCATCTCCAAATCAAAACCATCCCCACTTGCCATATACAGACTGACTATAGGAGAAGCCAAGCACATAAAAGGTTCTATTTTACAACAATTTATTGAGTGCTTATGTGAACATGATGCTAGCCAGCACGTGACATCGAAGCCTCATTTTACTAGGCAATGTTATTCCCATTCCTTATAGATGGTAAAACTCAGATCTAGTGAGGTTATGTGGCTTCTGATAAAAATCAGGTCTTATGCTGTATTTTTAAAAATATCTTACATCTTCATCTTTGGGCAGTGAGTTAGTAGCAGCCCTGCACTATCCATGTAGTTGTACTCTTGCTGTACTTTGGGCCAAGGTTCCATGATGTCCTAAGAGGATTGGGGTGCAAGCCTTCTCTCTCCCGGGATGGCAATCACCTCTCTTAGTGGTTTATTAAGTCTTTGCAGCTGTCCAGAAGCAGGCCACAATGGCAAACACCCTCTCCACCTGCTGTAACACACATAACTTCTCCCCTCAACCCAGAAAAACAAGAAGTGACCTTGCTCTTTATCAAGTGCCGTGGCAAAACAAGCTCCCTAGAAGGCAGGTAATACCTCATGTTAGGACACAGGCAAGAAATCAAAACACTTATGTCTACAAACCAGTAAAGCCATAATGAGATCTGGTAGTCTCAAAGCACTTTACACTATAAACTTGTTTTCATTTTCATTTTGTTATTATTCCCACTATCAGAACATAGATTTATTCCTAAGTCTCTTTTAGAACACTTGAAAGGGAAAGAAAAATAAACAGCAATTCTTTCCTTCCTTCAGTCTCTCGAAGGCACAACAGAAAGCCAAACTTTGCTTTGGTTGGTTAGGTTAGGTTCCAGTCATTTTAACTAACTTCTCTTATAGGTCAACTGATAATATTTTTGAAAAAGTTACTCTAGGCTGGGTGCAGTGGCACACGCCAGTAATCCCAGCAGCTTGGGAGGCTGAGGAAGGAGGATCACAAGTTCAAAGCCAGACTCAGCAATGGTGAAGCCCTAAGCAACTCAGTGAGACCCTGTCTCTAAATAAAATAGAAAATAGGACTGGGGATGTGGCTCAGTAGTCAAATGCCCCTGAGTTCAATCCCCAGCACCCCCTTACACACACACAAAAAAAGGTTACTAAAGAAAGAATGAGGGAAAAAAACTATTTTTGAAAGATGACCCCCCCAAAAAAACCCAAGGGATCATTATCATCAACAAAATCATAATAGAGTTAAATGATCAGGTTCAAAATTTACAAAATTTATCCTGTACATCAATCATACTCTCCTAGAAACATACTGAAAGAGATGACATTTGCAACAAAAATCAAAAGTATAAGACATTTAGAAACCCAAGAATAACAACAGATATGCAAGAACTTTATATGAAAATCCACAAACATACTTCAAAAGGCACAGAATTCTTTTTTTTTTGGTGGGGAATTGGGTAGATGTGGAGATGGGACACACACAAATTCAACAAGTATAATCTAACTGATATAAGACTCCATCCATTGTTATTTTTAAAGTGGTATGGAAATGGAAAAATATATCAGAACAAAACAGAGGATTCAGATATAAATCACATATACCTGCATACATATATATGTGGACACATATACAAAACTTAACATATGCCAAAGTAAATTTTCCAAAACAAAGAAAGAGAGAAAATTTAACAAAAGATGCAGTGATAACTAAACAACCATTTGGAAAAAAAAAAAAAAGTAAGCTGAATTCACTTCTTGCATCAAAACAAAAGTGATATTGATGAAATCAAAGTGTTAACTACTTAAAAAACAAGTTATAAGAAAGCCAGTGGGAAATCAAGGAGATTTATCAGGTCTGGGCAGAATTACAAAATTTCAGCTTTTGGGGGGTAGAGAGAAAAAAAATCATAAGAATGGCCGATTCTAATAAAGTATAAAACTTCTCTAAGACAAAACCAGCAAAGTAAAAAGAATCATCTAGAAAAAAATTTTTGCACCAAAGATGACAGACTAGAGTTTAATATTTGTGATCCAGAAGAACTCCAAATTTATAAGAAAAACATCAAGACCCCAATAATAAATTGGCAAAGAGTTAGAAGAAACAACCTCACATGAGAAACAAACACGTGGGAAGATATTTATCCTTGCCAGTGATTAAGAGATACAAAATATCAAATTGGACATACCATGATATAAACACTGAAGTTCTTTTTTTTAATTCACACATGAAATTGACTTAGTCATTCTTTGTTGGTATACTGTAACTTAGTCTACGATGCCTTTGCAACCCATAACCTTTGATCCAATAATGCCTATCCTGAGATTTTTATCCTAAAAAAACTAATTCTGTATGGTATGGTGTGTGCCACCTCAATAAATCTGTTACCCAAAATTATTCACTAGGCACCTATTCTGTTAGGATCAGTAAGATAGCGACTATGGGGGAGGTGCAACTGAAAAATTTTAAATGGAAATGGTTGATTATGTTTTTTTAAAACGTTAACGTTATTCTATATTATAATTGAATAGAGTGAGTACAATCTGAAAGCTTTTACTCCAATTCCATCCATTTTTCCCCTTCCTATATTTAACAGTTTAACTGTTCAGTAAAGTTTTTCATTTCCAGGTCTCAGATCCTACCCAAACAGGCCAAACCGCAATACCTAGGCCCTAAGCCGTGTCCTAATCCAGCCTCCTGCCTCAAGCAAGCACCCTTTTTTGGGTCCTTCTGCCTGAATCAAGTCATAAATTATGTTGACAGTGGAACTAAGTGCTTTCTATTAGGATCTGAGTCCTGAAACCTAACTACCTTTAGAAGAGAGTGGGGAAGAAGAACATCCACAAAACCGTTTTAATAGACCACTTAGTGGACCTGGGTCCTCGACCTGGACAGAAGAAATTGTCCAAAGCGTGACGGGCCACGGGTCCTGGGTGCTCTGGGCTGAGGAACCCGGGCAGTCAAAGGTCCGCGGAAGCCACAGTTAAAAGCTGTCGCGAGTGCTTAAGATGGGTAATTGCGAAGAGCCACCTTATGGGGAAGGTGCTGACTGAGGGATGCTCTTGGGGGGCTTCCTCAAATGGGGACCTTGGACGGGAGAGGCACTGGATCCCCGAGGGTGTTCGGGGAGGGGTCTCGGCGGAGGCCGGGTCTGGGCCTCGGAATTCGGGGTGCGACACGGCCCCGGGCCGACCAGGCCGCGGCGCCCCGCCCTTTCCCGGGATGCTGGCCGGCCCGGGGCGGGGAGCGGGCGGCGAGCGGACGCTTACAGGTCGGTGCCGAGCCGCGTGAAGCCGGAGTTGAGCGAGGCCCGGGCTATCCGGCGCCAGAGCAGGTCGCAGCTGGTGAAGCGCCGCAGCCAGCGGCACACCTGCGCCAGGCGGCCGAGGGCCCGCATGTCCAGGTAGGAGCAGATGAGCAGCAGCAGCTCCTCGGGCAGGCGCCAAAGCGCCGGCCCCGCAGCCGGCCGGGCAGCCGGCTCCCGAGCCGCCGCTTCCTCATCGGCCGCCGCCGCCATGGCCGCCCCTGTACCTGCGATGCCGCCCCAAGTCTGACCCCCTTGTCCCTGTGCTTTCCCTGGCCTGGCATCCTCCCGCCGCCCGGTCCTGACTCTCCGTTCCTCCTCTTTCCCATCATGTCTTCCTTGTGCCTCCTTCCCGGCCCCTAGGTTCCCCTCATCTCCCTTCACGATGCTTCTCGCCTCTTCCTCCACGCTTCCTCCTCCCTCCGAGTCCTGTCCCGGGCCTGCCCCAGCTTCTGCCTCTGTCCCCGACCCCGCTGCCTCCGGCGCCTTCTGCAGCCCCGGCTTCCCTTCCGCCCCGCTTCCTCTTCCGCCTTGCCCTGCGCCCGCTTTTCCCTTCCCCTTCCTTCGCTTCCCCCGCACGACCCTCGCTTCCTGCAGTTCCCTCGCCTCCCCGCCCTCGCCCTCGTCGGGCCCGCTGTTGCCGGGGATCCCAGAGCGGCCCTGGCTGCCCATGAGCGGCCGCGGGGCCGGCCCGACGCGGAGCCGAGGCCGAGCCACCGCCGCCGCCCCGGGAGGAGGCGACACCATGTCGGACCGGGTCACATGGGGCGGCGCGGGCTGAGGCCTAGACCCGCCCCTCACACCTGCGGCAGTGGAGCTACTTCGGGGTGCCGGCCGGGGCGCTGGCATCCCCATCCCCAGGGCGCCTGGGAGCACTTGGTGGAAGCACATGCATTCAGTCAAGCTTGTTCTGAGGCTCGCTGAAGGCCCCATCCAAGGCCACAAGGGGAGCCCCCGCCTTTGGAAGCATCAAGTTGGAGCCCCTGCCCTCAAGCAGCACCTAGTTGGGTGGCCTTCCCCTCTCAGAACCTTTCCGTTCCCCAGGTGATACCTCCTTTCCGCAGGCCACATACCAGAGCCCCGGAAAACTGCAGCCCCAGAATTTGGTAGATTCCATTGCAGTTGCTGGAGTTCTCACAGCGGATGTGAACCAAGGTCCCGGCAGTGAACTTGTATCATTAGACACATTTTGGGAGGTTGCAATCTACTAGCTCCGGATTCCATAACTCCCCAGTCATGTATCAGGAAATGGCAGAGTTAGGGCTTCTTATTAGTCACCACCCAAATGCAAGTTGATCCCCCAAGGTCACTCAGGATCCCATTCCTATATTACCAATTCTATTCACATGGCATCAGTCTGAAGAGAGATCTACTGAGGCCTAGTTCCAGACCTGTGCTGTCCAAAGCAGTCCTCTCTGATTCTGCATGGCTTACTGAGCATTTGAAATGTGGCTGGTTCAAATTGAAGTGTGCTCTAAGTTTATGAAATATACACCAGATTTTGAAGACTTATACAAGAGAAAGAATGTGAAATAGCATTAATAATTTTATATTAATTATATAGTAAAGTTTTAATATTTTAGATATGTTGGGCTGAATGCAATATATTTTCGTGTAAATGCTGGAAATTTTTAAATTATACATGTGACTTGCATTTGTGACCCAAGTTATTGGTTTTTTTCCTGAGTTATTTTTCTATGATGTAGCACTAGGTTCCACAGTAAGATCTGGAAGAGGGGAGGAAGGGGCCTCTCATGTCTGTGTATTCTGTACCCCAAAATCAATATTTGATTTAAGGACTAAGGAATTTTCTTTTGTATTTACATACATCTTAATACCCATTTTCAGGGAGCAGGAATGAATGAAGAATCAATTCTGAAAATGATTCATCTAGCGTGGCCAAAAAGAGACCAGGGGAATCTGCAGCATTGTATTACAGAAGAATCATGTAACAAGGTCAGACCGGAATCTGGCTTTGCCCTAGACTTACTTTTTGATCTTAGCAAAACAACAACAGAAAACCCCACCTATCTTGGCCTTTTAGTGTTCTTAGTCTATAGTGGAGATAATACCTCTGCCTTACTTTCGAAGGATAAATGAGATGATCCCTGTAAAATGCTTTGAACTCCTTGAAGAAAATTCTCAGTAACAGTTACAGGTCAAATCCTGTTACACACACACACACACACACACACACACACAAATAGAAGGCTTTGTAAGAAAACGATTTCCAAACTCTAGGCAGTGATATATTAAGAGCAATATTTGCTACATTTTAGTATAACCAAAGAATTTAGAGCATCTTTTAAAGATCATTACAAAGAAATTGACTTATTCTTAGGTATCTGACTATTCAAAGGCTACAGGGGTAGGAACACCGCAAATTGAGAAGTCTTCATCAATTCAACATTTTTTTATCTTGCTCCATTTGTGTACTGTGAGGCACACTGGAAGGAAGACAGAAATGAACATAGCATATGGTTCTTGTGTTTTGTGCTCAATATGAGCATATTTGTGCTCATATTTGTGTTGACATGTTTGTAACTTCTTACACCTTAACCTAATATAAATTGTCAGGAAGAAAATCCACAAACAAGTATAATTTACTCTTTATTCCACATTGCCTTCACTGATGGAGAAATTAAACCATCATTTTAAAATGTCAAATCACTGTGCTATACCTAATCTATAGATTAGATGAACTGCTTAGGCTAGAATTCATGGTTTAATGATCTTCAAAAGGAGTCAAAGTACTGCCAGGTGCAGTGGCACACACTTGTAATCCCAATGATTTGGGAGGCTGAGGTAGGAAGATTACAGATTCAAGGTCAGCCTCAGCAACTTAGTGAGGCCCAGTCTCAAAATGAAAAATACAAAGACTGAGGATGTGACTGTGACTCAGTGGTAAAGCACTCCTGGGTTCAATCCCCAGTACCCAAAAAAAAAAAAAAAAAAAAAACCCAAAAATAAATCAAAGTACTCAGTACACAAGGAAGAAAGGCAAAGTCAAAATGAAAAATTAGCAAATATTCTATTATTTGAAGGGGTATATGTCCCAAACGTTAAAAAGAAAAAGAAAAGAAAAAAGAAAAACAAGCCAGGCACAGTGGTACATGCCTGTAATCCCAGTGACTCAGAAGGCTGAGGCAGGAGGATTATGAGTTCAAAGCCAGCCTCAGCAACTTAGTGAGACCCTAAGCAACTTAGAATTTAATGCTTAATAAAAACTTCTAAATGACTGTGGAAGGCCACCTTAAAGAGGATTTTTAGGTACAGATATATAAAGTCCTTTGTGTTACTGTGTCCATATAAGTGACATATGTAGTGGTGATTATTGACATGCATGAATGTCAACATCCCCAGCTGGCCTTGAACTTGCTACCTGCCTCAACCTCCCAAGTAGCTGATATTAAGGCCCTGCACCACCATGCCTGGCTCAATTACTTTTTAAGAGTTAATTATGAGGCTGGAAATATAGTAGACACTTGCCTAGCATGTATGAGATCTGGTTTTGATCCCCAAGACAAGGGGGAAAAGAGTTAATCATGAAGACCCTCAACTTCCTAATGCTTTTCATAATCTGTTTTGCAAAACTTGAAAGGAATTTATAGGAATTAATATATCTTAGCAAAGAACATTCAACTAAAGTTTGGTGATTCCTTCATTTTGCTTCAGCTTCATTTTCTTCTGTTAAATTTAGGAACAAATGCTAGGTGCAGTGGTGCAGGTCTGTAATCCCAGCAGCTCAGGAGGCTGAGGCAGGAGGATGGCAAGTTCAAAGCCAGCCTCAGCAAGGACAAGGTGCTAAGCAATTCAAGGGACCCTGTCTCTAAATAAAATACAGGGCTGGGGATATAGCTCAGTTGGTAGAGTGTTTGCCTTGCAAGCACAAGGCCCTGGGTTCAATCCCCAGCACCACAAAAAAAATAAATAAATAAAAAATAAAATACAAAATAGAGCTGGGGATGTGGCTCAGTGTTTGAGTGCTCTGAGTTCAATCCCCCCTCATTTCCCCCCAAAATTAGTAACAAAGTAGTTTAATTTAGTAACATTTCTGTTAAACACTTATCTAATGGAATTTAACAATTCCATTACATTTAGTAACATTTAGTAACAGGTATGTATTAAGTAGACTTCTTATAAATTTATATATATGCAAAGAGGGATTTTTATAGACTGATGTTAATAATGGTTCTAGGTAACAGAATTTTTGGATTTTACTTTGTACTTTTCTATATTGCTTAATTTTGTATTATAAGTGTGTATCACCTTTACAAAATCAATAAATTCTATCATGTTGAGACTGTCGTTCTTTGTCTTACTCAAGAGGCAATCACCTGAATTGGATGTCTGAAATACAACTTATGCAGGAATAGTTCTGTACATACATTTAAATGAACTGTAAAAATATTTAATACATATATCATTTTTATTAAAAAAAAATTCCTTCAAAAAGAAAAAGTTGCCATGAGTCTAAATGTACCAATTAAGTTGGAGATTTGACTCATCATCTCTGATAATTAGAGAAATGCAAATTAAAACCACCCTAAGATTTCATCTAACTCCAATTAGAATGGCTATTATCAGGAATACAAGCAATAACAAGTGTTGGTGTGGATGTGGGGAAAAAGGCACACTCGTACATTGCTGGTGGAGTTGCAAATTGGTGCAGCCACTCTGGAAAGCAGTATGGAGATTCCTCAAAAAACTTGGAATGGACCCACCATTTGACCCAGCTATTCCACTCCTTGGTTTATACCCAAAGGTCTTAAAATCAGCAAAGTAGAGGGATGCAGCCACATCTATGTTCATAGCTGCTCAATTCACAATAGCTAGATTGTGGAACCAACCTAGATGCCCTTCAATTGAAGAATAGATAAAGAAACTGTGGTATAGGGCTGGGGATATAGCTCAGTTGGTAGAGTGCCTGCCTTGCAAGCACAAGTCCCTGGGTTCAATCCCCAGCACCGCAAAAAAAAAAAAAAAAAAAAGAAAGAAAGAAACTGTAGTATATATACACAATGGAATATTACTCTGCCATAAAAAAGAATAAAACTATGGCATTTGCTGGTAAATGGGTGGAGTTGGAGAATATCATGCTAAGCGAAAAAAACCAAAGGCCAAATGTTTTCTCTGATCAGTGGATGCTGATATATAACGGGGCGGGGGGGGGGTTATGGGGGGATAGGAAAGAATGGAGGAAGTATGGACGGTGTAAAGGAAAATAGGATGGGAGGGGACAGGGGAAGGAAAAATAGTAGACTGAGACAGACAGTATTACCCTATGTATATGTAAGATTATATGAATTGTGTTAATAAAAAATAAATGAATAAATAGATAAATAATAAAAAAATACAAAGTTGGAGATGCACAGATCATTGTTCAAGTTTTTTAACAAGTTCCTGAGTTTCTTCAAATCTTATTTATACTATTTTAAATAAAGAAAAAGAGTCTAAAAAGTTTTCATAAATTATCTACCAGTAGATATTTTATATTCTGAAATTTGCTTAGGCATGCCACCAAGATCTGTCATTTTTATATGAATCCACCATCTTTGCCAAATTCAAAGATAAAAATTGTTGATATGAACATTTTTTTAAGGAAGTTTTGAATAAAAATACTTTTCCAGCCCAGTGGTGCTCAGCTATAATCCTAACCACTTAGGAAGATCTCAAGTTCAAGACCAACCTCAGTAATTCAGCAAGACCCTATCTCAAAATAAAAATAAAAGAACTGTGGGGTGTGGTGGCGCACGCCTGTAATCCCAGCACTTGGGGAGGCTGAGGCAGGAGGATCACGAGTTCAAAGCCAGCCTCAGCAACTTAGCGAGGCCCTAAGCAACTCAGTGAGACCCTGTCTCTAAATAAAATACAAAATAGGGCTGGGGATGTGGCTCAGTGTGGAGTGCCCCTGGGTTCAATCCCCAGTACCAAAAAATAAAAAATAAAAGAACTGGGGATGTATATAGTTCAGTGGTAAAGTGCCCCCAAGTTCAATCCCCCGGTACCAAAAACAAACAAAAAATCTTTGCCAAAAAAAATTATTTTAAAAAGCTACTTCATGTAGAGAAGACTGGAAGGAAATGACAAATACTTCATTGATGATTAGAGGTGGAATTATGGGTAGTTCTATTTGTTCTTGCTTTATATGCTTCCTGCATTTCTAAGTGTCAATAACCATTTTTTAAGGAAAAAAACTTGAGATGGTTCAAATCTAAGTGTAAGAAATAATTTAGTTAAATTAGTCCTTTTTTGTTCTTGTTTTTTTCTTTTGGTGCTGGGGATTAAACCCAGGGTTTTGTGCATGTTAAGCATGTACTCTACCTCTGAGCTATACCCCCAACCCTCTCCCATGCAGAAGAATTACAAATAATTTATATAGATACTTCATTTTGAGGAAATGGAACATAACTCCCTCCTCTTTAAGAACTGCACATGGTGACTTCCTCCCAAAAACACAATATGGAAGGAGGAGGGGTAACTTTACAGTGGCAAATCCTGACAAGCATTGCTTCAGCCAGATGGCAAGGTCAACATCAACAGTGATGAGTCATGTTGATTGTAGTTACTCTTTATCACAATGTAATTAAAAAACACCACTTCACCTCCATAATCTTCCTCCCCGGAACACACGATAATAGAGAAAAAATCAAATTATGAGAAATCTTAGAAGTCTAATAATGAGAAAAATTGTACAAATTCCAAATGAGGAACAATTCTATAAAATAACTGACCTGTTGGGCTGGGGATATAGCTCAGTTGGTAGAGTGCTTGCTTCACAAGCACAAGGCCAAGGGTTCAATCCCCAGCACCGCAAAAAAAATAAAAATAAAAATAAATAAAATAAAATAACTGACCTGTACTCCTCAAAAATGTCAAGATTACCAAAAACAAGAGAAGTCTAAGAAAACATCACAGCCATGAGGAGCCAAAGGAGATATAGTAGACTAAATGTGATGTGGTATCCTAGATAGGATCCTGAGATGGGGTGGGGGGGGGGAGTACATTAGATAAAAACTAAGGAAATCTGATCAGTTCATAAAGTGTAGCAAATGCACCATGGTAACATAAAGTGTGTTGATGGGGGTATGTAAGAATTCTATATGCCATCTTCACAATTTTTCAGTAAATCTAAAACTGTTCTAAAAATTGAAGTTTTTGCCGGGCGTGGTGGTGCACGCCTATAATCCAAGCGACTCGGGAGGCCGAGGCAGGAGGATCACGAGTTCAAAGCCAGCCTCAGCAATTTAGCGAGGCCCTAAGCAACTCAGTGAGACCCTGTCTCTAAATAAAATACAAAATAGGGCTGGGGATGTGGCTCAGTGGCCGAGTGTCCCTGAGTTCAATCCCTGGTTCCAAAAACAAATAAAATAAAATAATAAAATAAAAATTGAAGTTTTTAGAAAGCCTATTTTAGTCTTTTTGCTGACAGAAAAGTCTTTGCAAAAACCGATTCATGAAAGCAGTGTGTTTCCGAGTTATACAGATTGATGATACATGCAGAATTAAAAAGTAAAAATGATGTCTCATAAGTCATCTCTAATAAACTCTAATAAACTATGTATTCTAATTAAGATTACAAGTCATCTAGGGCTGGAGGTGTCGCTCAGTGGTAAAGCACTTGCTTAGCATATACAAGTCCCTAGGTTTGATCCCCAGTGCTGCAAAAAATAATAATAATAAATTCTAATAATCTAGATTAACAGTTTTACTAGAAAAGTTCATTTTCCAAAGAGTCAGAAAACATCATTCGGAGACACTGTCCTGACTTTACAACTGAGAGAAAACAGACATTTCCAATCGTTAATTTTTATATAAATTATATGCATTGTGTATTTACATATTATGTACATACACTCATGTATATAAAAGTTAAGGATAATATGTCAATAATGAACCGAAGAGCAAGTAAGAGAGGGCACAAGAAATATAAAATGTTACTTTCTTGGGAAAAATAGCCAAAACAGATTTCTGGGAGATTTGCCAGTTAAGTAATGCTATCATCAGTCAGTCTGCAAGAGCCGCCTTTGTGTGGATAGGTGATATTCCAAGAGGTTTTGTTGTTGTTGTTGTTGTTGTTGTTGTTGTTGTTTTGGTCCTAGGGATTTAATCCAGAGGCACTTTACTACTGAGCGACATACCCACCCCTTTTTATATTTCATTTTGACACAGGGCCTCACTGAGTTGCTTAGGGCCTCACTAAGTTGCGAAGATTGGCCAGGAACTCACAATCCTCCTGCCTCAGCCTCTCCAATCACTGGAATTACAGGCATGTGCCACCACACCTGGCTTCACAGAAGTTTTGAACAAAGTAGAGAGCCATCAGAATTAGGAATTTTTTTTTTTTTTTTTCTTTTGCGGTGCTGGGGATTGAACCCAGGGCCTTATGTTTGCAAGGCAGGCACTCTACCAACTGAGCTATAAATTGGCATGAATCATCAGATTTTGTGATTTTTCTGATCTCTGTTCGTCAGAAGACTGAGCCATTTGGCAAAAATAATGGAAGATATAATACTTGAAGAGAACTATAAAATCATGTGAAATTTTCCTTGTCATTGGAGATTTCTTATTGTGCTGTCAGATTCTGGTTCTTTTTTAATGGACCAATAAATAAAGGATCAATGAAGTCAGTCAATCACCATATATGGACAAATACGATCTTATCAGTTCTTTTCCAAAAAATAAGTTCTAGGAAAGGATTACTTTTTCAGAATCTTTAGTTCTTCTGGAAGAAAGTACCAAGTTAAATACAAAATTCTTATTTCTGATTCTATAACTATCATTAATGATGCTTAACAATGCTTAACTGCAAGTAAAATTGTTTTTCATTTAATACATTCCATTACACTGAATGAAACCACAGGATATCATTTATTGATCTTGTCTTAGGCTTCAGGTTCTGTTAAAAATGTGAAAAACAGCAGGGCATTGTGGTGCATGCCTGTAATTCTAGCAGCTCAGGAAGCTGAGGCAGGAGGATCACAAGTTCAAAACAGCCTCAGCAACTTAGTGAGGCCCTAAGCAACTTAGTAAGACCTGTTTCAAAATAAAAAAGGATGGGGATATGTCTCAATGGTTAAGTGCCCCTGGGTTCAATCTCTGGGACCAAAAAAAAAAGAAAAAGTGAAAACACAAAGGACAACTTTTCTTCCCCTCCCCCCGCTTTTTAAAAAATATTTTTAGTTGTATAGGGACACAATAGCTTTATTTTATTTTATTATTTTATGTGGTGCTGAGAATTGAACCCAGTGCTTCACACATGCTAGGCAAGCACTCTGCCACTAAGCTACAACCCTAGCCCCAAAGGACAGTTTTTCTGAAGTATCATTTAGTTACATTTTCTTCAACAGATGGTAGACTATGTCCTGTTATTAAATATAAACACAAGTTTGGATATCAATAAAATAAGAATAGGTCTAATTTAAATTTTTTCTTTTTTTTTTTTAACTTTAAAAACAACTGGGTTGTGGCACACACCTGCAATTCCAGCTACTGGAGAGGCTGAGGCAGGAGAATCACAAGTTCAAGACTAGCCTGAGCAACTTAGCAGGACTCTGTTTCAAAATAAAATAATAAAAAAGGGTTGGGGCTGGGGTTGGGGCTCAGTGGTAGAGCACTTGACTTGCATGGGTGAAGCACTCGGTTCAATTCCCAGTACCACATATAAATAAATAAATAAAAGGTTCATCAACAACTAAAAAAATGTATATTAAAAAAAAGGTTGGGGTGTAGCTCAGTGGTAGAGCACTTGCCTAACACATGCAAGGTCCTGGGTTCAATCTTCAATATAGTATGTGTGTGCATATATATATATATGGACACAATAGCTTTATTTTATTTATATATATTTATATTTTATATATAAATTTGTATTTCTATAAATATATAAATAATAATTATTTGTATATAATTATTATTAATAATAAAATTTATATTTATATATTTTATTTTTATATATGTACACACATACATATACATGTATGTACTTTTCTATATATAAACATACACACATGTATGTTCATATATGTATATATATATATACACACACATACTAATTAAAAAGCAATTATGGTCCTTGAATCAAAATTTAATGTTATCTTTTGAAAAACTTTGTGACTGCTCCTAAAATACTACATAGTCTAGTAGTGTCTTTCCCCTTTCCTATAAGCAGCTATTTCAAACACAAATAGAGAGATGAATGAGAAAAATGCCCTGTTAGAAATGCACCATGGAGAGAAAAACAGGAAGGAGTCCAAGCTAGCCCCCAGGGATTTTTCTCAGGTTCAGTACATTGACCTGGAAACAAGGAGTACAGCCTCGCTCTTCTTCCTTTAGCAGTGTGAGTGCTAGTCAGAGATGTTTCCAAACACATGCAGCTTAGCAAGACCACCTGCTCCTCACAGGACAATGGCTACTAGACCACCAACTCTGTTGCCTCCAGTCAACCCCAGATCTCCTTCCCAACAGATGCCAGACTCTATGTAGAAGAATCTTCCAGTAAAAGAGTGAGCAAAGAAACACTGAACTTCACATCTGTTAGAGAAGCTCATATGTTAGGAGCCAAATGGGTAAATTAAACTCTGAAACCAAAGTCCATCTGATAATAGAATCAAAAAATGACCACATAGGTATCAACCCTGGTGAGACAGAGTTCAAACCCTCATTTGGCAAAGGTATGGTCCTCTGAATACTATTGAGGCACCAAAAGTAAAGAGGAACTTTGGTGTTCATGCATTCCACACACATTGTCAAGCTTGGTGCACAACTCAGGAGATTTAATGTACAATCTGTTAAGATCTTCATCTCATGTACTGCTCAACAACAGAAGAACCACAAGCATCAGGCCCCAAAACTAGTTGAGGTCAATCAGAAATTCTGATTTCCCTGATTTGAGTGTTTAGCCATGTATGAGATAGCATGTTGAATCAGTTTAATCACAGGTATGTAAAACAATAATATTTAAATGATATTTTGTAGGGTTTAGAAAATTAAAGTTAATATCTCAGGCTGGGGATATAGCTCAGCTGGTAGAGTGCTTGCCTTACATGCACAAGGCCCTGGGTTCAATTCCCAGCACTGCAAAAAAAAAAAGAAAAAAAAATCCATAAACAGAATTTTAAATGTTTAAGCAGTTACATCATAACGCAGTTTAGGTGGAATCCACACAGAGACTGAGAAAAAGTAATTGAAAGTTTTGGTATTATACAACTTCCATAATGATGCTTTTTAAAAAACTACAAACATCACTCTGGTTACTAAAAAAAAAAAAAAATTTAATCTTCTAGAAAATAAAACATTTAAAAGCCTGCAGTGTTACATTTCTAAATATCTTATTCAAAAGTACCCAAGACAGAGTCACAGAAACAACCTGAGAAGAAACAAGCTACTGTCAGAGTATAGACATGATTGGAACAAATGTCTTCCAAGCTGTTTAAATAAATCATGGAACATCCATAGATTAGAATAATAAGCAACTGTTAAAATGAATGAGAAAGCTGAGCACAGTGGTGCTGCTAGCTTGGGAGGCTAGGTGAGAGGATCAGGAGTTCAAGGCCAGCCTGGGCAAATTAGTGAGACCCTGTCTCAAAATCAAAATAAAAAGAGCTCAGTGGTGGAGTACTACTTGGTTTAACCCCCAGTACTGCAAAAAGCAGAAACAAAACAAAAAAGGAAGATCATATGCATTCTTATAGAAGGATCTCTAGTATACACCAAGTGAAAAGCAGCAAAATGCAGAAGTGTGTGTATTATCACAATAGATATTGTGAAGGGGGAAAAAAACTGCGTTTGTGTGCTTTGCCTTGTGTACACTGAGTTATCTCTGGAAAGATATACAAAAACCTAGTGTCAGTGTTTGCCTCTGAGGGGAGTCAGGTAAATGGGGAACAGTTTCTTTTCACTATATACCATTTTACACCTATGCCTTTTGAATTTTTAGCTTTTAACTATGTACTTGTATTACCTACCAAAAAATAAATTTTGTGCAGTGGCACATGCCTGCAATCCCAGCACTTGGGAGGCTGAGGTAGGAGGATCACGAGTTCAAAGCCAGCCTCAGCAACTTAGCAAGGTCCTAAGCAACCCAGTGAGACTCTGTCTCTAAATAAAATACAAAATAGGGCTGGGGATGTGGCTCAGTGTGGAGTGCCCCTGGGTTCAATCCCCAGTACCAAAAAAAATAAAATAAAGCAAGTTTTAGCAGGTGCAGTGGTGCACGCCTATAATCCTAGCTAAGGAGGTTGAGGCAGAGGGATCACAAGTTCAAAGTCAGCCTCAGCAATTTAGCAAGGCCCTAAGCAACTCAGTGAGACCCTATCTCTAAATAAAGTACATAAAGGGGCTGGGAATGTGGCTCAGTGGTTAAGTGCCCCTGGGTTCAATCCCTGGTACAAAAAAAAAAAAAAAAATAGTTTTATCTATAAAAGAGAACTCTAAAAAAATGAAAGTGCTTTTTTCAAACATTTTTGGGGTGCATGAAGACGCTGTAATGAGAAAAACCACGGTTACTTTGCAATGGAGAACAACTGATAGGAGGAAAAGGTATAAAATCTATCCCATTGCATTTAGTAAGCAATAAGATGTTAGGAAAAAGAATTAAACTGGGAGAAAAATAGTAGAACTCAACTAAAAATTATAAAAAGAGAAATTCATTTTTGGAATAGTTTCTTAATGTTGCAATAGCACAGTGAAACTTACAAATAATATTTTAAATGAAGTCTATCATATCTAAAAATCATTAAAACAATTTCAAATTTTTAAAGCCCTGACACGTATCCCCTGAACACACACACACACACACACACACACACACAAAGCGGCCTATGAGACTATTAAGATAATTCTGAACTTTTATGGCTATTTCTTTCTTAGGGGTCATTCTTTGCATTTTTACAGCCCTAAATTTACCTCTTCAAGTCACAGCAATGCGGATTGAGCTTTTTTTCTTTTTTAGTTTTGTTTCCAACCAAATCTTTTGTACATTTCTGGAATTTAAGCCACCTCAGTTACTGCTACTTATCTATAACACCATTGCTTTGAGGGATTAAAGCAGGTTTTTTGTAATACACTTAGATCAAGAGTTATCTGAGTTGAGAAGAATATCCTGTTTGAGTTGGGGATGGGGAATCTTTTTTATTTTTTATTTTTATTTTTATTTTTTTGATCTTGAGTTGTTTTGATTTCCCCTGAAAGCAGTAATCTTCAGCAAGTGATATTTTTAAAAAGCCCCAAACACACCACAAAACATTCCAAGTGATTTTAACTCCTGAATGAGGTTGGGCTACCTGAGTGATTCTCTCTCTTCTCTTCTTTGGCAGAAAGGATTAGAAACCTCCACAGAACTTGCTCTCTATTAAAGTGGAGTGCTGTGCATTCATTGGCAAGAGGTGAATTGTTTTCAGATTACATGCGAAAGAGTGTGTGTGTGTTTCTTTCCCACATCAAAGACTTGGATGGAAGCAGTTCTGAGTATTGCCAGGGATGCAAGAATTGGTGCTAAAGTGATTAACAAAATTGCTTTTCTGCAAAAGAAGCACAAAACATTACCTAGGGATTAGAGGAGGAGAGGGCAAGATTAAAGGTGATGTTGAATTTTGGGTAGAATATCTTATCCATCTTTTTCAAATCATGGTTCAAGGATTCTGTGGCCCCTCCTGAAGGAAACCTGAACAAATCAAAGCCCTGCTTTCTCAAATTTTGTACACAGGGGCACTGACAAGGTAAAATTAAAACCACTACCATAAGCAGCATTCTCTAAGTGACCTTCGTATCTTTATCTTACTTTTCAAATACATTTTCAATGTCTGTTATTCAGCACACGCCAACGATTCCATTGATCAGTCTCTTTCCTTTGTAATTGGTTTGTGTGTCCACCTGTTGGGTTTAAATGATAGTATTTTATAGAATTTCTGGGGTTATTGTTCTGCCTCAGTAAATCTTGACTAGATTAGTCCAGCATCCCTTTTTAAATGTATCTTTCACAGTCAAAGCCTTCATCTAGCCTAAATGTTAAAAAAAAAAAAAAAAACCCAAAGGCTAGGGATGTAGCTCAGTGGTAGAGCACTTGCGGATGTGCACTGAGGTCCAAGTTCAGTAGAACTTATATCCTAAATAGTTAAGATCATTCAGCAAACCTCACTAATCCTAGTTTGAGAAATTATGTTAAGGGGTATCTCTGAAATGGCCCATGACATTCTTGTCACTCTGCATGATTTCAATCTTTTTCACAAACAAAACTAAGTTCCTTGACTCTTCCGTGAAGTCCTCCTGACCTCAAACTCCCAGATAGGTAGAAACATACAGGAACATGAATAAACCTCTTTCTCATTGGTCTTTTTCTTTAAAATACTGCCCCCCCACACACACACACAAAAGAGAAAAAGAAAGAATGTGGATGTGTGGATAGGTGGAAAAATATTAAGTAAAATAAGCAAAAAAAGATTTAGAGCAATATATATGGAATAATACATTTTATGATTAAAAAGTTCATGTGAAATAATATCACAATTCTTTAAGGATCAGGCATGTATATAAAATTACACAAGTAGAAACCAGAATTATACATGTCAAATTCAGGCTAGTGCCTGCCTCTGGGGAAAAGGGTAGAAGATGCAATCTGGGTAATGGTGGAAGGGAATTTTAGTTCCATCTATAATGTTTGTTTTAATGGGGTGGGGGCAAGAACAAAAACAAAACAAAGCAAAACAAAAAAACCTCATTAACCTAAGATGATTCACTTAGGCACAGGAGATGTGAAGTGTCCTTGAAATTCTTGTCTAAAAACACAACAGAATTTTTAGATCTCATCTTTGTTCTCATAAATTATTCTTTATTGTTCTTTCACTTAACCTGTAGATTTCGTTTGTTTTTTTGTTTTTGTTTTTGTTTTTTTGTCAGATCCTAGTTATGTCTCATTTTCCTTAAACAACAGTGAAAGCTGTTTCAAAGTGATTAAATCATTCAGAAAAGTCGTTACCTCCTCTTTTTCCCCACAATAAAATTTACTAAGTTAATGGACTGTGGGGTGGAACTTTATCTCTGTGTGTGTTCTGCAGAGAATGAGATACACTGTCAGTCCTCCATCAAAAGAATAAATAGATGAATAAATAAATAAGCAGGTTTGCCGGCCGCCACGCACGCAGCAGTCTGTGGGCGTTTTCATTTTGAAACCTTGTTTCTCGAGGTTGCCTATTTGACTTCTTCGCTTTCAGGAACTTGTTGAGAACAATCATTTTTTATCTGTCTTTCCCTTGGGGTCCCGTAAGGTCACTGGACATAAGATAGCTGTGAAATTTGACATTGTTCCAATTTAAATGCTTTACTCCAGCAAGTGCAAGACTGCGGCCGCTTGGGTGTGGGGCTTGCGCGGCCAGGCGGGCTCTGAGACTCGCCAGCCCTCCAGGCTTCAAAGCCTGCCATCCTTGATCTCACTAAAGAATGTTTTTGAATTCTATGTCCATCTAGTGGTTGCCTGCAAAGATCTACTTGGCTTTTTCTTTCTTCCTTTTCTTTCACACTTGATCAGTGAGATTCTGTTTGTGATGGGGGTTTTGCCCCCCTTGGTCTTTAATTCTTTCACAGGTGGTTTCAAAGTGTCTATCCTCAGCCACTGCTTTCTATAAACAAGCAGGAATTCGGAGCTACAGTTACCGATGGCTCTCCTCTCCTCGCAGGGCCCTTCTGCTCTCCACTTTGAAAATAGACTGTTTTGTGGACAGTAAAGTACAGTTCCTTTTCACAGATGAGATTAGAGGCTTGAGGGGAAGTCTGAAGGGAGGGGAGTGTTTTTCTTTTTTCTTTTCTTTTTTTTCTTTCTTTTTTTTTTTTTTTTTTTTTTTAACTGGAGAGCCTTTGTGTTGTAACTCATTTTAGCAAATGCAAGAACTTTACTTATTTTACACTCAGTTGCACCTTTGGTTAGGGATGACATAGCTCCAAGTAGAAGGTGCTGGGAATTTGCTGATTTGCTCTTTAATTCCATCTCCAGCATCCCAAGTGTATGGGTGAGCGTTGAAGATCAGATGGCCAGAAAAGCAAATGGGGATGCAGATCCAAGGGCTGGAATTAGATAAATTCTAGCCAAGGATTCTGATATGCCATGGGGGTTGAGTTATCTATCTCCTCCTCCTGTTCCATGGGTTGAAAAATCTCCAACCAGGTCTCAGTTCCTTTATTTGAGGTTTTAGAGGGAGTGTGATTCAACCCCTTGTCTTTCAGTTCTCACATGGATCCTGAAAATTCATGGGAGTTGATGGATTTACGTTGCTCCAAATCCTATGAGAAAAAAATACTAGATGGAAACCAAGTGTGAACTCTTAGTCCCCAGGGCACCAGCAGTGTTAAGGCACTATTTGTGTCTGGGGCCACCTTGGCCTTTGGGAAAATGGCAGTGAGCTCTGAATTAATAACTAAAAGTCACTACCTTTGTTCCACGCAAATTAAAACAAATATTTTTAATATTTAAAAATAATTATTCTGAGCTGGGGATGTAGCTCAGTGGTAGAACACTTATCTAGCATGCACAGGGCCCTGGGTTCAGTTGTAACACATTTCAATTCAATCAATGTTAAAGAAAAGGGGAAAAAAGTAAATGGTTGGTATTCTTGCTGCATTATGTATAATAGCAAAAAACTGCAAGCAACCTCAATGTTCATCCGTGGGGAATTGGTTAAATAAATGATAATGGATCCATCCATGGAGTAATATGTAATACCTTTTTAAAGTGAAATAATTAGCTGGGTGTCACAGAACACCCCTGTAATCCTGGCTACATGGAAGGTTGAAACAGAAGAATTACAAGTCCAAGGCCAACTTGGGAAATTTAGCAAGACCCTTTCTCAAAATAATGTTTTGTTTTGTTTTTTTTTTTAAAAAGGGCTAGGGATGTAGCTCAGTGGTAAAGTGTTTGCTGGGTATGTGTGAGAACCCTGGGTTCAATCCCCAATATTGAAAAAAAAAAAGTGCAGGAATTAAAAAAAGAACATAAAACTGTAACATGTAGTGACATGGAAACATTTCTAAGAAACAGTGTTGGGTAAAACAAATATGTGAAAAAAAATTATGAAGATGATGTATAGCCAGGTGTGGTGGCATGCGGCTATAATCCCAACAATCCAGGAGGCTGAGGCAGGAGGATCACAAGTTCAAGGACAGCCCAGCAACTTAGTGAGACCATGTCTCAAAATAAAAAGGAAAAAGGACTGGGGATGTAGCTCAGAGATAGAGCACCCCTGAGCACAATTTCCAGTAACACACACACACACACACACACAAATGATATGTACGAAATAGTCCTGTAAAATTTTAGTGGGTCCAGGTATAAATATATTATACAAGGATTGAGGGAGGTGATGTAAGGAACTTTAATTTTATATGTATTATTTGACTTTTGTACAAGGAGAATATATTATATAATCCTCGTGGAATTAAAATATAATTTTTAAATGATTTTTTTGTACTGGAGATTGAACCCAGGAGTGCTTTATCACTGAGCTACATCCTCAGTATTCTTTTATTTTGAGACAAGGTCTTGCCAAGTTGCTTAGGGGCTTGCTAAGTAGTTGAGTTTCTAATCTTCCTGCCTTAGCCTCCAAAGTCAAATTAGAGGACATACATCACTGCGCCTGGTTAAGTGATTTTAATAAAACAAATAAGAGATAACTAAAAAACCCATCTATAATCTACTACACAGCCTTCCACATAGTCTTTTGTATATATGATTTTTAAAAATATTTTAGTTGTTGATGGATCTTTATTTAATTTGTTTATAAGTGGTGGTGAGAATCAAACCCAATGCCTCACACATGCTAGGCAAGCACTCTACCACTGAGCAACAACCTCAGCCCTATAAATATGATTTTGTGTATTTATTTTAATTGATAAGTAAAAGTTTTGCATATATTTATGGTGGGCAACATGATGTTTTGATAAATGTGCACTTTGTGAAATAGCTAAATCAAGCTATTTAACATATGTATGTATAATTGCATGTGTGTATTAAGAACACTTACAATCTACTCTCTTAGCCATTTTTAAGTAGATAGTATATTTTAATTTTTATTTTATTTATTTATTTATTTTGGTACCAGGGATTGAACTCAGGGGTACTTGACCACTGAGCCACATCCCCAGTCCTATTTTGTATATTATTTAGAGGCAGGGTCTCACTGACTTGCTTAGGGCCTCGCAAAATTGCCGAGGCTGGCTTTGAACTTGAGATCCTCCTGCCTCAGCCACCCAAGCCGCTGGGATTACGGGTGTGAGTCACCACACCCAGCGATAGTATATTTTTAACCATAATCACTATAATGTAAAATAAGCCTTTTGAACTTACTCCTCCTAGCTGAAATCTTGTATCCTTTGACCAATGTCTACCCAATCTCCCAAACCCTTACCCTCTGGTAACCACCATTTTACTCTGTTTCTTAGTTCATCTTTTTTAGATTCTGCATATAGGTGGAGACCATGCAGTATTTCCTTTCTGTACCTGGCTTATTTTACTTAATATGAGCCTCTGGGTCTCATCCATATTGTCTTAAATGACAGGATTTTCTTCCTTTTGTCTGAAGAGTATTCCACTGTGCAAATACACCACATTTTCTTTATCCATTCATCAGTTGGTGGACACTTAGGTTGATTCCATATCTCGGCTATTGTGAACAGTGCTGCAGCAAACCTGGGGTGCAAATATCTCTTAGACATATGGATTTCATATTTTTGGATAGATATCCAATGGTTGGATTTATGAACCATGGCAGTTCTATTTTTAATTTTTTGAGGCACCTCCATACTCTTTTCCCTAATGGTTTTACTAATTTGTATTTCCAGCAGCAGTGTACAGGTTTCCCCTATTCAAACCTCACCAGGACTTATCTTTCAACTTTTTTTTTTTTTTTTTTTTGGAACCAGGGATTGAACTCAGGGACCCTCGGCCACTGAGCCACATCCCCAGCCCTATTTTGTGTTTTATTTAGAGATAGGGTCTCACTGAGTTGCTTAGGACCTCGCTAAGTTGCTGAGGCTGGCTTTGAACTTGCGATCCTCCTGACTCAGCCTCCCAAGTCGCTTGGATTACAGGCGTGCACCACCACGCCCAGCTTCTTTTGACTTTTTGATAATGGTCATTCCGACAAAGTATGAGGTGATATCTCATTGTGGATTTAATAATTTTCCTTGATGATTAGTGACAGTAAGCATTTTTTCACATATCTATTGGCCAATTTGAGAAATGTCAATTTAGGCCTTTTGCCAATGTATGTATGTATGTATATATGTATGTATGTATGTATTTATAGTAGGGAACTTTGGCACTGAGTCACATCCTCAGCCCTGTTTATTTTTTATTTTGAGACAGAATCTTGCTAAGTTGCTGAAGCTATCCTTGAACTCGCGATCCTCCTGCCTCAGCCTCCCAAATTGCTGGGATTATAGGTATGGGCCATTCTGCCCAGCGTCTTTTGCCCATTTAAAAAAAATTTTTTTTTTTTTTGTGGTGGTGAGGATTGAACCCAGGGCTTTGTGCTTGCTAGGCAAGCGCTCTGCCAACTGAGGTCTATCCCCAGCTCATTGTCCATTTTTTAATTGAGTTATTTACTCTCTCACTATTGAGTTATTTGAATTTCTTTTATATTTCAGATATTAGTCTCTTATCAGGTGTATGGTTGGCAAATATATTCTCCCAATCTGCAGGTTGTCTTATTATTCTGTTGATTGTTCCCTTTGCTTTTGAGGAAGCTTTTGATTTTTATACAATCCCATGTGTCTCTTTTGCTTTTGTTGCCTGTGCTTTTTGAGTCATAACCAAAAATCCTTGCCTAGACCAATATCATGGAGATTTTCCCCTGTTTTCCTTTTCTTTCTGTTTTGTTTTGTTCTGGTGCTGGGGACTGAACCCAGGGGTACTTTACCACTGAGCTACATTCCCAGTTCTTTTTATATTTTGTTCTGAGACAGAGTCTTTCTAAGTTGCTTAGGGTCTCACTAAGTTGCTGAGACTGGCTTTGAACTTGTGATCCTCCTGCTTCAGCCTCAGGAATCATGGGGATCACAGGCGTGTACCACCACGCCCAGCTCCTCTGTTTTCTTCTAGTAGTTTTATAGTTTTACTACTTACGTGTAAGTCTTTAAACTATTTTCAGTTGATTATTGTATATAGTATGAGATGAGGGTCTAATTTCATTCTTCTGTGTATTGATAACTAGTTTCCTCAGCACCATTTATTCAAGAGACCATTCTTTCCTCATTGTGTATTCTTAGCATCTCTGTCAAAAATTAGTTGATTACAGGACTCGGGATGTAGCTTAGCTGTAGAGTACTTGCCTAGCATGTGTGAGACCTTGAGTTCAATATCCAACACCAGGAAAAAAAATCAATTGGTTATAAATATGTGGATTTATTTCTGGGCTCTTTACTCCATTTGTTTGTTTTTATGGTGGTACCAGGTTATTTTGATTACTATAGCTTTGTAGTAGATTTTAACATCATAGTGTGATGTTTGTTCTTTTTTCAGCCAAGAGATTTTATTTGGAGTGGCACGGTGGCCACTCTAGATGAAGCAGGCAGCAGCAGAAAAAGCGATGTTTGTTCTTTTTGCTCAAGATTGCTTTGGTTATTCATAGTCTTTTGTAGTTTCATATAAATTTTAGGATTTTTTTTCTGTTTATATAAAAATTTTCTTTGGAATTTTGGTAGGGATTACTTTGAACCTAGATCACTTTAGGTAATCTGGACATTTTAACAATATCAATTCTTCCAATTCATGAAGGAATCTCTTTTCAATTGTTTGTATTTTCTTCAATTTCTTTCACCAATGTTTTATAGTTTTTAAACTATACTACATATAACTTAAAATGATTTTTATGGTGGTAAAACATATATAAAATTTACCATTCTAACCATTTTTAACTGTACAATTCGGTAGAATTAAGTATGACATTATTATACAACAACCATTATTATCCATCTCCAGAACTTTTTTATCTTTCCAAACTGAAATTCTATACCCATTAAATAATAATTCCCCATCCCTTCTTTCCATCAGCCTCTATTCTTCTTTCTGTGTCTAATTATATGACTATTCCAGGTGTCTCATTTGAGTGGAATCCTACAGTATTTGTCCTTTTGAGTCTGACTTATGTTACTTGGCAAAATGGCTGCAAGGGTCCTTCATGTTGTAGCATGTATCTGAATTCATTCCTTTTAAAGGCTGAATGATATTCTACTTGTATGTATATACCACATTTTGTTTATTCATTTCTCTCTCAATGGAAATTTTGGGTTGTTTCCCCCTTTTGGCTATTGTGAAAAATTCTGCTAATGAACATCAGTGTATAAGTTGCTGTTTGAGCTCTTCTTAAAAATTTTTTTTTAATTGTAGATGGACACAATACCTTTATTTTTATTTATTTATTTATTTATTTTTATTTATTTTTATGTGGTGCTGAGATTGAACCTGATGCCTCACACACACCAGGCAGGCACTCTACCACTGAGCCACAACCCAGCCCCACTGTTCAAGTTCTTGCTCTCAATTTTTGTGTATATATAAACTCAGAAGAAGGGTTGCTGGATCATATGGAATTTATATTTTTAATTTTCTTAGAAACTACCATACTCTTTGGTATGGTAGTTTACATTCCTATGTATGGTAGGTATTTTACATTCCTACCAACAATGTACAAGAAGTTCCCATCTTCTCCACATCTGGGCCAATACTTGTTTTGTGTGGGACACATAACATCCTAATGGATGTAAAGTGGTTATATACTTTTAAAAATTAAAAATCGTTTCTATGGTAGCATAGTATAACTTTTTTTTCTATCATTAAGCATTCTTCAACAATATAATTTTAAGGGCCAAGGGAAGCATTCCACTGAATAAGATGTGCCATGATTTACTCAGTCAGCTCTCTGTTATTGAAAATTTAGGCATTTCTAAATTTTGGGCATTATAAAGAATATACAGATTAATATTCTTGTCTTTGCTTCAAATTTGCTTATAAATTCCTAACAATATTGCTCTATCATAGCGCATCCACATCTTTCAAGCTTTGAAATCAATTCCATTTTAAAATGCAGCTAGAGTGATGGAAGGCTGAAAGAATGGCTACTGGTGCTGCACACTTAAGACACCCAAGCAAACTGCTGTTTAACTATTTGAGAAATTCCCACACACAATGGAAAGAGTGGGCATTTTCTGTTAGTCCTCCAACAATTTGTCTTTCACCATTGACCCACATGGAAGCCTTCAGTTTGGAAGAAGAACATAGGAGCCTCTTAACAGAAGGCTTGAGTCACCAGCACCAGGTGCTGACTATTCTGTGCCAGTGCGCTTTCATCCCTGTGGTTCACTACTGGATCCAGGACCGACCTAAGTCCCTCTCCCTTTGCCCATTACTGAAATATGATGCTATATCTAGGGTGGAAGTTGCATAAGTATTTCGGGGTACCGGAATAACACAACTGAGAAACTGAAAAATAAATTCAAGAGAAGGAAACATCCAGGAATAAATGACAAGGTGCTGTATTTCTCCCTCCTGAGCTGCCTAATACCTATCAGTTGGTGTAGCCTATGCCCCCAGAGAGCCTTGGATCTGGGAATTCTGGACAAACTTTAGTTATACCTCTCCATTACTCAGTGATCCTTAGCCAGCCTGGGCTTGCTGGTCAGTTCAAACCCCTTTACCCACCACTCAATATTCTTGTTCTCCCTCCCCTCTCACCATTCTCATTGCCCTAGCATGAAACTTTCCATTCCATCCAAACTGACCTATTTCCTTATTCCAAACAAGTACATATATAGTGAAAATACCTTGGGACTTGGAATCAGACAATCTGAATTTGAATGCTGAGTGTGCCATTGCTGTAGTAGGTGACCATGGGCAAAATCCTTAATCTTGCTGAGCCTCAGTTTCCTTAGCTGTAAAATAGGGATGACAAAGCCTATTTCACTGTATTATTATGTATATGTTAACTAATTATATATATGTACAAATATGTGTATATATGTTAAACCAGACAATAGTATGTAAGAGAAGTTAGCACAATGCAGAACATACAGTATTTGACAAGAAGTTCTTCTTGGTCCTAGCCTCTGAGCCTTTGCTCCTAATTGTTCTCTTTCTGAAAAATTATTCATTGGCAACTTCCCCATCCATTAAAGCAAACTCATGTATTACCCTGCCTGGAAGTCTTTCCATGTACAACCTAAGCATTCCCACTAGCCTATTAATTCAGCATTTGTCTGTGCTACCTAGGATTGGTCATGCTTTTTACTGGGTTTTTGTCTTTTCCAGGTAGCCTGTCAAAGGATGGAAACCATATGGACTACTTCTTCCCCCACCCCACATTTCCCCCTTGATGTCAAGAGTGCTTTACATATAGTAGGTGCTAAATAAATATTTGTGACTGACCCTTTTCACTCCTCCTGTACGTTATGGCCTGCTTATATTAGTAGGTCTATGTCGGTCCTTCTAGGTGCACTCTCTCCTGGAACTGTCTTTATGGAGTCTGATACCAATTTTGTCCCAACAATAATTTCAACTAATATATAGCACTTCCTAGATTACAACAATGGCCTATAAGGTAAACAGAATAGGTATCATCATCATCATCATCATCATCATCATCATCTGTTTCTCAGAGAATCAGAGATATCAAGTGATTTGTCCAAGCAGAAAGCTAATGTATGACAGAACTAGAAATTGAACTGGTTGTAAAGCTCATGCCCTTAGGCTCTCATCACAAAACTTCCATGTTTAACTGGTAAAGACCATTCATCCCTCTCTGATGTGGCTCAGTGGGTAAGCTTCCCTGGGTTCAATCTCTCATATTAAACAAACAAACAAACAAACAAACAAAACTTCTTCAGCGTTTGTGAAGGCACGAAAGAAAGAAACATGATACATCAATTCTTGAGGAACTGCTCCAGGTGAGAACCTGGGATAAATTATTTCCTTGGGACCCAGAATAAAAGCTGGGCCTTTGGTAGGAAGGTGTCCTTTCCCTTATACCTTAATTAATTGCTGCCTAGAGCAGCCCTCTTAGAAAGAGCTCCTCCACACACTTGTTACCTGTGGGTGACCTTCTGCCCATTGCCCTTCAAAGCTCAAAGACTTTTGTTCCAAAGCCTGGGCTCTGACTCCCCAGGAGGTAGCCCCCTGCAGTCACCCTCTGGGAACCAGAGATCCTTCAGCCAAGGGCACAACTCTCATCATAGCTCCAGGGCATCTTGGAGTACAAAATGCAAACACTCCAGGATGATCTTGAAGAGCAGATTCCAAGGGTCATCCCTTCACTCCCAGCTTCCTCTTTTTATCTGACAGCTCAATCACCATTCTTCAGATTTAGGAAAGGTGTGAATTCAGAGTTCCCTGCAATCTCAGGTGGAGCCATATCTCCCCCCACTACCAACCTTTCTGTCCAGAGTGTAAGTCCACCCTTTGTCTCAGTGAAAACTCCTGGAAGGTGGCTGGGGATGTAGCTCAGTGGTAGAGCATGTGCCTGGTATGAGGGAGGTCCTGGGTTCTATCCCCAGCACTGCAAACAAACAAAGCAAAACCCCCTGGAGGCCAAATGAATCTTGAGTTAGCTGTTACCCTAGATTTTATCAATAACAGTTAGTTGCACAAGCCCATCTCTGTTCCCCTCTGGACTCCCCAATCCCTAGCAGTTGGGCACTAATGGTCAACCTTGCAGGCTTACTTCCAGATTTATTCAATATCCTATACGTTCATTGAGAACTGCTTCCCAGGTAACTTGCCCTGCACTGGAGGGGAAAGGAAAGGGTATAGAATCTTCTCATTTTTTTCTCAACCCAGCTTTCACAGAAAGCCCTACTTAGAACCAATAAGTAACAAACCCCAAGTTGAATGAACGCCCACATTTACAATAAAGTTGTTTTTCTAAAATGTTAGCAATTGAGAAGCAATTATTTAATCCTACTCTAATTATTCTGCACCAAAACTGAGAGATAGATCTCAATTCACATACTATTTCGGTAGACTGTTACATGTAGCCCCAGGCCTAACATGCCTTCAACTTCACCAGGTTTCTCACCCATCTGTCTCCCTTTCTGCTGATTTTCCCACACCCACCATTTCATCTCAAACACCGAGAGTTCAAAGATCTCACTTCCAAAAATCTTAACCTTGGGACTTCAACATTTTCCCTTATTTCTTCAGTCCCCCTTCCTCCCTGGCTGTTCTTTAGCATAACATCAACTCAGTCAAATGAAATAAACAAATATTTAGAGAGTGAGGAAGGAGGGGAAGATGGGGTAGGGAACAGCTGTGATTACTGACCCATCCTGCCCAGCTTTCCCTCACAAAGATTGGCTGGGGAGACAAGACTCATAGCAGCAGTTAAGAAAAGTCTTGTATTTTACACTTTTCTCAAGACCAGCAATGAACAACTGGAATATGAAATTTAAAAACAATACCATTTCACATGCCTGTAAGTCCCAGCTATTCAGGAGACTGGGGCAGGAGGTCACTTGAATCCAGGAGTTTGAGACCAGGGCAACATAGTGAGACTATCACAAAACAATACCATTTACAATCACACCCAAAAAGAAAATACTAAATTATGAATCTAACAAAATACATATAGGATCTTTATGTGGAAAACCACAAACTCTGATAAAAGTAAGAAGTCTAAATAAATGGAGAGAGATTCAATGTTACCTGGTCTGTATACAAAAGTCAATTGTTCTCCTATACACCAATAATTAGAATTTGAAATTTAAAAACATACTATTTGTAAGTCTTAGTTCTTAGAGTTATGCAGTTTAAGTGAACACCTTATCTTAGTGATCATGGTCAGTTCAATCTGACTGTGTCCTTTAGCCAGAAATCCTAGGGTTATTGAGATCTTTTCATGCAGTAGCCCAGGTTTCATCTACAATTCTGAGTCAAAACAGTGTATTGAGTGGCTCTAATTGTCCCTGGATCCCTCTTAGGTACTACCTGTCAAGTCTTTTTCTTCTTTTCCAAGCCTCTTTCATTTGGGCAAATTTTCCTTATAGGCTTCCCTTCTAACCTTCTTGCCTCTCTTGCTTCCAGCTGGCTACTAAGGTTTGGTTACACGTTTCCAAAGCCACCCCCAACCTACAGCAAATCCTCCTGCCTCTGTGCCCTGGATAGCCCATTTCCCACCTCTGGTCTGGCTTCTCTGTTCTTTCTCCTTTAGCTCCACTCCTTCTCACTCCTCCAGGTGCATAGGTTGGAACTTCAGGATTGAATTCACCACCAGGTGTGGTGGAGCATGCCGGTAATCCCAGCAATTTGCAAGGCTGAGGCTGGAGGATCAGAAGTTCTGGGCCAGCCTCAGTAATTTAGTAAGACCCTCAGCAACTTAGCAAGACACTGTCTCCAAAAAATTAAAAAGAAAAAAAAAAGTATTGGGATGTAGCTAAGTGGTGAAGTACTCTTAGGTTCAATCCCCAGTATCTCCCCTCCCCCCAAAAAAGTGTGCTTATCATGGACAACTCGTTTAAATCTTTTCTGTAACAAATATTTGCATATGTGAACCCCACATTTGCCATATGGCTTTCCCTACTTCCCAGCCAGAGGAACTCTCAAATTCATATACATTTTGAGAAATGGAGTTTTCCCCAGATGGTCTCTCCAAAGCACCAAAGCAAGTCTTGTGCACTCCTTCCAAGACTGCGCAGAGGTTAGAATCCTCACGTGTCTCTGCTCCCATCCGTGGTTGTTATTTTGTCAGTGCACCTGATAAAGGAACACAACCTGTCTCTTAGCTAAAGTACACACCAGAGTTTGAGGAAGATGTTGAACCATAAACCGAGATCCCCAGGGAAGGGAGAGAAATCTGCCCAGTTGCTCAAATAATTTCAAACCAAAACCCCTGAAGCACACTTCCACAGGGAGAGAAAAAGTACGAATATTGGAAAGATGATGAGCCAGGTGTGCCGAGCATTTTCTTAGCCATTCTCAGCCCTAGGAGGGGACGGGGGCAGCCCCACATCTCTACTGGGAAATTATTTCCCCTTTTAAATCGCGAAAGAAAAAGACAACAACATAGCCCCAAATAGAGAATGTTTTCTTTTGTAACTGGAAGCAAACATAGCTGATGGCTTTAACAGCTGCCCGCCAACATGGTCTGAGGAGCAGGCAAGCTCAAACATTTTTTGAGATCAACACATGTACAGTATATTAGGTCAAATTATAAATCCAGGAATAAAAGAACAAATAAACAAGTTTCAGCTCTTCTAGGCTTCTGCATCCAACAGCAGCTAAATTAGACTTATAAAGCAGAGAAATCTGAATTCCAAGAAGGCAGGTCTCCCAGGAGTTCAAGTCAAAGTCTCCCTCTGGTAGGAAAAGAAGGTGTCCTTGTAGATTAACTGGCTGACGGCTGACCGGGTCCAGGCTGCCGGGCCGGCTCAGCCAAGGCTTCTTGCGTCTTAGCCAAGCAGACTGAGGATGGGTGGCAGGTTCACTTCAGGTCTGCCATTGACTTGATCTTTGACCCCAGTAAATCATTTAATATGCCATGTGTCTTTGTCCATATGTTAATGTTTGGTGTCATTCCGATGAGAATTCCAGCAAGTCTGAGTGTGCCACCCCTGAGGGCTTAATCTTTCCCTTTGGAACTTCTAGGAGGAACCTAAATTGCAGAGCCAAGGTATCCGGATGAACTAAACTGAAATGCCTGCAATGGTGAGACCAGCCTTGCCGTGACTACAGCTGCGGAAGTAAAAGGAATGTATTTGTTCTGAGTTACCAGAACGGCCACAAAGCTATTGTGACAGTTTTGCCTTCAGGGAAGAAAACCCCCCAGAGCGCAGCGGGCAGGAGAATACTGGATTCCACCACTCCTTTAGCTCTGTGACCTTGGACAAGTCACACAGGCCAGGTTTATCCAGATATGAGTTGGTCATAGAATCAATGAAATGGATTGGAACTTAAAAAAAAAAATTAACAAAAATAAGCTGAATAAAACAGAAAATATCAATGCTTAGTTCACGGTGAGGATAAGTAGCTACGTGTGCATGCGTGTTTCCTGGAGTCGCGATGCACAATAGGTAACAAACAAATAAGTTTTCAAGTCAGTGGCTTAAACCAGAGGGTTTGATTCCTCCACTATTGAGTAGAAGTTATTCATTTTATACATATAAGAAGCTGGAGGGTATGTTACATGGTTCCTAGCTTGGGCTGCAAGGTCAGGGCCAGCCTTCCTAAGGAAGTAACTTAGAAGAAGAGTGATGTAGGCAAAGAATGAGTGTGGGGAAGGGGTCCTTCCAGGCAGGACAGCAAGTGTGAGAAGACCCTGCCAGTCCTGCCTCAGAGATTCCCGAGAGGACCAAACGAGGTGCAGCAGAGACATTTTTGGTCAACACAGCAGTGAGAAAAAACATGCTCCAGTGATGAGTTGAGTTTCCACTGAGCATCCACTCAATGACTATTTGTCAGATGCTGTTCTAGGTTCTGGGGACATAGCAGTTAATGTGACAAGACCACCGCTCTCAAATTGTTCCCTTTCAGAGAGGGAGGTAGCATAAACACATAAAGCTAATTTCAGAGAACAGTAAATGCTATAGGGAAAAATAAACTGGGACAGAGAAAGAGAATAAAGGAGGTTGGGGAGGCATTCTAGACAGGAAGGCAGGGCTCTCTGACAACCAGAACTAAAGTACCTAGGGTCCTTTAATGATGTGAACTTGGATACATCACCTACATTGCAAGACTCTGTTCCTCCTGTTAAATAACGATGCTTATATCTTTCTCACATGACTTCCATTAGGAGGAAATAAGACAAAAGATGTAAGTCCTGCCATGCACGGTGGCACATGCCTGTGATCCCAGTGGTTCTGGAGGTTGAGGCAGGAGGATCACAAATTTAAAACCAGCCTCAGCAACTTAGTGAGGCCCTAAGCAATTCAGTGAGACCCTGTCTCTAAATAGAATACAAAAATGGGCTGGGGATGTGGCTCAGTGGTTGAGTGCCCCTGAGTTCAATCCCTAGTGCAAAAAAAAAAAAGATATAAGTCTTGCAGCACAGTGCTAGCCTGAATAGCGTTAAAGAGCACACATTGTAGAGCATGGTTGCTGGGTAGTCCCAGCAACTTGAAAGGCTGAGGCAAAAGGATCTCAAGTTCAAGGGCAGCCTCAGCAAATAGCAAGACCCTGTTTTAAAATTAAACATAAAAAGGGCTGGGAATGTAGCTCAGTGGTAGAGTGTCCCTGGGTTCAATTCCCAGTACTTAAGGGAGAAAAAAAGAATATAAAACAATGGCTAAATAATTGAACATCCACTGATGTGTTATTCAAGATATTAGGAATATATATAGAAAGATACAGAATGATAAGAAGGAGAAAATAAGCCTTCTGCTTTCAGACAGACTTAGCACATCCCTCCAAAGAGTCACTGTCAATCTTGAACTCTGTTATGTAGGTCTTTGGGGAAGCAGATGCTGAGACATTGATGTGTGTGAGCAGCTTGGCTTGTGGGTGGGTACCTACGAAAGACACAAGAGAAAGGAAGCAGAATTGGGCAGGATGATGTGCAAGGGCTATGTCATGTGTAAGAATTTTCTTTTCAGTTCTGAATAATATTCCATCACATAGATATGCCATATTTTACTTACTTACTCATCTGTTGATGGACACATGGGTAGCATTTACCTTTTGGCTATTATGATTAATGCTGCCATGAATAGGGGAATTAACAGAATTGTTGGATTATTTAACTTTTTGAGAAACCACCAAACTGTTTTCCACAGGGGCTGCACTCTGTTACATTCCCACCACGAGTGCATAAGGGGCCCAATTTCTCCATATCCTCACCGACACTTGTTCTTTTCTGTTTTGTTGTTATTGTTTATAGTAACTAAAGGGGAAGAGCACAGTGGGATACTGTGCTCTTCATTTTCATTTCCCTGATGATTAGTGATGTGGAGCATATTTTTATTGGCCATTTATTTGTATGTCTTCTTTGGAGAAATGTCCATTCAAGTCCTTTGACCACATTTTTTTTTTTTTTTTTTTTTTTTTGCGGTGGTGGGGATTAAACCCAGGGCCTTGTGCTTATAAGGCAAGCACTCTACCAACTGAGTTATATCCCCAGCCCCCCTCTGACCATTTTTTAATTGGGTTACTTGTTTCCTGTTATCATTGATAATGAATTATAGGACTTCTTTATTTAGTCTGGATATTAACTCTTTATCTGATACGTTGTTTGAAAATAGTTCCCAATATGTGACTTTTTAAAAAAAGTTAGAAGCTCAAGGTTGTAGAGTCTACTGCTTGACTTCAAACCCAAGTTCTGTCACTTACTAATCTGGAGGAAATGGTGAACAACCTCACGGAATCCAGGATCTACTGAGAAAGAAAGGAGCATGGCAGGCAAGCGGGTACCCAACAAGACCATTACACAATGCTAGATGCCAAGGCAGATGAGGGCAGGGTGCCAGTGGGGCTTATTGCACTTTTCCAGTCAGGAAGCCTGAATGTCAGGAAACAGTGGGAAACAGTACTTCCTGGAGTACTGAGTGTGCCAAGGCCACACCAAACCCTTTCCCCACATTGTCTCCTTTCGTTTATTTAGTCAACAAGCATTTCATGAGAGCCTAAAATAAGCTGTCAATCACAAGTTAAAAACAAAACAAAACATCAGACAGTGTGCCTGTCCTCAAGGAGTTTACAGATTTTGGACAAAGAGTCAAAGAGCTGACAGTGATGTCATAAAGGATAAGTCCATGGCCCTGTGGAAACTGACAGGGCTGGGGAGATTACTCAGAATACGGAGCTTGAGCTGATGGGGAGAGATAATAGGAGTGAAGAATTAGAGGAGAATGTTCCAGACACTGCGCCATGAGGTAGTTGCCATAATTATCTCCACTGGGATGGATGTCTGTGAGTGCCAGGCCTGTCTGTCTATAACCAATAGATCCCTGTTGCCTAGAACAGAGCCTGACACACAATAGCTCTCAGTAAACCTCCGATGGGTGAATTATGCATTGTTAGCTTGTAGAGGAGGAACTGGAATCTCAGGGTAAATAGCTTGGCCCAAGGTAAAGAGCTATGAAGTGGCAGGCAGCAAGCTCTACAGCCTGAGCTTTAACCTTTTTAGAAGTCACATACTTAAAAAATAAGCAGCAGCCTTCCTTTATGCCATTTCTCTCCAGTCTCTAGAAGCAGTCATTTTCTTCTTCGGTCTTCATTTCAAGATTCCCCCCACCCCCAGATGAGGTCTTGCTATGCTGCCAGGCTAGCCCCAAACTCCTGGGCCCAGGAGATCTTCCTGCCTCTGCCTCCTCAGTAGCTGGGACTCTAGGTGCACGCTGCCACACATGGCTCTCAAGGATTCATTTCAACTTGCTTGTATGGCCCATAACATATTGGATTGTAGTTGCTTTCATATGTGATTACCCATCTCCCTCCTCCCCAGCTCCAATCTTCCTTCCCCACAAGAGCAATAAATTCTGAGCTATTTAAGAGACTGTATATTACTTCCGAGTGTAGGCTTTGCCACCAGACAGCTGGCAAAGAGGCCTGTTCTGCCACTTTCTAGTTATAGAACCTTAGGTTCTTAATCTTTTCAAGGCTCTATTTTATTTGTGTGTGTGTGTCTGAGCATTGAACCCAGTGGGGCTCTACCACTGAGTTACATCCCCAGACCTTTTCATGTCTTTTTTTTTTTTTTTTTTAATTTTGAGACAAGGTCTCACTAACAGAGTAGCTGAGTCTGGCCTTGAAGTTGCAATCCTCCTGCCTCAGCCTCCCAAGTCGCTGGGGTTACAGGAGTACAGCACCACATCCAGTCCAACCCTCTATTTCTTTATCTGTAAATTGGTAATAGTAATATAACCCACACCTCACAAAGTCATTGGGAGAATTAATTGAGATCCTACATGCATAGAACTTCCCACAGTGCTCAAGACAAAGTCAGAACTCAAGAAAAGTTGACAAATTCTCTATGCTGGAAAAATTAAAAACAACATCAATTCTCACCCCACTCCAAATGGAAGAAAAACTGTAGGGTGCTTTCTTTTTCCCAGGTCAGGGAAGGGCAGGTTTCAGCAGCTTAGATTTTCTTCCTTCAAAAGGCACTATTGTGGCTAGGTACACTGATATGTGCCTGCAGTCCCAGCTACCTGGGAGGCTGAGGGAGGAGGATCATTTTGAGGCCAGTCTGGGCAACATAGAGAGACCACATTTCTTTCTTTATTTATTAATTAAGCACAACCGGTAGCATCAGCCTGTCTTGTATGGGAAGAAGGGGCTGGTCAGTTAGGGAGTGATGCAGAATCAGCAAATGACTTTCTCCTTCTAACCCCAGCAGCTTGGTGCTGCCTCTGCTAGGGCCCTGCCAATCCTCCTCTTCCTTTCTTTTCTCCCATCCCTCCCTCCCCATTTCAAACCGTGGGGAAAAAAAATGAAGAGAAGCACACCAACCACGAAGCCTTTTCACTTCATTGTGTTTTCCAGCTAGACCTGAACAGACAGTGATCCATTCAACCCTCTCCCACCCTCCCTCCTCTCTTCTTCTCTCATGTCCCCTTTGTGTTCTTTTTCTCTCAGAATGTGTCTTCAGACTTAGGGAAAAACAGTTTCAATTGCCAGTAGCAAGCACCACTTGATTGGAGCAAGACCCCATGGCCCTTAGCACCTGGAAAGGCCAAGAAGCAGGGGATCCTGTTAGGATTCTCTAAGAAACTTCTCAACTTGACCACGGCCATCCTGACCCAGGCTCAGCTACAAGGATCCACACAGAAGACCAACCTCTCTGACTTCCTCTGGCCAGGAAACTTCTGGAGTCCTCCCCACCCTCAGGCAAGGAGTTTTCATTCCAGGTGTGAGCAAAGCCATCCAGTTGGGCTGGAAATCAACGAGGACCAAGAAGGAATACGCCTTTTTCATTTTCAAAGCAGCCTAGTGGGATTTTGGGTTTTTCCAACAGGGTAACTCCAAATTGGCAAGGCTTTCAAAGCTACAAATTTCCATGCCCCCAGCCTACACTGAAGGAAAGTTTCCTGGTCAGGTTGGCAAGTGTGGAGACTCTGGGTGTACAAGTGAAAAAAAGTTTAACAAATAGTTAAATGTTAGCTATGAATCAAATTAGTCTAAAAAAAAATCTCCTCCATCCACATGCTATATTAAATTTCTCCTTAATTCCTACCCCAAAAAGGTATTTAAAAATAACTACTAGGGCTGGGGATATAGCTCAGTTGGTAGAGTGCTTGCCTTGCAAGCACTAAGGCCCTGGGTTCAATCCCCAGCACCACACGAAAAACCTACTATTTTATCAAGTGCCCAGTTAATACCAGGAATGGAACCACATGTTTTATTTGATTACAATGACTCATTGAATCTTCACAACTATGCAGAGTAGGAATTATTGTTTTCTTTTGGAGGCACAGACAAGTTAAACAATTGTTTTTAAGTATTCCAGTTAACGTATGACAGAATGGGGTTCCAACCTCATCCTCAACACAACATGAATGAATCTCAAAATCAGCATGCCAAGTGAAAGAAACTAGGCACAAAAGGAGTATCTACTGTATTCCATGTATATAAAATTATAGAAAGTGTGAACTAATTCATAGTGATGGAAAGCAGATCAGTGGTCACCTGGGGATGGCATGGAGGGAAGGATGGATTCAAAGGGGTGCAAATAAACTTTCAACTGATCAAATTATGTGTGTGAAAAATGTGCAAGTTAGTGCATCTCAAATAAATCTCAATAAGGTTGAAAATATAGGGGGGAAGTCCCATTCCTAATCACTTCCACAAATGCATTTACTCTTTGCTATGGTTCACATTGTAGGGTCTACAGGGACTCTGCTTCAGACTTTCATGCTGTTGCATCTGGGTCCTGTTGGGGTGAGAGGCTGTTACTGGCTCTTCTCACCGGAAACTCTATCAGTCAGGACTGCGGTTCTAGAAATTCTTTCGCATCACTCACTGTTGGGGTGATGCTAATGATGATCTAAAGCAGCAGTTCTAACTCTTTTTTTTTTTTTTTTTTCTTTCAGCTCCCGGTTCTCAACTCTTTGGTCTCAGGACCCTTTCATACTCTTGGAAAGTACTGAGGACCCCAAGGAGCTTTTGTTTATATGGGTAATATCTATTAATACTTATATGTTAGAAATGGAAACTGAGACATTTAAAAGATGGTTAATTCATGCTAAAAAATAATAAACCTATTACCTATGACATAAATAACTTTTTTTTTTGTAGTACTGGGGATTGAACCCAGGGGCACTCCACCGCTTAGCCACATCCCCAGCCCTCTTTTGTATTTTATTTAGAGACAGGGTCTCACTAAGTTGCTTAGGGCCTCACTAAGTTACTGAGGCTGGCTTTGAACTCGAAATCCTCCTGCCTCAGCCTCCCAAGTCGCTGGGATTACAGGTGTGCGCTACTGTGCCCAGCTTAAATAACTTTTTTAATACCTTTGTTTTATTTATTTATTTTTATGTGGTACTGAGGATCGAACCCAGTGCCAGGCAAACACTCTACCACTGAGCCACAACCCCAGGCAATTTTTTTTTTTTTTTGAGGCACTCTACCACTGAGCTACATCGCTAGCGCTTTCTATTCTTTATTTTGAGACAGGGTCTCACTAAGTTTTGCTCAAGCTGATCTCAAACTTGTGATCTGTCTGCCTAAGATTCTCAAGAAGCTGGGATTACAGGAATGTGCCACTGTGCCCAGCTATAAATAACATATTAAACACAAAATTGGCTTTAAAAATAGATGAATAGCATTGATTTGCATTTTTACAAATCTACCTAGTTTGTGACTTCATAAAAGATATGATTCTCATATTTGCTTCTTCATTCAATCTTTTGCAATATTACATGTTCTGTAGCTTCTGGAAATTCTACTGATATACTTGAGAGAGAATGGGAGTGAAAAAGGCAAATGACATGTCAGTATTATTATGAAAATAGTTTTGACCTTGCAGACCCCTGAGAGGATCTTAGGTCCCTGAACTGCACTTTGAGAACTGTTGATCTCAAGTGCTCAGTACTCAGAACCAAAAACTATTTATTGTAGTTCTTATTCTACCACCTCCACTATCTTTCTTTTTTTTTTTTTTTTTTGTACTAGTGATTGAACCCAGGGGCGCTTAACTCCTGAGCCACATCCCCAGCCCCTTTTAAATATTTAAAAACAGGGTTTTTCTAGGTTGCTGAGGGCCTTGCTAAGTTGCTGAGACTGGCTTTGAACTTGCGATCCTCCTGTCTCAGCCTCCCCAGCTGCTGGGATTACAGACATGAGCCACTGCCCCTGGCTTACTTCTTCTGTTTAAGACATTGTGAAATCTTGAGAGACAGTGGAAGAAACTGGGGCACAGAGAAGCATCAGATGGAAAACTGTACTAGTAACTTTCTTTCAGAGTCTTTTCCACCTCTGTGAGTTTATAGCATGGGAATATTTCTCTTTTAAACAAAACCAAGGGAATCAAAATGCACAGGCTGGGGGACTAACCTAACAATAAAACACCACAGAGCTTCCTGGTGATCCTTTGGCAGCTGCCTTCTCTCGGGGCTTTGTCCTGCTTCACTCCATAGGGGTGTCAAGAAAGAACCTGGGGTCCTGAAGAAATTTCAGATAGGTCTGAGCTCTTAACTGTTCTCTAAACAAGTGCCTATCCAGCTGAACCCAGCTCTGAGTCCAACCCTCAATCTGGATCAAAAACTAAGCCCTATGGTGTGGGGCAGCACACAGGCATGAGTTTGAGTCAATAAATTCTAAGCCAGGCAAAGTGGCACACTCCTGTAATCCCAGGAGCTGGGGAGGCTGAGACAGGAGGATCACAAGTTCAAAGCCAGCCTCAGCAAAAGCAAGGCACTAAGCAACTCAGTGACCCTGTCTCTAAAGAAAATACAAAAAAGGGCTGGGAATGTGACTCAGTAGTCTAGTGCCCCTGAGTTCAATCCATGTGAAAGAGAAAGAAAGAAAGAAAGAAAGAAAGAAAGAAAGAAAGAAAGAAAGAAAGAAAGAAGAAAGGAAGGAAGGAAGGAAGTGAGTCAGTCAGTCAATAAATTCTGGTGTGGCTGGGCTCAGTGGCTTACACCTGTAATCTATGGTACTGGAGGCTAAGGCAGGAGGATCACAAATTAAAGACCAGTCTCAACAACTTGGCAAGACAGTGTCATGAAATAAAATTTTTAAAGGGCTGGACATGTACTTAAGTGAAAGAGTGCTTACCTTGGATGCATATATAAGCTTCTGGGTTCAATCCTTGATATGAATATTATTTCTCTCTGGTGTTGTTCATTTGCTCATTGTTGTTGTCGTTGCCTTTTGCAGTGTCAAGGATGGAACCAGGCCTTGTGCATGCTAGGCAAGTGTTCTACACTGAGCCACACCCCAAGCCCATCCTCTTCTTAGTCTCTGTAATCTTGGTAAGTTACCTAGCTTTTCTGAATCTTGGCTTCCTCATCTGTAAAAGGGAAATCATGATATGCTTTAGAAAAGATTACTACAGATTCAGAGAGATAATAATGTATATGAGTATCCCTGAAGATGGGCTGGGAATGTAACTCAGTGGCAGAGCGCTTGCCTAGCAAGTGCAAGGTCCTGGGTTCCATCTCCCAACACTGCAAAAGAAAAAAAGAAAAGAAAAAAATCCCAGTAGAGTACATGGGACATAACAAGAGGCTCAATATTAGTGGCCATTTTAGTTCTAAGAAGTAGCAAAGGGCAAGATGGAAATAGCACAGCCTCCAGCAGTAGACAGGCCTGAGTCTGAACCCAACAACTCTGCCTTTGGACAAATCCTCAACCAACTCGTAGAGTTATTGCAAGAGCTGACATAAAATAATGTTTATAAACTTCCTGGTATCCAGTGCCAGCCCCCAAAATGGTCATCGTGATTATTATCAAGCATTGGCAGCTAGGGCTGCAGGGTCACTAATTCCCAGGGGGAACCCCTCATCCCAGGAGCAGCTTCTTTGTGGTCTAGCTCTTGGTATTCCCGGAGACAACTTGGGGTGGCTTACTTGGGCTGGGAATGTAGTTCAGTAGCAGGCTGCTGGGTTCCACTCCTAGCGCCATGAATTTTTTTTTTTTTTTAAAGGATAGTTAACTCACAGTCATGCCTGATAGACCTTTTTTAAAGGTGTTAACCTTTAAAAGTTCTCACTTGGGGTTTCCTGTTTCCTTAATATCCACCACCAGGAGACCATGCACCAAGGCCATAAATAAAAGAAGGGTTAATGTCTAGAGAGACTGTTCCCAATGCAGAGGGAGAATAGACGGGGCACTCCAGAAAGGGGGGAGGGCACAAAGGCTCTGCAGTCAGGCCCTGAGCCAGATCCTGGCTCACTTACTAACCGGAACACCTAGGGCAAATTAGTCAGCTTGTGCAAACCCATTTCTCATTCATAATTGGGACTAATGATAGTACCAATGCTAAATGCAAAGAGCACTTAGTATAGTGCCCTGAACAAGGACAGCATCAATGAATTTTACCTATTATTATCACTACTTTTATAGCTGCAGCGGGACCCCAGGGCTTTAACAATAATACATCTAGCCGGTGCGGTGGCGCACGCCTGTAATCCCAGCACTTGGGAGGCTGAGGCAGGAGGATCGCGAGTTCAAAGCCAGCCTCAGCAACTTAGCGAGGCCCTAAGCAACTCAGTGAGACCCTGTCTCTAAATAAAATACAAAATAGGGCTGGGGATGGGGCCCGGGGTTCAACCCAGGGCCAAAAAAAAAAAAAAAAGAGAGAGAAGGAGAGGAAATGGAGAGCAAGGGGAGGAGAAGAGGCAAAAGGAGGGGGGAAAAGGGAAGGAAGAGAAATTTAAAAAGTCCAGCTGAGCCCTGACCCTTCAGAAAGCACTGGTCCTGGGCCTCTGCGTCACGTGACCAGCAGGCTTGCGCAGTCGGAGACCGTGGGAATAGGAAACCCCATGTGAGAGAACCTATCAGAAGGCGCTCAGGGGCTCGTGCATCTTGAACCCTGTGACTTAAAGGACTTCTGCACTGGGTCCCACTAGTCCCTGCCCAGTAGGGCTCTTGGTCGGGAGGGGTCCCCCAAAAGAGTTGGGAAAGTGGGAGAAGAGAGAGTAGCAGAGCTGTAGAAAAGGTGGGAGCAGAGCAACGATGGGGAGCCAGTGGAAGACAGCCTCCAGAAGTGGAGAGGAAGAATGTGTTGCAGGCGGGGGAAGGAAGACAGGAGAGAGTGTGCGGGAAAGATCGCAGAGATGGCTGGCAGTTCCGGGACCCGACCCGTGGGAAGGGTCTCCTGTTCTCTTCTTGAAAAGTGCTGCCTGGGAAAAGCTGAAGAAGTTATTGAGTGCTTGCTGTATGCTGCTTTGTATCATTGAATCCTGTGAGGGACGTTGAGTAATTTGCTCGTAGGTCCACAGCTATTAAGTGATGGAGTCAATTTTCAGTCTGGGTCTGCTGCTAGATCCATGACTGTCTCCTGTGAAGGAGCCTTCGGGCCTTCCCAGCTTGGCAGGGCACGATGAATGTTCTGAGAGAAAAGAGAGAGGAGGAAGAATGATGGTGAGGAAGAAGGAAGCATCCTAGACACTGAAAAGAAAGAGTTTTCCAGGACTGGTGTTGCACATGCCTATGAACCCAGCAACAGGGGAGGCTGAGCAAGAGGATGTAAAGTTCAAGGCCAGACTCCGCAACTTGGTGATATCTCTCTCAGAAAAAAATAAAAAGAGCCCCGTGGCAGTGGCGCACACCTGTAATCCCAGCAGCTAGGGAGGCTGAGGCAGGAGGATCTCGAGTTCAAAGCCAGCCTCAGCAAAAGCAAGGCCCTAAGCAACTCAGTGAAACTCCGTCTCTAAATAAAATACAAATAGGACCCGGCACGGTGGCGCCCGCCTGTAATCCAAGGACTTGGGAGGCTGAATCAGGAGGATCACGAGTTCAAAACCAGCCTCAGCAACTTAGCGAGGCCCTAAGCAACTCAATGAGACCCTGTCTCTAAATAAAATACGAAATAGGGCTGGGGATGTGGTTCAGTGGCGGAGTGCCCCTGAGTTCAATCCCCAGTTCAAAAAATAATAATAATAATAATTACAAATAGGGCTTGTGACTACAGGTCACATCCTTTGTATAGTCACATCCTATACAAAATAGGAGGTGACTCAGTGGTTGAGTACCCCTGAGTTCAATCCCAGTACCCTCCAAAATGGAAAGAAAGAAAGAAAGAAAGAAAGAAAGAAAGAAAGAAAGAAAGAAAGAAAGAGGGCTGGGGATAGAGCTTAGTGGTAGAGCTCTTGCTTGGCAGGTGTGAGACCCTGGATAGAAGAAGACTTGGAGAATGGTCAAAGTAAAGTAGAAGAGACGATCAGAGGATGGACAGTAAGGAGGAAAAGGAAGAGCTGAGAGGGAGCATTGGGAAAGGGGGCATCTGCTAAGAAGAAAAAGATGGCACCAGTTACCTGGAACCTAATCCTAGGTGCTGAACAAGAGTTGGAGTTTAGGAGGTGACAATAGTTTGTTTTTTCCTTGCTGTGAAAGCATGGAGGGTGGGCATCGTTGTCCCTGGTGTTGTCAACCAACCAGTCAGCTTGGCAAGAGCATCTGATGGAAGGAATCTGGAACTCAGGTGGGACTCCTGGGCCTAGTGCTGCCAGATCTGGCTTAGGGTTGAAGCTGGATTGCTGTCTTCAGCCAGCGCACCAAACCTGTACACTATTGTAGAGGCATACAGAATGTGATCTGAAGTTCCTCTTCCTTTGGACCATATGGTGGTTTGTAGGACTTTTTGTTTTAAAATAAAATGTATTTTGTTACTATTCTAATGATTGCCCAAAGTCTTCGTCTTCTTTTTTTCCTTTAAAAATCTGAACAGATCCCATGTTTGTTCTTAGACACTGTTGACTAGGATAGGCAGATTTTTCTTTTCCTTCTTGGGTTTTTTAAAAAAATATTTTTAGTTGTAGATGAACATAATATCTTTATTTTATTTTTATGTGGTGCTGAGAATTGAACCCTGTGCCTCACATGTGCTAGGAAAGTGCTCTACCACAACCCCAGCCCTCCTTCTTGGGTTTTTGCTGAGATCTTTGGGTTCAGTCTCTTGCAAGAATGTTGTAAGAAGAGAACATGCCAGAAAGGAAGGACCAATGGGATATTACTCAGCAATAAAAAGGAATGAAGAAGCCAGATATGGTGGTGCATGCTGGTAATCCCAGAGGCTCAGGAGGCTGAGGCAGGAAGATTGCAAGTTCAAAGTCAGCCTCAGCACCAGTGAGTTGCTAAGCAATCCATTGAGACTCTGTCTCTAAATAAAATACGAAAAAGGGCTGGGGATGTGACTCAGTGGTTAAGTGCCCCTGAGTTAAAAAAAAAAAAAGTAATGAAGAACTGATACTGCCACATGGATGAACCTTGAAAATATTATGCTAAGTGAAAGAAGCCAATCATAAGACCATAGATTGTATAATTTCACTTATACAAATGTCCAGAATGGACAATTCATAGGGAAAGAAATATATCAGTGGTTGTCTAGAGCTGGTTGGAGACTGGGAAGAATGAGGATGACTGTGAAAAGGACAGTTTCTTTTGGAAATGATTAAAATATTCTAAAACTGATTGTGGAGATGGTCATACAACTTGGTGAATACACTAAAAACCATTGAATTGTACCCTTCAAATGAGTAAATTGTATAGAATGTGAATTATATCTGAAAAAGTGTTCACTAGGGCTGTGTTCACTAGGGCTGTGTTCACTAGGGCTCAGGTGGTAGAGTTCTTGCTTTGCAAGCACAAGGCCCTGAGTTAAATTCCCAGCACCGCCAAAAAAAAAAAAAAAAAAAAAAGGTGTTCACTGGAAAAGAAAAAGGAGGGCCAAAGATGGGGAGGTGGGAGGTATTGTACATAACTTAGAGGATATAGAATGGGTCTGTCTGATTTAAGGAAGCAGTTTAAGGAAGCAGTTAGAAATGAAACAAAGGGCCTAGAAATTCATGATAAAGAGTTTGGACCTTATCTTAAAGCTCTGAGCTGTCAAATATAGTAGCCACTAACTATTTATGTGTCTTACGTAACTCCTGAGCACCTAAAACATCCCAAATTGCAATGTGTTATAGGTATAAAATACATACTAGATTTTGAAGACTTAGTGAAAAAAAGAATGGAAGATACCTCATTAATAAGTTTTTATTGATTACATGTTGAAACGATCATATTTGGATGTATTGGGTTAAATAAAACATTATTAGTCTTAGTTTTAACTTTTATTATTTATTTATTTTTGCAGGACTGGGGATTGAACCCAGGGGCACTCTACCATTAAGCTGCATCCACATTCCTTTTTATTTTTTTATTTTGACACAAGATCTTCCTTAGTTGCCAAGGCTGACCTAGAACTTTTAATCCTCCTGCCTCAGCCTCCCAGTCAGTGGGATTGTAGGCATGTGCCACCACACCCGGCTTAGTCTTTTTTTAAAATCATGTTTATTTCACTTATTAAGATGATGACTAAAAAATTTTAAATTGTGTGTGTTTTGTATTTTATTTCTATTGGAAATATTCCATTATAGGTAGTGGGAAGCCATTGAGGATTGCTGAGTCAGGATAGGACTTGGTAAATGTTTTCTGTGAGTGGCCCAGTGGTAAGTATTTAAGCGCTTAAGGGCCATACAATTCATAGTAACTGTGGAACTCCGCCATTGGGGCATGCAAGCAGCCACAGACAATACATAAACAGTGAGCATTAGCTTTGTGCCAAGATAACTTTATTTATGGACCCTGAAATTTGAATCTCACATAATTTTCACATGTCATGGAATATTATTCTTTTGATTTTTTTCCCAGTCATTTAAAATGTAAAAATCATCCTTAACTTATGAACCATACAAAAACAGGCAGTGGGTGGAATTGGGCCCTTGGGCCATAGTTTGCCAGTCTCCCAGTTGGAGAGTTAAACCGGAAATTCTGAAAACCTCTTCCAACACTAGCACCATTGAGACACTTGTTACACACCATCCCATAGGATTTGGAAAACTCCCTTGCCTTTGCAGATAGTATGGATTCACATAGAATTTGATCTGGAAGGGACAGTAGGAGTCAGGTGCTCCTGCCTTCTCATATTGTTTTTGAGGAAATTGAGTCTTAGAGCGGTAGAAGGTCACACTGTGCAGAGGGTCCAAATAATGAGAGTAATTGCAAGACTGTCAGGCAGCAGCTGGCAAAAAGGAAGGACCTGAGATTAGAATGAATACCGAGCTCCCATTCAGGGCTCTAAATTCTAGCTGCATTAATTAATGCCTTCATTCACCCAGGCTTGAGACTGCCTAGCTTCCAGGGCCTCTGAGAGGTTCTGGAGAACCAAATAGTTTTTTTTGTTGTTGTTTTTTTTTTTTTTTTGGAACTGGGGATTAAACTCAGGGGCACTTGGCCACTGAGCCACATCCCCAGCCCCATTTTGTATTTTATTTAGAGACAGGGTCTCACTGAGTTGCTTAGCACCTTGCCCGTTCTGAGGCTGGCTTTGAACCCGCAATCCTCCTGCCTAAGCCTCCCAAGCTGCTGGGATTACAGGCGTGCGCTACCATGCCCAGCTAGGAACCAAATATTAATTAGATGTGGTCATTGACTTTGAGGAATTCAAAGTATAGAAAAAGATATTTTAAAAATATCCTGGGGTAGGAGGAAGTTGTAGAAAGGATAAGGAAAGGATCTCTGAGGAGGAAGTGACCCAAGATATCTATGATCAGCACAGATAGAAATTAACCAAGTGAAGGGGAAAGGGGGGAAGAGTGTTCTAGGCAGAAGGAATAGTATATGCAAAGACCTGGGACTGAGAGTACCCAAAATGTTTAGGAAACTAGAAGTAGCTCATGAGTGTGGAGGATTATGTCAGAGGCAAAAGTGGGAGAGGTGAACACGGAGAGTCAGAGGGACCTGGAGCACGAAGATCCTCTGTTTGAAGTTAAGAAACTTGGTCTTGCTCACATTAGGTGGTGAGGAAACACAGAGAGATTTAAACAGCAAAGCACAGTCAGATTGAATTTTGGGAAAATCACATTGGCAGCTTGCCAGGCAGAGGGGAAAGAAAGATTCCATAGGGAGAGAAGAGCCTGTGCAAAGGCCTGAAGAATGTAAGGACCAGTGACAGCCAGTGATCTGGTGTGACTCAAGCACACAGTGCCGGGCGAGGAGCAAGAAGGGAGAAGCCTGGGAAGGAAATGCATACAGATGTCAGAGGGTCTGAAACTACAGGCTGAGGAGTTTGGATTTGACTCTTCAGGTACTAGACAGAGGCGAGACCTCAGGGGAGTAAGTGCGGAGGGAGAACCCAGACTTAAGGTCAAGATTTCCTCGCTCTGCCATTTATTAGTTAAGCCTCCATCTCCTCAGAGGTTCAGTGAGATAACAGCCGTGAGGATTAGGTGAAATAATGGAGGGAAAGTGCCTATCATCCTTTGAGAGCCTAACGCACAAGAAGCAACCTTAGCTCTGAAACTTGCATGGAATGCCTGCCTTCCAAGGGCTCTCGGTCCTACGTAGAGATCACACGATGTCCTGCAGGAAGGACAGGACTCTGAGCTGTTTGGGGCTGTTTTCATTCTTTTATGTAGAAAAATGATTGCAGAATCACAACCATCCTCATTTGGAGGCCATTCTTTGTAAGAAGCCATACATACCCCACACCCCTGGTGTGACATGCAGCTTTCTCCGAAGCAGAGAATCAGAGCCCAGGAAGCCAGCAGCTCAGTTTGCAGCTGGTGGACATTTTCTCCAGGACCTGCAGCCAACCTTGGGTTTGTATAGCTCTCCCATCCCCAATGGATGTCTCTATCCATTTCATATTCATTTTTATAAAAAAGTTCTGCATATAGGGCTGGGATTGTGGCTCAGTGGCAGAGCGCTTGCCTAGCATGTGTGAGGCACTGGGTTCGATTCTCAGCACCACATGTAAATAAATGAATAAAAGAAAGGTCTATCAACATCTAAAAAAATATTTAAAAAAAGAAAAAGAGTAAAAGTTAAAAAAAAAGTTCTGTATATATAGAACAGTATGTACATATCTATACATATATACTTATAGCTATCTCCCATGGGAGCAAGGGAAAATATTTTGTTTGTGTTTATAAATATTTAACTTTTTTTTTTGTGTGTGTGTGTGTGTGTGCCGGGGATGGAACACATCACTTCATCCTCGCTAGGCAGATATTCTACTATTAAGCTACATCCCCAGCCTTAGAAGTAAGTAGAATAGCTCTTAAAAACTTAATGACGGGGCTGGGGTTGTGGCTCAGTGGAAGAGTGCTTGCCTAGCACGTGTGAGGCACTGGGTTTAATCCTCAGCACCACATATAAATAAATAAAGGTATTCTGTCCATCTACAACTAAAAATACTTAAAAAAGAAAAAAAATACTTAACGACTAGTCTTCCCTAGGGTGGGATTGGTGTGTATAGAAATGTTGGGAGGCAACTCTCTATTCTTTTGTACTTTTAAAAGTACCATTCATATGTATTATCAATTTAAACCAAATTTTAAAATATAACGGACTTTTTGCTTTCTTATAAGAGAAGTAAACCAGGTCTGCTGTGGCTCTAGTCTCTAGTTTTACTTTCCAGTACCTTGTTCTTTAGTTCAAAGCCAGAGCAGTGAATGACAGGTTGGCGGTCTTGGTTTCCATCCCCCACTGCAGGACTTAGGACCCTTCCATGACCCAGGCCTCCCAGCTGGAGAACGGGAGAGTGGGACCTGGGGCATTCCCCACAGGGGTAGCAACGAGAACCACCTATCTACTGGTAAAGGATTTCAGGATCTGAGGATGAAAGAGAATATATTAAACAAAATACTCCTGCTTTTTAACCCCACATAGTTCTAGGGAAATCTAATACAAAGGTGTCAGATCCATTTACAGATGCTGCACTGAAGGTGAGTCAATTAGTGACATTAGTTAACAATTATCATTTTCTTTGTGAAACTACTTGATGACTGGGAGCTGCAGGAATCTTGCTACATCAGCCTGCTGTCTTTGAATAACAAAGTCACCGTCTGACCTAGCCGAAACAGACAGGAAACCCACCCACCTCAGTCACAGGTTGCAGCTCAGAATAAGAGCTTGGTGTCCACCGGTCTATCTGGACAGCATTTGCCTGACTGGGTCCAGTGACTGTCTTATCTTTTAGTGAGGCTGGTCCTTCCTGCTCTCACTGGTGCCCTCATCCAGGGTGGGGAGCACAGAGGAATTTAATAAAGGATGGCCAAGCAAAGGACTGGCTGGCTGGCTCCATCAGGAAGACCCTCACTTCACAGATGGGGAAATGGAGGCTTGTAGGACAGTGCCTTGTGTGAATTCCATCATAGAAGGAAACCCTGGGTCAGGCAGCAACCCCAGGGTTGCTAACACTCATCTCTTCTACTGCCTGAAGAGCATGCTTAAGAAGTCCTTGCAGCCAGACGTGGTGGCGCATACGCGTCGTTCCAGCAACTCAGGAGACTGAGGCAGGAGGCTCACAAGTTTGAGACCATCGTCAGCAACTTAATGAGACCCTGTCTCAAAAATATAAAATAAAAAAGGGTTGGGGAACTGGGGTTGTGGCTCAGTGGTAGAGCGCTTGCCTAGCATGGGTGAGGCACTGGGTTTGATTCTCAGCACCGCAAATAAATAAATAATGTCCATACACATCTAAAAATATATATTTTTAAAAAAGGGTCGGGGATATAGCTAAGAGGTAGAGCACCCCTGGATTCCTTCCCAAGTAGCACAAGAAAAAAAGAAAGAAATAAAAAAGGAAGGAAGATGGAAAGAAAGAAAAAAAGAAGCACCTGCAATTCCATCTTCAAAGTCAAAGGAATGGGAGAAACCTTTATGAAATAAGACATGGATCTAGACAGTCCAACAGATGACTCAGCCACATGCCTCCCGAGACCTCACATCTCCATCCCTTAAGTAATGGTGTGGGTAGAACCATCTCAGGTCCCTTCGTGTTCTCCCACCAGCCAACGCAGGCCTTCCATTAATCCCAGGAGTTTCAAGGGGGCGCTATAAAACTGGTGACCGGGCTGCCAGCAGGCTCTTCCTACCTCGGAGCTGCCGGCTGCTGGGTCTCCCTGCTGGTAACCAAGCCCTGTCCGCCTTTCTAGCAACCCAGCCCTTTTCTCATTGTTGCTGTTTCCATTTGCTCCTTTTATTCTCCAGGTTTTCCTTGACTCTGATGTTTTTTCCCCCCTGCTGCACAACAAGCCCTTCTGATCTCTGTGAAAGGCAAACCCGTGTCATTCTTCCAAATCATCATTGTATGACATGTTTTTATATCAGCCGGACAAAGGAGCTATTTGATCAGGGGGTATGGTGTGTGATTGTAAGAAATTCAGCTAGTCGGTGGCAACCATTGTTCCCCAAGCGGCTCCCTGACCCCATTCTGTTCCTGGAAAAACTCCCTGAGAGTGGCCTCTATTCATGGAGTAACACCAGTCCCCAGCCGCTCCAGGAGCATGCTCAATTCCTAGCGGTGTCACCGATAGCTGCCTGCAGCCACCCTTTAACTCTTTCATCAGCATTAGGTTTCCAACCCCACAGCTGTTATCACGGCCCGGAGCTCAGGGGGTTAGAGATATAGGCATGCTCTCTGCTCTCCCTCTTATCTTGAAGAAATTCAACCTTCCTTTGAAATGGTCATTTGGAAATTACCCGTCTGCCGCTTTCAGCGCAGCAGGCCTGGCTAGCGCCCCTGCCCTCCTCCTTTTTCCCCTGAGGAAAGCCTCCCCAGTTCTGCCATCTCACAGGCCCTGCTGCTGGTATGTGGTCTGGTGGCACCTCCAACCCTCTTCTGATTGCTGGAGGTGGAGCTGTGGGACCCCTTACCCTGGTCCCCTGAGTCTTAGGCAGATTGTTCTAAGGGTCCCCTGAAGCTGAGGAAATACTTCCACACGCTAGCAAGTGTGATTTGCTCAGCCTTCACTTCCTTTTCTTACATACTGGGTGAGACCTTATCCTGGGTAAGGCCTTCTGCTGGGAATTACAGGAGAGACAGAACTGAATTAAAGAAACTGACCCTGGGAACTCAACCTATTAAGGGAAATGAGAGAGTAGGCATGGATCTGTAGAAACATCCATAACATTTTCTCATCCTTGACCCCTTGCCACTAAAACAGTGCAAAGTATACCAAACCATTCTGACTAAACTGCTTAGCATATGAATTACCAAATTGACCCGAGTTCTCCAAATCACACACACGGTGGGGAACCATTTACCTTTCAAAAACAATCATCCTACCCTGAGTGTGGGGCTCTTAGCATTACACATCTATAGGAGAAGTCAGAGAATAGTGGAAGAGTCTTTGAAATGTCTTAAAACCTAATAGCTTTGGGATTTTCCTCATTATCACTGTGTTCATTTTACAGACTAGGAAAAAAAAATGGAGAGACCTATTCAAGATCATTCAAAGCTAGTGGTAGAGCAAAATCTCAAAGTAGAGCTTAGGTTCCCTTTTAGTCCTGGTTCCTTTTGTTAATTCATTAAGCATTGCTTTCCCTAAGAAGCTGGCATTAGATTAGACTGTTGTCATGTCTGTAACTACTATTTGGAAGACAGGACATCAAAACCAATAAAGTGCCAACTCTAGAGTCTAGAACCCTGAGCACAGCCCCTTCTGTGGCTCACCCACACCTGTGCTTCTGTGCCTGGAGCAACAGGATGGCCTCTCCGGTCTCAGCATGGTTCCTCCCTCTTACTTCCTTTTTGGCCCCATGGGAATAGCTAAAATATTAAGGGCCATATAGAGTGTTTTAGTCAATTTTTTTTTTTTTTTTTTTGGTACTGGGGATTGAACTCAGGGACACTCGGTCACTGAGCCACATCCCCAGCCCTATTTTGTATTTTATTTAGAGGCAGGGTCTCACTGAGTTGCTTAGGGCCTCGCTAAGTTGCCAAGGCTGGCTTTGAACTCGCTATCCTCCTGCCTCAGCCTCCCAAGTGCTGGGATTACAGGTGTGCGCCACCGCGCCCAGCTTAGTCAACTTTTTTGTCACCATGAACCAAAGACTTGACAAGAACAATTTAGAGAGGAGAAGTTTATTTTGGCTCACAGTTTCAGAGGTTCTGCTGACTCCATTGCTCTGGGACCAAGGTGAGGCAGAATATCAGAGCAGAAGGGTGTGGCAGAGGGAAGCAGCTCAGGGTTTGGCAACCAGGAAGCAGAGAGAGAGAGAGAGAGAGAGAGAGAGAGAGAGAGAGAGAGAGAGTGCTCCAGTCACCAGGGACAAAACAGAAACCCATAGGCTCCCCCCACAACCTACTTTCTCCAGGCACACCCTACCTGCCTACAGTTACCACTGAGTTAATCTCTATCAGTGGATTAATCCACTGATTAGGTTTAAAAAATACTTATAATCTGATCATTTTACCTCTGAACATTTTTCCATTGTCACACACATCAAATTTAAACCATAACACTATGAGCAAAAAGTTTTTTGTCCAAAGTACTGATTCCTACTACAAGTACTCAGAAAACATGCTGGAAAAAGTCTGACACTAAAGGCCACATATTGTGTGATTCCATTTATATGTCTAGAGAAGGTAAATCCATACAGATGGTAGATAAGTAACTGCAAGGTTGAGAGAGAGGGAAGGAGGAAGGACTGCTAATACAGGGATGCTTTTTAGAGGGATGAAAATGTTCTAAAATTGGATAATGGTGATGATTGTGCAATGTCATCAATATACTAAAAATCACTGAATTATACACTTTAAACTTTTTTTTTTTTTTTGGTAATGCTGGGGATTGAACCCAGAGGTACTTTACTTTACTGAGCTATATGTCCCCAGTCCTAAATTGTTCACTTTAAAGGTGGTAAATTTTGTGGTATGTGAATACTAGATCAATAATAAAAATAGATTAGGTGGAAGGAAAATACCACCACAAAATTTTGTCACCCAAACCAGGACTTTCACATCTTTCAAGGTATTGATAATTACCCTGGGAAAATGTGTAGTCATAAAACCAGGACATGTGGTTTAGGTTCACTCTAGCTAGAGACAGTGAACCTGAGCTCTGTGTGTCATCTGCCTTTATAGACTCAAGGAGCCTAAGAACGCCTGCAGTCTACCAGTCAAGGATTCCATGGCCACAGTGGTGGCCCAAGGGACCAAGTGAATTGGTATTCTCAACTCTTCTGCTCCTAAATTTCCCAAGCCATTTGGAATTCTACTTTTGTTGTTGCTGTTTGCATGCACCTCTTCTTTTGTAATGAACTTCAAAGATTCACTCTGCTCTGATGTTTGGCCTTGTCTGATCACCTTTTATTCAATCACCCATTCATTCATTTCTCAGACAATTATGTGGTCCATTGATGCCAGGTAATCAGTCAGCATAGCAGCTGAAGAATTAGATGAAGAGGTCAGGTTTTCTTCCCTCAAGAAGTTCACTATCTATTAAGAAGATACCTCGACCTCTGTGTACAAAGAAGCCCAAAGATAGAGAGGTTGGCTCTTCCCAAAGGTGGAAGTTTGGAGATGCCTGCCTCCTGATGTTTCAGAGGGACTGCAACAGGGCCCGTTTTTGGCACTCCAAACAAGGAAAGCCAAATGCTTTATCTTTGGTGTCCTTTCTTATTTCCATGCTGCCTGCTCTTGAGTGGCACCTCAGCCCCAGCAGCAATTGGGATGCTACTGCGGGCAGCTCTGGAGCCTCTTTCCCAGAGAGCCTACGCTCCAGGTCAGACTCCCGTCCTCTGGATGCTGTCTAGACCTTTCTTTCCTAAGTGCTTTGTGTCCTTGCCCATTTTTGTGCCCACTTAGGAAGGCTTACAAGATTAAGCCCCTTGCTCAAGGTCACACAGCAGGTTAGTAACAAAAGCCAGGCTAGAACCTGGGTTCAGTCCTTAGAGTGAAGTCCTTCTGAGCTTCCAGTGAGGGACCAACAAAGTGTCTATAATCTGAAGAAGGAAACCCCAGCCAACACAAGTCAGTTTAGTTTTTGTTTTCTGTTGTTGTTGTTGTTTTAATTATTATTATTTGTGTTTAGTTCTCAGCCTAGGCCATTCCAGGTGGGGCAGAGGTAGTTTTAAGGAAATGATTTGTGATGCTTCACTTCCCACAAGGGTGCGTGACAAAGTCTCAGCACAAATGTCGGGCTGGAATTCCTAATCTCTCCCAGTCCCGTGCCATACAGTGAAGAACCCACATGCCTATGGTGTTTCTAAGATTCAGCAGAAGGAGCAATGGCATTTGGTCCTTCCATGATACAGAAGAAAAGGTCACATTTCAAGGAATTAGAGACAGAATAGCTTAGAGGTTAAAACCTGGGGTTTGAAAGACCAACCAATCTGGATTTAAATTCTAGCTGTATTATCTTTAGAGGAAAGAAATTCCTTTACTCTTCTGAACCTGTTTCCCCTGTTGTAAACTGGGGTAACAACTTATTTAGGGGATAAAGTCCCTTGAGGATAGTGGCACCTCATGACAACATTGTGAAGATGAATGACGTGAGATGCATCAAGGGTTCCGCTCAGTCCCTAGCAAATAGTAAGCTCTTAATAAATGGTAGCATCATTGCAGTTTTTCTCTCTAAAACTCCCTCTAATCTTTGAAGGATCCAGAACTCTGAATGATTTGGGCCAAGTCTCCCCAGATTATGCTTGTAGTCCTCTTATTTGCCCCATAATGGTAGGATCAAGCAGTGAGGCATCCAGAATAGACTTCATTCATTCACCAAATTTTACCAAGTACCTACCAAGACTGCTTAAAGAATTATGGTTATATGTTATATGTAGGGAGTTACAAGCTGATGTTATAAAGAGAATAAAGATGAGACCACAGAGGATTGCCTGGAGATGTAATGGAAAGGAGACGATTTCAGGCTTGAAGAATATGTAGACGCTTGCCTAGGCAGAGGGAACAGCATTCAAAAGACAAACACATGGCACAGCATGGGATACTTGGGAAATGGTAACAAGATCTATATCACTAGAACCTTTCACTTTTGTAAGGTTTTGAGGTAACTGGAAAGCCCTGATCAGTTTGTGGAAGGTCCCATATGTCTGACTGAGCAATTTGAATTTTATCCTGTGGGCAAATGGGAACTGGAGATTTTTGAACCTTCAGGTGACTTGATATGCACTTTGGTTTCACTTAGAATTTTTATTCTAGCTGCTTCATAGTGCAATGATTGCAGCTCAAGGTCCAGCCTTTTGGGGCAGGGAAAGGGATCCTGGTCCAGCAGGAAGGTGGGGAAGCACTACTGCTGTTTCTGAAGAGGGAAAGCCCAGGCCCAGGGAGAAATCAGTTGCCTCTCCATTTTTTTACATGAGCTTTTAGTTCATGAAATTTTACAAAGGTTCTGAGAGATTTTCAAATACTTCAGAATTTTTGCTTTAACAAAACAGAGCTGCCCAGAGTGGTGGCACACACCTGTAATCCAGTGACTTGGGAGGCTGAGGCAGGAGGATGGTGAGTTCAAAACTAGCCTCAGCAAAAGCAAGGTGCTAAGCAACTCAGTGAGACCCTGTCTCTAAATAAAATACAAAAAAGGACTGGGGATGTGGCTCAGTGGTCGAGTGCCCTGAGTTCAATCCCTGGTACCCACCCCACCCCTCAAAAAAAAACAGCTGAAGGAAAGTCCTCTGAGAGTTCTTATTGTCATAAAAACTGGTGTGTTGGTCTTGGAATCAAGAAACCTGACTTTTACCTTTAATTTCTGATTAGTCAGTTACGTGACATTGAGCAAGTCAATCTTTGTTCCTTAGTGCTTCTTTTCTTCAACCAGATGAAGCACTCCTCTCTGAAGTTCCCCAGCACCACGTTGGCACCTGTCATAGAGCATTTTCCCCATTATCTTCTGCTTTGTATTATTAGTTATCAGTGCAGTTTGCAGAGTAGAAAGAGATTGGAGTCTGTGGATCTGGCTTAAAGTCCTAACCTGGCCTTTTACCAGCTATGTGGCTTGGAGAACTTAGTTAACCCTGCTAAACACTCGAATTTCCTTCTCTGTAAATTTAGAATATTGATACTTAACATGTTGGGTCATTAGAAAGTAAACAAAAGAACTAACTGAAATTAAGCATGTAAACAGTACCTGAAACACAAGGCACTCATTAAAGAATATTAATGTGAACACACACACACAAAGAAGAGCCTTGGTACCTAAGCACTGAGCATAAAAACACTCATGTGGTGTAGTCTCGGTGCCAATGTTGGTATTGCATGTTTTGATTCTTTTATCTTTAAAGGGTAATGGCACGCTTTCAAGACGCTGCTGTCGCCTGTGTTCGTTCTCTGTCAGCCATGGTCAACCCTACCGTGTACTTCGACATCTCCGCCGACGGCGAGCCCTTGGGCCGCGTCTCCTTCGAGCTGTTTGCAGACAAAGTTCCAAAGACAGCAGAAAATTTTCGTGCTCTGAGTACTGGAGAGAAAGGATTTGGTTATAAGGGGTCCTGTTCACAGAATTATTCCAGGATTTATGTGCCAAGGTGGTGACTTCACACGCCATAATGGCACTGGTGGCAAGTCCATCTATGGGGAGAAGTTTGATGATGAGAACTTCATCCTGAAGCATACAGGCCCTGGCATCTTGTCGATGGCAAATGCTGGGCCAAACACAAACGGTTCCCAGTTTTTCATCTGCACTGCCAAGACTGAGTGGTTGGATGGCAAGCATGTGGTCTTTGGGAAGGTGAAAGAGGGCATGAACATCGTGGAAGCCATGGAGCGCTTTGGGTCCAGGAATGGCAAGACCAGCAAGAAGATCACCATTACCGACTGTGGACAACTCTAATACATTTGACTTGTGTTTATCTTAACCACCAAACCATTCCTTCTGTAGCTCTGGAGAGCACCCCTCAACCCCATCTGCTCGCAATATCCCATAATCTTTGTGCTCTCGCTGCAGTTCTTTGGGTTGCATATTTTCCTTATTTCCCTCCCAAGTCTAGCTGGATTGCAGAGTTTATTCATATGATTATGAATAAAACAAAATGATAAAAAAAAGGGTAATGGCACTATTTTACTCACCTATCGCACTGAATAGTTGGCATAAAATTGAAAACCCATTTGTAATTGCCTGTTGCGAATCCAACCATCGTTTCTACACAGTAGTTCCCCTTATTTGCAGGGAATGCTTGCCCCCAGTGGATGCCTGAAACTGCAAATAGTATTGAACCCTACATATACTGCTTTGTAAAAATATATATACATATGCAAACTTAATGTCTTTCTCATCTTAACTAAGTACTTATCATATGCTCTGCTCTAACTGTTGCAGCTTGAGGTGTGACAGAAAACTCACATGAATTTCTTTTTCCTTCACAATTTTACAGAGAGAAGATTCATTCTTTCTGTAGCCCTTAGCAACCTCAGCATACAAGGTTTCTTGTTAAGTCATGAACTTTTTCACCTTTTAAAGGAAACACTTGTGCTCGCTTTGGCAGCACATATACTAAAATTGGAACGATACAGAGAAGATTAGCATGGCCCCTGCACAAGGATGACACGCAAATTCGTGAAGCGTTCCATGTTTTTAAATTAAATAAATTAAAAAAAAAAAAAGGAGACACTTTCTGGCTCTTGTTTGGCACATCCAAATTGCCAGCCTCACCACTCTTGTACTTGGGAACCATCACTAGTAAAATGAGGCCTACTTGAATACAAGCACTGTGGTTCCACATGGATGGTCAATCTGATAACTGAGACAGCTACAAAAGAAGAGACAGACAGGGAGTATATACAGTGTGGACACTCTGGACAAAGGGATGGAATGGCACAAGATTTTATTGTGCTACTGCAAATTATCTATTTTTAAATTTCATTTAATATTAAATTTCTAGTATTTAATATGAATGTTAAATTCCTTTGTCATTTAATATTTTTGAACCACAGGTATTTCAAACCACAGATTGTGATAAAGAGGTACTACTTCATGTAGTTTTTCTAACTAGACTGCAAACTGCCTGGGAAACAGAACCAATCCTTGGTTTCTACGTGGTGAGGAGTGGAGTGAGCCTGGGGCATGGTGCCTATCAGTGGAGAGAATCCTTTGTAACTCACATTCCTTGTGAAGCCAGTCCCAGACTGGGAGTTGCCCTCCTTCCCAGCCCTCTGCTCCCTCTCTGTTGATATTCAACTGACTGCAAAGGTTCAAGCATGGTCCTGCCAAGTTTGTTTCATGTTTGTCTTGAAGAATGTGCTGTGCTTCTTGATGCAAGCCCCAGTCACTAATGGCCATCACACACCTGTCCTTGACATGCTCAGATGCTAAGGAAATGAGCAGGGAAAGATCAGCAGTTCTCTTTACCTGTGGAGCAGAGCCAGTCCTTGGTCAGCCTAGGAAGCCTGAGCTTGGGGTCTGCAGGCGAAGGTCAGGCAGAGAGCCCACAGAATCTGAATAAGCTCCTAGCCTTTAGCATCAGCAAAAGTACTCCTCACCTCATCCCATCCCCAGTTGGCAGTTTGGCTTAATTTTTTTTTTTTTTTTGAACCAGGGATTGAACCCAGGGGCGTTTAGCGACTGAACCACATCCCCAGCCCCTTTTTCACTTTTATTTTGAGACAAGGTCTCACTAAGTTGCTTAGGGCCTCTTGCTAAATTGCTAATTGAACCTGTGGTCCTCCTGCCTCAACCACCCAAACTGCTGGGAGTGCACCACCACACCTGGCTTGGTTGTCTTAATTCTAAGGGTCCTCCAAAGGGGTAGGGATTGGCAATTGGTCTTCAGAGGCATGCCAGGGCAATCCAATAGCCCAGCTAAGCACATTACTTATATGGCAAGAGTTGGTGGCTCAGCCCCAGGAAGGCCTGCAATTACCCTGGAGATGTGAGCATTGGGTTCCTATTGACTCCCAGAATACCCCAATATCCTTAGCCCCTGTGTGTCCTTAGAGGTAGGCAGGGAGGGGTTTGAACTTAAGCCATTCAGCCTGCTGTGAGCTTTTTCCAGGGGCTGCCTGAAGAAGGGCAAAAGAACTCTTCAAACAGTAACAGTAACACCTACCAGGCGCTGACTCTGCCTGGCACTGTTGTAAATACTTCCGTTTGATGAGTTTCTCTTTTTGGCCCTCCACCTATCATTAGGAATTCCATTTTACACATGAAGAGAGAAGACTGTGTCCCAATCAGGTGAAATAACTTTCTCAAGGTCATAGAATCCAAGCCAGAGAAATGAGCACCCCTAGTCCTTCCTTTGTCTCCCACCTTGGCTTAAAGGGAACGAAAGACTTTATTTGGAAATTGACCAAATTTGGGACCTGAGTGCAGGATTTTGACCTGTTTGTCCTGTAGAGTCCAAAAGCCCTGGGTTCAGATCCAAGGTCAATCACTCAGCTCTAGCACTTTGGCAAATTGCTTAATTCCTCTGAGCCTTAGTTTTGTAGTCAGTACAATGGAGTTGGTAGGACTGACCCTTCAGGGCTGTTGTGAGGATCAGTTGTGAGGATCAGAAACAATATCGTGCACGTGCCTAGCTCCTAGTGGGCACTCGATAAACAGGAAGAATGGTTACTGCTCTTCTCTCCCCTCCCTGGGTCCTGTGGCTACAGGCCCCCATGGCTGCTCCAGGCCCGTCCCTGACAGCTCCTGCAGCCCACTGGAGTAAGTAGAAGCAGCTGGGAGGGGGGTGGGGAAGAAGGGAGAGGAGGGGACAGCTTGAGTGACTGCAGGCCAGCCCTGAGGGCCTCAGGGGGGATATTGGCCATAGCCACAGGTGCACCAATTACTCTCCCCTTAAAGAAAGCCTGGGGTGCACTTCCCCTCGCTCCCCTCTCGCTCAGCCCTGACCTCTGGTTCTGCACAAGGCAGTGGAGGCAGCTCCACGGCACCAGTCTGCTGGCTGGTCGTTTGTCTTCAGTTTCATAGCCTCCCTGAGGCTCCCAGTGCTTTGCAAGTTTTCTCTCCCTTTCCAGCCACTTCCCAGTTAGCTGCTGAACCTCTTCGGGGCAGCTCGGGTTTCATTCCTGGGAGCTTTGTTCCAAATGGAAGTTTCTGGTTGGGATAATCCCTGGGTGTGAGTGGTCAGTGCAGGAAGAGACAGGAGCTGCTCTGGGAGGTCATGGGAACAGCCCAATAGCCCAGGTGCTCCGAGGAGAGAGCAAGGCTTGGCTTCTCAACTTAGAGGCACCTTTTCCTCAGGGCCCCTGGACAACAGTTCTAGAGCCCACCCACCTCGTCCCCAATGGAGGGGCCTCCCATTATCTTCTGGATGCCAAAAGAACCACAAAGGACTCAGACTCTCATCTTCTTTGTCATCTGTCTCAGATGGGACAGCAGGCATGATGAGAAGAGGTTCTTGGTCTCGCCTTCTGTGCTTTCCCACTCCAGGCCACTCAGACTTGACCTTCTCCCTTGTCTTGGCTTCTCTGGGAGTCAGGGAGGGGGAGGCAAGGCCAGTTCTGAGGACCAGGGTATAAGAACTTGCACATTATCCCCCAAGAGCAAGCAGGAAAACTCCCTCCTTTTGCAGGCTATCACCTCATCTACCCCTCTTGGTTCTCCCAGGTGGGTCTTCAGGGACCTACACCTTTGGTGGCCACACTACCTGAATGAGTGGAAGGCTGAGGGACAAGTCAGGCCTCAGGTGCATGCAGGACCCGTACCCTTTATCTAAGTAGCTTCCTGGTGACCTTGGCTACCAGAGCTGTTTTCCCAAGAAAGCAGGACCCCTGGAGACTGACTTCCTCATAACTTTTCACTGTGCCATCGGAGGATATCACTTGCAAACCTTAGCTCTCAGAGTCTTTGCTCACATGGCCCAGCTCCTCCCCCAGAGTCCCTTGTCACAGTAGCCACCTTGCTAGGAGCCATGGTTAAGCATTTAACCAAGAAGGGTAGATGGAGTGGTGGCCTGCAAAAGGCCTGCTAAACCAGACACTATACATACTGGAACAAACTCTAATCCTGAAAACTCTATGTGGTGAAATGTTCTCTCCATTTTGCATGTAAAGGATTCGGGGCTCAAAGACATAATATAACTTGCCCAAGTTACACAGGTAGGAAGTGACAGAGCTCTGACACCAAAGCCCTTGATCCTAACCCACACATCGAGCCACTTTGGATTTCTGGCCATTCCTCGGAATTCCTTCTCTCAGGTTGCTGAGCCCTGGGGTGGGGTGGGGTGGCCACATCCGTGTAGGTCAAATTGCAAGGGTGTGTGGTAGAGCAAGAACATGGAAGACCCCCCACCACCACCACTTCCTTTCCCTTTTCTCTTTGCCCACCCCACTGATTTGATGAAAGTGCCCAGGTGGGGGCCTGCTTTCCAGAGTAAGGCTCCTCAGAAGGCCTGTCACTAACCCCAGTCCTCCCCTCCCTCACCACCTGTGCACACTCCCATCTTCCTGGGTTCAGATGCAACACTAGACTCGCTCCTCTTCACGCTCAGCACAAGCCTCTCACCTTTTTAGTTTTTTGATCATTTGGTTCACCTGTCTTCTAGCTTATATTCAAAGCTACCAGATCACACCTCACTTAAGGGTACCCTTAGAAGCCACTCTCCCCACTAGGCTGCCAGCATCCCTTCTCAGGAATCTCCTCTGTTCAGGACCTCCACCCCTAGATCCCCAGGGAGGATCAGACCTGGCTGAAGGGAAGTGGATGGAACTTGAGCCCAAGACAGCAGTTGGCCCAAACCCTGAGAAGCCTAAGACCCAGCATGCTATTGACCTGGCCTGTTCTATCAGAACTGAGATCGGGCAGATCCTACATGGTGTATTACCCAGCATGAATGTTTTATGAGTCTTTTCTTCATTACTGAGCGCTGGTGCTGAAGCTGGGAGGGGGAGGGTGTAGTGAAAGCCCAGGAGAGACTGGGCAGAGGTGAGTTGAGAAGGAGTGAGATGTTTGTTATGTTGGGATTTTTTTGGGGGGTGGTGGTACTAGGGATTAAAAACAGGGATGATCAGCCAGGCACGGTGGTGCACACCTGTAATCCCAGCACTTGGGAAGCTGAGTCAGGAGGATCATGAGTTCAAAGCCAGCCTCAGCAACTTAGGGAGGCCCTAAGCAACTCAGTGAGACCCTGTCTCTAAATAAAAAAATACAAAATAGGACTGGGGATGTGGCTCAGTGGCTGAGTGTCCCTGAGTTCAATCCCTGGTTCCAAAAAAAAAAAAAAAGCTTTAAAAAAAAAAACAAAAAAACAGGGGTGATCTACCACTTAGCTTATATACCCAGCCCTTTTTACTTTTATCTTGAGGTAGGATCTCACTAAGTTGCTGAGACTGGTCTCAAACTTGGGATCCTCCTGCCTCAACTTCTTGAGTTGCTGGGATGATAGGCCTGTGTCACCACAGCCAGTTCTTGAAGAAAGATTTTGCAGGATTTGGTGATTTGTCAAATTGAAACAATTGAGACTGGAGATGTGACTCAGTGGTAGAGCACGTGCCCAGAGTGCTCAAGGCCCTGGTTCAATCCCCAGCACAGAAGAAGAAGAAAAAAGCAACAGTTGAGTTAGAGACTGGAATCCTACTAAAGGATTCAAGACATGGGTAAGATGTTTGGGGGCCACATACATGTGGGCAGACAGAGAGACAACTGGAATTTGGTGGTGACCCTGGCCACTCCCACCCCTGAAAGTCACTGACTGGTTCTCCAGACAGCTTCCCTGAATCTCAGGACCAAAGGACCATGGCTCCTTACAGGCTCACTCTTCTATCACTCCCAGGTGTTTACCAACCCTCTGGGCTCAAGGGAAGGGGTGGCTGCAAACCAGAAAGAGCTCTGTCCAGGCTTCTCCTTGCTCCCTCAAAACAATGCTCAGGTATGGTCCCTTATTCTGAGCACCTCCAGCCAGGCCCTAAGCATGGTCCTTTATGATTGGGAGCCTGACCATGATATCCAAATGCTAATGCTGGTTCAGCATGGGATAGCATCCTCTCTCCCTCTTCCCATCATACACAACCAAGGAAAGAGAGGAAAAGAAATACCAGCCCAGAGGTTCCAGTTTGTTTCACTATTGCTGAGAGAGGGGCTGAGGCAGGAGCCAGACTGCAAGACAGAGCCAGAACCTGGCTCAGCATCTGCCAGCCAGTGTAGGGGGTAGGGCGGGGCTCTTCATGAAGGGTCAGCTCTAGGGCCTGCCCAGATGGACAGCTACTTCTTGAGGGTCAGCAAAAGATCCAGATGGGGAAGGGGGGCAACCAAAAAGACCTTATTGGCACAACCCTCCAGAGTAACATGGGACTTGGGGATCCCCTTGGAGTTCCTGCCAGCTCCCCATCTGTTTTGCTACCAGTTACTCCTCCTCTCTCCTCTGTTCTCTCTGGCTCTTAATTCCCCTTCACTCTCCTTTGAAGTCCCTTGGTTGCTATAGAAACTCAGAGGCAGCAAAGGAAGCAGAATTTTGGGAGGTTCTGAGATGTCCAGCCCAACAGGTCCTGCTTAGGTGTCCATTTGTCCAGGCTTGGGAAACTTTTACTGACACTTGAGAAAACAGACTTTGGGCTTTTGTGAGTAAGATAGTGCAGATCTGGATAGACTTAGAGAGGTCCCCATCCCAGGGCCATCCTGCATGTCCCTGGATACCAAGTATGCCCTCTCCACTCAACAGCCTCAGCATAAGTCTTATTTTATCCATTGATTATGGAAAGGGGACATTGTTCACTGACTGCCCACAGTGTGCTAGGTGCTTTCCCTCAGGGAGCAAGTTATACAAGGTTCCTCCTTTCTTGGAAAGTAGAGCAGACAGACTAGAAGATAGTAAATTAATAAAAACCAAGGAAAACATCAGACAATGTTGAGCATAATATAGAAAAATAAAGCAGAGAGTGACAACAGAGATCCCCATCAGGCAGTCAGCCATCCACTGATCCAGAGGAAAAGCATTCCAAGTGTGGAGAACAGCAAGTGCAAAGGTTCTGAGGCACAGATTGGCAGTTAAAGCTGGGAGTGGGTGCCAGAGTGCAGCAGGAGAGTGGGAGGGTGGGTGAGCAGTGAGGTTGGACGGGCAGACCAGAGCCAGTGTATGTGGAAGACCATCTAGGTATGATGGGAGTAACTCAGTCAGATCTGTGTTTTGAAATGTCTGACTCCCAAGTGTGAAATAGATTGTTGGGGGTACGAAGGGAACAAGGGAAAGTATGTGGGGGCAGGGGTCATTGCCTTAGCCCGATGACAACTGACATTGGTTTGGAGCAGGGTGGTAGCTCTTGTGTAAGTAGGGTAGCAGATGAACTAGACTGGAGAGATGTTCTGGAAGAGAAGCCAGCAGGACCAGCTGACAAGAGGCAGGGGTGGGACTGAGAGAAGAATCCAGGAGGCTCCCAGGTTAAACAAACTCTGTTTTTTGGCCACTTCCTCTTGGCCCTGGGGCTGGTGGGGATTAGGTGGGGAAGACAGATGATGAGAGTCAAATGCATCCTTAAGCTAGTATAGCTACAGGCTCGGAAATTGTTCTTTCTCTTATGTTGTCAGGATACAGAACACTCCCAGTTTCCTTCCCAACCCTGGGCCACACTTCTTCCATCTTTGCCAGGGCTCCCCTTCCCTCTGACTTTTAAATGTTTGGAGCACATCAAGGTTCAGGTGTGAATCTCTTCTCTTCTTTACCTCCACCCACTCCCTAGGGAACCCATTCTATTTCCTAGCTTTGAAAATCAACTGTGTGCTGAACACTTCCAATTTATATCTTCTTATAAGAACTCAACCCTGAATTTCGGACTCAAACAACTATCCACTCAGCACCTCCTCTGAAATATTTAATCAGCTCAGACTTCACATATTCAAAACCAAACTCCCATTTCTCTCCTCTACATCTGCCCCTTCTGGAATCATCTTCACTTTAGCAAATGGAATCTTCATTATTTGGTTGCTGCAGTCAGAAACCTTGGAAATCCCTAGACTCCTTTTCTTTTTTTCTTATGTTTTGGTCCTGGGGATTGAACCCAGGGGCACACCACCACTGAGCCACATCCCCAGCCCTATTTTGCATTTTATTTAGAGACATGGTCTCACTGAGTTGCTTAGGTCCTCACTAAATTGCTGAGGCTGGCTTTGAACTCGAGATCCTCCTGCCTCAGCCTCCCAAGTGCTGGGATCACACTCGGCTCCTTTCTTTTCCACATCCCAACACATTAGCAAATCCTATCATCTTTACCTGCAAAAAATGTCCAAAATTCTAATCTGCTCTTACCACTCCCAATCCACTAGCATCTCTCATTATTCCAGTAACTTCATAACTAAAAAAATAATCTTGTTAGCTGCTCACGGTGGCACACACCTGTAATCCCAGTGACTCAGAGGTTCAGGCAGGTGGATCACAAGTTTGAGGCCAATCTCAGCAACTTAGGGAGACCTGTCTCAAAATAAAAATTAAAAAGGGCTGGGAATGTAGCTCAGTGAAAGAGGTGCCCCTAGGCTGGGCACTGTGACACATACCTGTAATCCCAGTGGCTGAGGAGGCTGAGGTAGGAGAATCTCGAGTTCAAAGCCAGGCTCAGCAAAAGCAAGGTGCTAAGCAACCCAGTGAGACCTTGTCTCTAAATAAAATACAGTATAGGGTTGGGGGTGTGGCTCAGTGGTTGAGTGCTCCGAGTTCAATCCCCTGTATTCCCCCCCCAAAAAAAGGGCCCCAGTACCAAAATAATAATAATAATAATAATAATAATAATAATAATCTTGTTAAACATTCCTTCACATCACGTCACTTTATTATTCAGATCCTGAAATGGACCGGGCATGGTGGTGCATGCCTATAATCCCAGTGGCTCGGGAGGCTGAGGCAGGAGAATCATAAGTTCAAAGTCAGCCTTAGGAAAAGCGAGGTGCTAAGCAACTGAGTGAGACCCTGTCTCTAAATAAAATACAAAATAGGGCTGGGGATGTGCTCAGTGGTTAAGCACCCCTGAGTTCAATCCCTGGTACCAAAAAACAAACTTGAAATGGGTTGCCATCTTACTGAGAGGCAAAGCTGAAGTCTTTTCAAGGGCCCTGTATGATCTGCCCTTCATCCCCACCCCTGCCACCTCTCTGACCTCACCTCAGCTTCTCGCTTTTTCCACCCTGTCCCCAAGAACCACCCCACCATCCTCCCTTCACTTTGCTCCGGCCACACTGGCCTCCTTCCTAGTCCACAAATGCAATAAACTTTTGCACATGCTGTCCCTCTTTCTGGGAACAGTCCCTGTCCACATCTGAATGCTTCATCTCTGTCAGGTGTCTACAACACATAGTTACTATGCAGGACCTCTTTGATCACCTGATTTGAAACAGCTGCCGCCCTTCACCTTGCATCTCTGACTTTCTCTGTAGTGGCTATCAGTGTTTGATACTCTGTATCCTGCTGGCTCTGCACCCTCCCTCTTCCTACTAGAGGAATTTTTGACCCTTATTGCCTATTCTGTGGTTTCTGCCCAGAACAGAACCTGACACATAACAGGCACTCAAGAAAGATTTACTAAATGAACAAATGAATGAATGAATAGAATTAGGGTGAGACCTACAGTCTTTAAGAGGCAGCCTGGATCTGGGAATGGAGACCTGACTTCTAGTACTAGATATGACACTAGTTATGTGACTACTAGGCCACATGTTGTCCATCTGTAGAGGGTAAAGAACTGAGGTCCTTTGCTGCAAGAGCAGCATTCTAGACTGATGCTCCACCATGGCCTCACCTGCTTCCATTTGGCCACGAACAGGAGGGACAGACAAGACCTGTTGCTGTGGGAGGAGAGAACTCACTCATTCCTCCTGGCGAGACCTAGATTGAATCTTCACTGGCTCTGAAATGACAAGCAAGATTCTGGTTTGACTTGGCAGGGATTTAGGAGCCCTGGGTGAGGGGTCCAGCCTCACCTGCAGAGTGGGGGCAAGTAGAGGTCTGGCCACCAGAGTTGGGGTCCTCCCCATGGGGAGTCAAGGCTATGAGAGCATCATGAGGAGCACCACGAGAGGCCAGGCAGGGATGGAGGGAACGGTGGGCCTAAGAGGGCCTTCTGCCCAGAAGACCTGCGTTCACAGCCTGCGAGGATGCTGGCTGGTCAGGCCTCCTTGTGGACCACAGCTGGCCACCAGGCCTTCGAAACCAGCACTAACTTGGGACACAGTGGCCAGCCTTTTGGCTGAGGGCTGCCGGGTCCTCCTCCCTTTTCTGGGTCTTGCCACAGCTCCCTGCTTGTTTTCCCCGAAATAAATGGGCTGAGCATATTGGGCCGGCAATAACCCCTTGAAATCAGTTGTTATCACAGTTAACAACCAGTTTGGCTTCAGTTCAGGCTGTTAACTATCAAACCACTAAGTGCCGGTAATGATTGATTCTTGGCCAGTTGCAGCTTGAGTGGGCTGTAAAACCCCATTAGCGAGGGCTCTGTGGAGGCAGCAACTCAAAGACAAACAAGTTGGTGGGTGCCTTGTCCCACTGCTCGAGGCTCAGCTCTCATGGGTCCCAGCACAGGGACCAACTGGAGTAAGTCCCAATGCCTTCAGTCACCTTAAGGGTCAGAACCCTGACCTGCCTCCTGTCCACCTCTCCTGCACCTTCTCCCATAGGGGCATCCTCTCATTTCTGGAAGGCAGATCTGGTTTCCTGCACAGCTCATCTCTTCTTCCTGGATGCAAACTTGACAGGATCCTACCCCACAACTCCCAAGAACTCAGAACCCCCAGCTTGGGAGCCAAAGATTTAGCTTTGGCCTAGCCAGTGACCAGCCTTGGCCCAGCCTGGCCCCACTTTGTGACCAGGATCACAGGCAGAGAGCCTGACATTCCACCCCCCACCCCAGACTCCCTCCTACCCTGTAGCTTCCCCCTGGAATTGCTCCCAAACAAATGAAATGTGGGTAATTACTGGGCTGGGGGCTGGACAGGCGACCGTGCAGATGAAAGCGTTTCCTGGACGGTCTCTCCATTTGCATGGCATCAGAAGCTGCTCAGAAGGTGTGACTTTTCCCACAGTGAGACCCTAGCTCCTTGCACAATAAAGCCAGGCTGCTCACCCAGAATTAATTAAAGGGGGAGGGGAGCAGAGGAGGAGGCACCAAGAGCTGAGGGAGCTGGTGGAGAAATGTCTAGAGCCCTCTCCCCACATCCTCAGCGTCTATGAACCAGGAGAACCCTACTGTACCCAAGCCCCTCACCCTCTTCTGCAAGCCCCAGGAGGGGTGGGCAGAGCCCAAGTCTACTCTGAGGCTTTCAGGTGAGCTCTGGAATTCCTGATCCATTTGGATGGGTCAAATCTGGGACTTAGGCTATACCACTGGGAGGCTCATCTGGTCAGGAAGTCTTGGGCTGGCCCCTACCCAAGCCAAGTGAATTATTAAAGAACAGGTATACAGGGAGGAGTTTCTAGACTGGCCCAGTAGGTGGGCTATGGGTGTGCAGCCCAGGGCATCCTTAGAGAAGGCAATGGAAGCAGCCGGAATGGAAGATCTCAGTTGTGAATGCTGGGCTGGCTCTGGGCTTCAGACCTACTTCTGGGCCTGGGCTCTCCCTTGGTATGTTGTGATGCCAGCCTCACTGTTCCATGTGCGAACACACCACATGCCCTCACCCACCATGGGCCAGTCCTGCCTACATGGTGACCTGCTCCACTGCTACCATGGCACAACCTGTCCCTTCCAGAGCTGTCCACCCTGGTGGCCTCGTCCTTTCAATATGGCCTGTTGCATCTTTTCCAGGCCATAGCTGACTTGAGTTCTACTCCAGCCCATGGGCCTCCCTTCTGGTCCTGCACCAGGCCCAGTTTCTCTCCTGTTAGGCCCATCTTTCCGAAAACCACAGCCTCATCTGCCCTGCGCTGGGCAGCACCTGAGCACAGCACTTTCTGTTCCTAACTCTCTATTCCGAGTTCCCAAAGCAAACGCTTGTTCCACGTCTGAAGTGTCAGCAAAAGCTGTGGTTGCCCTTCCATACACCCTCTCCTTAGACCACTGCAGCTGTTCTTTATTTTCATTTTTTGGAGCTTTATTCTCAGAACCAGTTCTGGAATCTGGGACCCAACTCCCATACACTAGGCACACAGGCCCATTCTCAAAGACTTGCATCCAGATTGCATTGCTGGTCCTAGCCTGTCCATCTTCTCTGGCCCTGATGTGGCCTAGGGAAATGTTATCAGTGACTCCTGTTAAGAGCTGGGCAGCCCCTTTCCAAGAGCTCCCAGAACCAGCCAATAGCCTCTTCTACCCCTTTTTCCTGCTTCTATGCTTCCAGGAAACCACTGCAGTGACAGTGATGGGAATGGCTGGTAGGCAGGGGTCTGCTGGAGGGAGGCTGCAGTCAGAGCTGGCCTCGGACTTGCTGTGTTTCCCAGTCACACTGGTCAGCTGGGGCAGCACAGGCAGGAGAGGCCAACCCTCTTAATATGCAAGTTAAATAAATATTTCAATCATTTAATAGCAACTAGTACACAACTGCCCCCACTGGCACTCACCGCTATGCTGGGTGACCTATGCTGCACCTTTTTGCTCCCTGCCCCAACCTGGAGGTGCCAGTTGCTCTGCAGGTGCTGGAGCCTCAGGATCACCTCTGCCAGACTAGCGAGCCCTCCACCCCAGGGAGCCCTGGTTGGAAACCAGTCTCCGCTGGCCTGTTAAGGACCTTCTTGAGAGGTAAGAAGACAGACGTCACAGCCAGTGGAATACAAAAATAGAGCCTCTTTTTTGTTTAAAAAAAAAAAAAAAAACCCAACTGCAAACAATATCAACAACTAGATCGCGGGCTCCGCCAGCTCCTCCCCCGCCCTCGCGGCGCAGCTCTCGGGGACCGAGCTGCTCTCCAGTGTCCCGCCGCGCGGTGTGGGAGGGGCCGGCAGGCGCCTATCGGGGCTCGGGGGCCCAAGTCCTCTGGCTGCCGCGCAGGCTGCGCGTGAAGGGCGGGTAGTTGAGGAACTCGAAGCGCAGGCTCTGCTCGGTGGTGTGGTGGCCGCGGGGCAGCCGCTTCATGAAATGGACCTCGCGCTGGTGCTGTCGCGTCTTGGAGCCCTTGCGGGGCCGGCCCTTGCGGGTGAAGGCCATGTACCAGCCCTCGTACTTGGCATTCTGCAGGGCCGTGTAGTTGTTCTCCAACACGATCTCCGTGAAGACACAATCCTTGCCTTTGCCGTTGCTCTGCAGGTAGGGGGGGCAGATGCGGTGTTATGAGCCCCCCATTCGAGGCAGAGGGCCAGCGGACCCAGACAGCAGGTGGGCACCCCAGCAGATGGTGATGGGGGCAGGAGCCCAGCCCCACCCCCTGCCCAGGCACCCGCTCTCTAATCCCTCACAACCCGCAGCCCACCCGGCAACTTCCTGTCCTCCTGGGCAGCAGTGACACATGGCTGTCTACAGAGGGGCTGGGCCCAAGGCAGAGAGGCAGAGTAAGGGGCCCAGAGCCTGGCTGCTCTGGCCTCCTGCCCACCAGTCTGGCCTGGGCTGCATGCGCTTCCCCACCTGCCTGCCTCAGCCCCACAGGACTCCAGCTCCCGGCCCAGGGCAGCCACCCTATGGGGGAGGGGAGCCTGGAAGGAGACTGAGTCCCAAGCCCCAAGCCTAGGAAGCTGGGGAGCTTGAGGCTGGAGAGGAGCCGTGACTAATGGGGCCATTTCAGAGCTCGGCTGAGGGGGCCGGGCCTGCGGCTTACTGAACATTCCAAATGCTGGTACCATGTAATTGGACATAATAGCAAAGCAATTTGGCGATTTGTTAAAAAGATATATGGAATTTACCAACCCCCCCCCAAGCCCCTTCCCTAGCCTTCCTCTTCATCTTTATAGTTTTTCCTCTCTCAAGCAGTTTCCTTCTCCCTTACCCCCACCCCACAACCAATCATTAGGTAACCCTAAGGTGGATTTGTGTCTCTGCACACCTTGTTGAGGTCAGAGCACAAGAATGTCCTTAGAGGAGCTAAGCCAGCCCAGGCTGCCTCCCAGGCCCAGGGCCCACCTCCCTCCAGATGCCTCACCTTGGCAATCAGCTTCCCCTTCTTGTTCATGCATATATAAAGACCTGTCTCTGCTCCACGGACTCGAACCCGGCTCCCAAAGGTATCTGTCTCCACGATGAGCTTTGCTGTCAGGGAAGGTGTGGGATGGTCACTGGAAGGCCCCTGACCCCACCCCACCCACCCCTAGAATCCACAGCCTCCCCCTAGCTGACCCAAGGACTTGTCACATCCCAGCAGCAAATGCTGGGCCAGGCCAGGTCAGGTAGTCAAAACATGGGCTACAGCCCCAGCCCAGGCGCTGACATGCTGTATATCCCTGAGATCTTTTGAGTTGAGGAGGGACTTGGATGGGATCCCACCTTACAAGCTGGGTTCCACAGAAGGGACTGGGACCATCAAATTGAAAAGGGTGAATCTCTATTCCTTCCATTGTCTTTTCAAACCAGACAGTGATAATTTGTATGTTGAGGCTCCAAGTAAAATTTAATCTGACCAGAGTTCCTTGGCTAATCAAAAGATCCCTGAGGATCCTTCCAACTCAGATTTTTATGTGAACATGCCTCAAGGTTATTAGGTGAACATCCGGGTGCAGTGGTGACCTCCAGTCCTGAGGCCAAAGGTAAAAGTATTCTCTCCTGTTCCTGCCATTTTGGTTGGAACTCACAGTCCTGACTATCCCTGCCCCCACCCTTTGGGCGGCCCTGCTCTGCTGAGAAGCGATAGAGATGAGAACAGCTCTCCCTACACACAGCCCAAAGCACATTTCCAGAACATCAAATACCAGCTGAAAGGATCTTGCCTCCATCCCTCAGCTTCCCAGCCACTAGACCACAGCCCCAAGTTCCAGACAGCAACAACTCAATCTTTTCTCTTTCAGCCTCCATCACAGCTGGGCTTCTCACCCCAGTGACCAATTCTTTCTGGGGGTGAGGAGGAGAGACTCAGGCAGGGCTACTTCCAGTCTGGAGAGCTAGAGGCAGGGCTTGACTTCTGTGCCTTCTTCCCCACCCTCCCTCCCCTTGGATAGCCAGCTTGCCCCAGAACCCATCCGCACCACCTTTCCATGCAACAGCTCTCTTAGAAGCTGTCCAAGAAGAGAGCAAGGACTGACCTTGCTGATGGGACAGAAGGGGCTGGGTCTTCTGCCTTTCCTATGGCTGAGCCCAGCCTTTTGTGGCATGGCGCCTTCTCTGTCCCTGAAACCAGTACCAGAGGTGGGGGGCACTGAGGTCAGCCAGGCAGCTCTCTTTGCCCTGCCTTCACTGTGACTACCCACCTCTTCACACAGACACAGAGCTGGGACCCAGTGGCTAAAGTCCCCAGTCTGGCCCCAAGACAGCTAGAAAATCAGTTGTCACCTCTTCCTGACTACCGCCTCTTGGACCTTGCCAGTCGACTCATGCCTTTTTGGGTCTGCCTTCCAGAGGAAGGAGCAGCTACATTTTAGGGAAGGGTACTGGCTGAAGAAGGGATAGAGGAACCCACTCTGAAGATTCTGGCTAAACAGGGCAGATAGGAAGAGAGTGGGTGCCTTTATCCCTTCCTAAGCCTGTAATGAAGTAATTGGGACCTCTCCATTATTCTTCCCAGACTCTTCCTTCACCTCTTTCTATACCTCTTCCTTGCAGGCAGGAATCAGGGAAGTCTGGAAGCCTCCCCTGGGTCTAAGGAGAGAGTAAATGGGCAGCAGACCTCTCTGATGTCTGAAGACCAATTCCCCTGCTGCTTGATTGGCCTCTCTTTCCCTCCCCAAAATCCAAGGATGCTGGGCCATTTGCTCCAATGGAGTAAGCCCTGGAGGAGCCAGGCATTCGTACCCTTCCTTGGAAGCTGAGAAGGGCAGCAAGCAGCCAATTTGGAGGGACAAAGGGCCCTTAGGCCAGCTCTACCAGCCCAGCGGGGGAGCTCGGCCACCAGGCAGGCTGCCCCCACCCCCAACAAGAAAGCCCCCACTCTCCTTCCCGAATGGATCTGGGAGCCCGAGCCGGACCACAGTTTACAGCGGCTTTCCCAACTGAGCTTTTGGAAAGCTTAACATTTTCAAACCTATTCTTCCACCCCAGTGACAGATTTATCCCAGGAAAATTATGTCTCCTCCTCCAGCTTTGAAGGGAAGTCAGCTACGTTGATGCAGAAAAAATGCAGCGAGACATACTCGATCCCCCAAACTGGCTCGAGAAGAGGAGAAAGTATTCAGGAAATGTTAAAAAAGGTGAAAGTAAGAAGAGTTTTAATCGCTCTGCCAGACGCGGGGGTCTCTCCAGAGATTCATAGAGAACAATCTTGAACCTCTTTTTTACATTTACAGACTTGCAACTCCTTTCAAACTCCACATCTGAAAAGAGGCTGGTTCTTTTTCTGTTTTATATCATTCTTCATTTTTCTTCTTAGCTCTTAAAATGCCTCACCTTTTTATTACATTTTAATAGAGTCTTCCTCTCTCCTTTCATGCTTGTTTAACTTGGTCATTATTTAAAGGTTTTTAAACTCACAATAATCACTCTCTAAAAACAACACCAGCCGCCCAGAGGGCTTGCTTTTCTCTTGGTACATCCAGGACTCTGGAAATTGGCTACATTTCAAGGCAGGAATATTGAATGTTTTAGAAATCAATCAGTACTCAGCCTCTCTGCCGGCAGTAGCTCCCTGTATTCACCACCCCACAGGGAGTCGGGAACCCTGGCCGCCACCAGCCCACCACCAGCCGCCGCCTGCCTCCCCTCAGCCTGCCTGGGTTCTCAGCAAGTGGAGTAGGGAAGGCCCCTTTCCAGGCCTAGCCCCCAGTGTGTAATTGACCCTTCTGATCAAAGTATTTAAAGGTTCACAGTGTCTCCCTTTTCTGAGCTGGGAGAGCTAGGGGGATTTTTCTCCCTTCTCTCTCCCACTCTCTTTTGTGGGCCCTGGCGACATATCCTCTTTCAAGAGCTTCCCTTAAACCTGGGCCCCCCTCCCCCTGAACCTCCTGCCTCCACCTGCAGCTGGGGAGGGGTGCATAAAGGGGGAGGTGTAAGGGAGACTCCTGGATTCATTCATCCTTTGGGCAGGGAAGGGGGCACCTGTGGGCTAAGTCCTCCCCAGGGTCCCTTCCCCAGACACCTTTTGGTCCTAACCCCTTCCCTTTTAGACTGGGAAGCCTTCAAGCCAGCCTCTAGCCAGTACAACTGGGGCAATTGGGTCCAGCCACAGCTGCAACTAGAGCCACCACCTTCCACTAGCTACTTTTATTGAGGTGGTGCCACCAAAACGCCTTACCAAAAGGATCCCCATCTTCTGCCATGGCGTTGATGCGCTTGTTGGCCAGGACCTGCACGTGCTTCCCACTGGTGCGACTGTAGAGCTGGTAGGTCCGAATGAGGCGGCGGCTGAGCTGATCCGTCACCAGGCTCTGCTCCCTCACATGCTGTGTAAAATTAGGTGAGGACTGAACAGTTACCTTTAGGAAATTGAAAAATACACAACACGCCATTATAATGCTACTCCGCCCAGGGGCCCCAGTGGCCCCCACACCCCGGCATCCCCCTCCGCTGCACCAGGCAGCCAGCAGAAGCTGGGGGGAGTCCCCCCAAAATGCCGGCTCAGGCCACCAACCCCCACCCGGGAAAGTCACCCAGACCCAGCCCGGGATGGGGGAGAATCTGGACCCACCTGTTGGGAAACACCCTGGGGCTCCCGGCCAGCTCGGAGCAGGGAAGCGGGCACCCTGCCCAGCGCAGGCCCCCCGCCCGGGCCTTCCTAGAGGAGCAGGGTGCTTTTAAGTATGGAGGCAGCGCTACCCGACCGGTGACATTTATAAAGACAAATTTACAGAGCAAATATTGAAGGCGCACAGGGCCTAGGCACCCCATCATTGGGCCAAACCAACCACAAGTCTCCCCAGAGAGCCGCGGAGAGGGTCCTTGCTGGATTCACCTGGACTTCCCTGACAACGAACGTCCCCTGGCTCCAGCTGCCCCCTTCCTCAGAGGCCAGGTGTGGCTTCCAGTAGAGTTCCCGTCCACCCAATCTGGCTAGCATACATGCACGACAGTTCTGTACTCAAAAAACCTTGGGTTCCAGCCTCGCCACTCGCTGTGTGACAGTAGGCAGGACACTACCACTCTGTTCGTTAGCTCCCTCCTTGGGGGCTGGATTTCTAATGTTCCTTCCAGCCCTGCAGCGCTGTCTTGCCCCTGCCCGACATTGCCAGTCGGGTCCCCGCGGCCCGCCTGCCCCCCGATTCTGCGCAGCGCTCCTTACCTGGGCTTGGAGGCAGAGAACCAGCAAGTGCAACAGCCTGTGGGAGACAAAAGCGGGCGGGAGAGAGTCGCAGGGTGAGCGGAGAGCGCGCGGCGGGCGCAGGCCAGGCTGGGGACGCGGGGGCGGCGGTACTCACAGGCAGCTCAGCGCCGAGCGGGGGCTGCCCATGGCGCGCGGCCCCGGTAGCACCGAGAGCCCTGACGGGATCACGCCGTCCTGCGGGCGGTCGCGGGAGGACGTGCGAGGGGGCGGAGGCCGAGGAAGTTCAGGGTGCGGGAGCTTAGCTGCGATCCCGACGTGGCTCCGCGGGTCCCGTGGAATGTCGTGCTCGCCGCGCCGCGCTGAGTCGCTCTGAGCCGCTGCGGGAGCCGGTGGCCGCTGGCTGCTCAGGAGCCGGAGCAGGCGGGAGGGTAACGGGCCGACGGGGTGGGTGGGTAGGTGGGAAGGGAGGGGGAGGGGTGGGGCGGGGGGCGCCGCACCGGGCGCGAGGGGGGAGTGCGGGGCGGGCGGCCGGAGCCCGCAGCCCCCGGCTGGGAGCTGGGGCCGGGTCGCAGCCCCGGGCGGGGGCGGGGCAGACCGGGGCGGGGCGGCCGACGGGTCTGGGATTGGGGGTCTGGACTAGGGGAGGGGTCTGGGGACCCGCCAGAAGGGCGGGGGACGCTGGTGTGGGCGCCTCCCACTATCCCCTCGCGTGCTCCTGGGGCACGGACGCGCGGGGATGGGGGCGCCCCAGGCAGTCTCCTGGGTGGGGTCCCCAGGCCCTGGGCTCTGCCCTCCTGGACTTCCCGGTGCGTATGAGTCTAGTAGTGCTACCGTGGAGCCGGATCTGCTTATACGTCTAGCTTTGCGTCCTGTCTCTAAGCCACCTACTGTGTGCCTCGGCCGGGCTTGCCCTTTAGAAGAGGCCGTTAATAGTGGAATGAATAATGGCTGTGCGCCCATCTCTTGTACAAGAACCTGCTTATGCGACTGGGGGCCCAGCTCTTCTACTGTGTTTGCAGCCCTGCGAGTCTCACCAGTTTCTTTCAATCTCCAAGGAGGCCCTAGAGAGAGAAATGCCTTCTCCCACCCCATTATCACCATCACCGCCCGCCAACCCCCACCCCAACCAGCCTGAAGTTTGAGAGGAACCAGGAAAAGCCCACCACCTAAAACTCAACAGGCATCAGAGGCAAAAGTAACTACTCTCAGCAGCATTTCCTGGGGGAAGGGACTTAGATAGAGGCTACCCAGCCCTCCCCCCGCCCAAGTCCCATTATTTCATTTAACAGGTATTCACACTTGTGTACTAGGTAAGGGCTGGTGTCTGTGTCAACTGAGGGGTGTGTGTGTGTGTGTGTGTGTGTGTGTGTGTGTGTGAGAGAGAGAGAGAGAGAGAGAGAGAGAGAGAGAGACAGGAGAGAAGGTAGAGAATTGTCTAAGCCTTTCCCAGTTCCTCACCTTATTGCTTCCCTCCTGGGGCTTCTGAAAACCCTGAGCCACCACTCTGCATCTGTGGGAACAGCCTGGGTGGGCAGAGGTACCCCCAGGAGCAGGTGGAGCCATTGATCTCCTACCCAGCTGCTGCCTTTATCCACAGCCTCCTCCTCACTGGCCCTCCGTGACCCTGTGGGTAGGGCTAGAGGGGTTAGGGTGGTCCTAGGAGGCCATCAGGCCAGAGGGAGGCAGGTGCCCTTGTCCAGGCACAGTCAGGTTCTGCCTACAACCTTTTTTCTGTGTCCCACCTTCCCCCACTCCCAGCCATACATGCAAACAGTGAGGGAAAAGAGAAGGTTCAATACCTCATCCCTCCTCAGAGAAATAGATTTCCCCAGTCCACTTGTTATTCCCCTGCAGGAGTCTGTTTACTCAGTTCTTGTTCACACAAATCTGAAGGCAAGGACTATGTCTTAATAGCTAAGATACTGAAGCTCATGGCAAAGCTGTGCAGAGTTGTCCTGCAGTTAGTGTTCACTGTATGAATGAATGAATGAATGAATGAATGAATGAATGAATGAATAATGAGAAAACTGGCTGAGCATTTAGACTTCAGCCCATAGGCAACTTCCCAAGGAGACTTGCCTCCTGGCCCCCATCAACAGAAAATAATCATGAGCATCAACATTTACTGAGCACTTGTATCTGCTAAGATCTTGGTAGGCACTATCTCCTCTCAATCTTACTGGAAAGTGGGCACATTAGCAGGTGGATAAATCAGGTGGGGCTCTAAGGCCCACAGCCTGAGTTGGCCCTTTTCCTTCACTGTGCTTGGTCTAGGGGTCTGTGCCATGACTTCTTGTCTGCCTCCCTATCTGTGTTGTTCAGAGCAGACAGGGAGATATCTGCTCAGTCTTAACCCTACTCTGTGTACATAGTAGGCCCTCAAAAATGTTTGCTCATGTGTATGAGTAAATGAATGTAGAAACAGGGAGCAGGGGTGGGCATTTCCTGAAAGTTCCTCCTTCCCACTATGGACTCAGTCTGAGAGAAGGACAGGGAACAGCAAACAGGATCCAGGTAGGGGTCCTGGCAGCCAGCCCATTCCATAGTGTGTACATTGTCCTAGAGTCAAAACCAAAGTCATTTTGAGAACCTGCCCTCCTTGCAGTGGAGGTGGGGGCAGAGCGCCTGGCTTAGATCATCGTTATGCCCAGATTCTGGAGACTCTAGAAGGTTGTTTGTTTCTGTAGTGCCGGGGATGGAACCCCCAGGCCTTGCACATGTAGCAAGAGCTCTACCACTGAACTACACCAGTACCCAATCTTTAAGAAGGTTCTGAAAGTCCTGGACTGAACCTCAGTGGTCTTCACCTATCTTCCTCCTTCTCTGCTGGAGGAGATGGGCATCCTGGGGCCTAGAGAGCCCCAGATTAGGGTTTTAGTACCACTCCTAACCTCTGCTGCATCCTGTCAAGGACCAAATTCCTTTACATTTGGAAAGTCTCCCTCACCCAATTTGTGGTGATTCCTCTCATCTCCCAGAAAGTTCGTTTCTCTGGGGGACTGGGGCAGATGAGTCATTCCCGCAGCAGGCACCCAGTTTGGCTGGGGCACACCCCTTGACTGACAGATGCAAATGTTCCACTGGGCCCCCACAGGCAGCACTCTCCCTCCCTCCCTTGCTGGCCTCCCAGCCAGCTCCCTCCTTCCTTTATCTTATCAAAGCCCCGTAATTACAATTGCTATTTTGTTTCCTCGAATCTGCAATCAGAGCTCCTGGGCCCAGATGAGGCAGCGCCTGTCAACCTGATCGTTGAGTGACAGCCTGGTCACCTTTCCCGGCCGCCCCCACACTCCACAAACACAAACACACACGAGCTCGCCCTCTCTCACACACGCTCACACACACTCTCGCCCGCAAACACAAACACACACTCTTCGACAACACAAACGACTCCTCTCCGAAAACAACCTCTTCGGGACCCAAATGCACCCATTGCCCCGCGGCGGTATCCAGGGTCCTTCAAATGCACACCAGTGGTGTGGGCCGCCTGGACTGCCGCTCGCCGCGACGCGCGCCTCCAGAGCCTGGCGTTCAAAGTGCCAAAGATTCACCCGACTGTTCAAATGCAAATCACCGAGACTGTCCTGCGCTTCGCCAGTCCTCTGGGAGTCGTACACCTTCGCTCCCCAAATACAGGGCTAGACTTTCAGCGGTCTGCAAACTCCAGCGTACATTTTCGCCTCCTCCTCTATCCCCCAAGCGCTCTGAGGCTAAAGTGAATAGATAGCGCTCCTACTGTGTGCTGAAGGTGCGGAAAAAAGGGAATTGAGAGGCGGGAAGGAGAAAAACAATTTCCAGCTCTGTCCCTGGGGCGCCAGATCAGGCCGCGAAAACTCCTGGACTAAGAGGATGTGGATTGAGCCCCTACTGAGGGCGGGAACGTGCTAGGAGCCCTCACCAGCAAAGCAGGTGAGAAATCAATGGGCGATCAGCTGCATCACCGGGGAGTGGATATTGGGACGGGACATCAGGGGGTAGATGGGTCAGCTTGGGAAGCTTCCCCCTACCCCCAGAAATGACTTGGTGTTGCGCTCAGTCTTCCGTGCCTCCAAGCACATGCTGAGGACTTTGAGGTTGGAGCCCAGGAGGAAGGGAAAGGAGGAAATGTTGCCGCTCAATTCCTCTACTCTTGCACAAGCACCGCAAGTGAATGAATGAATGCATATATACATGCAGGCCTTAGTTACTTATTCCCTCGCCTTCCGCTTAAAATTCGGCCGCCTAGACCGCCCAAGGGATTCGTAGGCCCTGCGCCATACCGCATGACAAGAGCCTATAGAGACAGCTTGGGGAGTGGGTACGGCCACAAGGTTTCAACCTTGTCCACCAGAGGGCGCCAGCCCCACTTTTCCTGCTCTCACCAGAGCCCTGTCTGGCTACCCACTCCACCCTGGCTGGCAGTGGCAGCACTTCAGAAAGTCATCCCTTTGAGGAAAAAGAAACCTTCGACCCTGATCACACAGAGGACATCTTCCTTTATTCTCAACTTGAGGCAGGGAGGGTAAAAATCTGGTCCAATTCCTCAACACAGCAGGCGGGCAGGAAAATTCTCAAACGATGTAAAGAGCGACTGCTTTTCTGTATTGTGGACTTTCCTCAAAGTTGATCTCACCTGTCCTAATACCAGCCCCTTTGCCTTACTTATCTGGGGGCCCCTCCCCTATGCCCACTCCCTTCCCCAGCAGCTGGGTGTGGGAATTGGCCTGACCCCCTCAGGCCCTGTTCTCTGTCCATCCTCAGCTTGTCTGGCCTCATGCTGTCTGGAGAGGTAATGTTTTGTTTGTTTGTGGGGCAATGACACCCCTCATCAACACAGCTGAACTGCTGACCCCAGAGCTGGTTACATATACTTTCATCCTCATACAAATACATCCCTTTCTCTTTTGGCACAGAAAGTCAGAGCCCAGAACCACCCAATTTCAGGCACCAGAGACCCCCACACCAGGCGGTGTGCTGGGGGGACAGGAACCCTTTAGCCCAGGAGGCTAATTCCCAGAGGCCCTTTTCTGCCCCCATATGCCAGGCCACCCGGATTCTGGTTTCCCTGTCACCCAATCTGGCTAGTTCCCTCCATCTGGCCCTAGGAATCAGGTTTCTAAGGGCTCAGCCCTGCTCAACCTGCCTGAAGGACTGAAGGAGGAGCAAAGACTGGTCCCCACCCCACCCCTCACAGGCCCTTTCTGGGCCTGAGCCCCCTCATGGGGGCTAGGGATGCACATTCCTCAGGCTGCTTAAGCCTGCTTATCAGCCCCCCTGCCCATCAACCTGAGTGCTGACAGAGGCCCAGACCCCTTGTTTGGATGCCGATAACCTCCTGTGATGGCCCTCCCCCACCGGTGGGGTTGGTAGTGGGCTGGGTGTTGGGAGGTCCTCCTCTGGCAAGGCAGTTCTGGTCCTGGCCCAGGGTCCTGGGAATAGCAGGATCCCACATACTCTCCCCCCCCACCACCCAGGCCCAGGGGTACCCTTTGTGCTGCCACAGTGCCACCTGGTGGTCCCTAGGGAAATGTCACTGGCATGGGAAGAAGTCGCTCAGAGGAGTGAGAAGTCACACAGAGAAAGGAGTTGCAAAAAACCCTACACCACTTTATTTCAACTTTTATCTAAAAATGTAAAAAGTGTTACAAATGTGTAGTTCTGAGATTCAGATACTAACTTCTAATCCTCACGGGCAGGTGGAGAGAGAGGGTCAGGATAAAAGTTCAAAATTCCTCCTACCCCGATAGGAAAGGGAAGCCCCAGGCATGGTATAGGACCAGAATACCAGGACCCTAAAGAGAATGTCTCTTTCTCTCCTAGCACCAGCCCAAGACCCTCCCACCCAATCCATGCCCCCAACTCTCCTCTTCAATGGAGAAGAAACATTTAAAAATTCTTGAAACTTGTCCAGGAACATGGTGCATGGTGATGCAACAGGCCTGAGAAGAACAAATAAGCTGTCAGCATCTAGGCTCTACATGCTCCTCCTGCCGCCTCTCAGAACCTTCTGGGCAGCCCTCCCTTCCTACTCACCAAAGGCGGCTATGGCCTACCCCCCTGCTTTTTAGCAGGAAGGATGGGGCACAACTCAGCTTCTTCCTCTTCATTCTCTTCCTCACTCTCCTCTTCCTCAGAAACATCATTGCTTATAGTAACTGGTGGAAACACAAGCCGGAGGAGGTTAAAAACAGACCTGTCATACCATGTCACTTGTTCATACCCTCTGGTGCTAGGCTGGCAAGGACCCTGACCTCCCAGAGTTCACGGTCTAGGAAGGAAGAGCCTCAAATACTAAACTAGGTGGGAAGAAACCAAAAGAGTCCATATCACTTGAGCTGGTAAAGCTGGGACAAGCTGCATGAAGTAGGTAGGCTTGAGTTGGACAGAGAATGGAGGTCGCATCATGCCAAGGGATATAGCTTGGGAGGGCATGCAGGTCGGATTGGGCTATGCTGGGAGATGCAGCTGGATGGCGCAGGAGTTTGGAATTGGGGAAGGCCGGATGCTGAGCCTATTGGAGGCAAAGGAGAGGGCCCTCCCCTCCTCTCACCAATGTGGTGCCGCCCTGTGATTCGCACAGGGCCAGAGCCCGACTTCAGGCGGAAGGTTACAGGCGGTTGAAGCTGGAAGTCATCTAGACTGAGCTGGGAGGAAGACAAGGATGAAGGCCTGGCCCACTCCTGGCCCACCTCATCTTGTGATGAGCACTGATGTCCTCAATCCCCACTCTACCGCACCCCAAGACATGGCTGGAGAACTCACCATGGGCTGGCAAGACAACTTGAGATTGGCCACAGGAACTGCAATCTCCTGGTGGTCATGGTTTCGGGCCACAACTTCCACCACATTACACTCATCCTTGGCCCCCTCGGTGAGGCAGAGCTGGGAAGGGCATATAGGGCCTCAGGGTCTCAAGATAGGTTGACACAAGTTGAGGCGCCTACCCTAGAACTTGCCCAGTCTCAGAGGTCCCTATATTAGGGGACCAGGGGAGCAGTCTATGTGGGGGTTTGGCAGAGGTGACTCCTAGTAAAGGGGTAGCAGAACAATTAGGTAGAGGTCCACTAGATGCCAGCCCTCTCTACCGCCCCTCACCATCGTCAACGCCAGCACATGCTCTGCATCATCCTCTTCCTCTACCTTGAAAGTGAAGGAGCGGGTGTGGCCAGAGAGCTCACAGCCTGTAAGAGATATTGTGGTTGCTTGAGTGTTGTGTGCAGAAGCCGGGATGGGTCATGCACAGTCATGGACTAACTGGCCACTTAACACGCCCACCAGACATCTCTTCTCTCAGAACACCTCGGTAACTAGACCCTGGGCCCGGCCCAGCACGTCTGGGGTAGGGGGTCTCGGCACCCCTTTCGGCTTTACCAGTCGCGTGCTAAGCCCCCTCTTTCCGCAAGAAACAGCGAGAACCCCTCCGCCCACATCCACGTCGTGCAACCATCCACATTCCTGTTCTTCATCCCTACCTATTACTGTCCGAGGCCACCCTCAGCCCCTCCTTTCCCCAATACCGAAAAAGAAACTGTCCATAGTGACCGGGGCCGGGACCCGCAGACCCCCGACACCCCCGGCCCGGGCTCGGCTCTCTTGACTCAAGTATGCTAAAGCGGCTGCAGTGCCGGCGGCCATGCTGCAAGGGCCGTCTGCAAGCTCCGCCCCGAGCACGTACGGAGCACGGCACCCTCGGCCAGTTCCGGCCCCGCCTATTAAAGGAGACACTCGGCTCAGGGAGAGAAAAAGCACCGGAATTGCAGTGATCTAGGGTTTCTCTCCCACTCTCCCAGTAAACCACAGCTCTGCTAGCATTTCAGTTAGTATCGTCACATAAAAGCATAGATTTAGCCTCAACGTTAACGTTTTTGTTAATTTACCCATGAGGTCGCCCATTTGTCCGGTTCATCGCCACACGTAGTAGACAAGTCTTCCAACACAGAGTAAGCTTTCGTTGAAAGTTAAACCTTTCCTACTACTCCTCCCAACAGAGGCAGGGTTCAGAGCAGCACTTTTCTTATAAAAATACGTTTGGACTACCTGTCGAAGGGCCTAAAGGAAGGGTTTCAGCTCCAGAACTTCCGCCCACCTTTCTGTTCGGTTCTCTTCTCCTTTCTAAACGCTGCTGCTACTTGTACCAGATGGTCTATCTTCCTGAATTATAGATGGCGGGATGCAAGTGCTTGCTAGCCGAGGACTAGACCGCTCAGTTGGGGGATTCAACTGCTGCTCCTGGCGGACCGACACCTTTTAAGAGCTTCAAATTCTCAATCAACCTAGGTACATATTTCTACTTTGGATCCCCTCCCTCCTCCTGGTACTGGGATTGAACCCAAGAGTGCTCTACCATGGAACTACATCTCTAGCTGAGGCTGGCCTTGAAATTGTGATGCTCCGGTCTGGACTCCTGAGTGGCAATTCCTTTCTATCTCAAAATTTAAGCTACTTCCCATCTTTCCCCTTTTGAACACGGAGGCAGGCAAACTGCATTCCTAGCCTGTTACATGAAAGAAACTGCCGTTATAACTTTAACAAGAGAGTGGCTTTGCTAAAAAACAGTCTACTTTTCTTAGCTCCTTTTGCTCTGAGGAAAATCTGGAAGACTTACTAGAGATGGGAGTGTGTGGGGGCTGCATATTCAAGAGCCAGTCTCAAACTTGGAACAGCTGTGAAGAGAAGGAATATCTTCCCTGCTCTAAGGTGAGGCATGAGTTCAGACAAAAGGGGTGTGTGTGGGGGGGGGTGGGGGCAGACAGAAGTAGATGCACGCAGTACAACACCACACACATTCACTTCAAGTTTTATTTAGCCTCTTGCATGGTCTTCCGATAGTTTTACAGTTCGTTTTCTACAGGAACTGAGCTGTGATCTAAACAATGAAATGTCATTCCAACCTTAATAAATATTCATAACCATGGAAGATAGCATAGCACTTTATGATCCTATAGTGATGAAGGTATAGACCTGGACATCTCTTGCACCGTTAACACGTGTGACCAGAGGCCAGCCAAAGGGATTATTAAAAGCCAAGATAAAACCAAAAGCACTTGTTTTAACATCCTGATTCCACGTGACGACTCCAAAGTCCTCCAGATAAAATGCTGTTAATTGTCCACTAATACTTGAGATGTCAGAGAAGACATTCAACTGTTTTAATATCTAGTAAGGATAGGGATCTTACCTTCACCTCAGCCCCTCAAAAATGCAAGCTTGTTTTCAGTTTGCCAACACACTACATTTTATCAGTTAAAAGAGTTCTACCCTAAGAACAAAGAGGCCTCTTTCCTTCTTCTCACCCACTGGGCGCACACTTAGGCCTCCACTGGAAGTCACTAGATACCACTACATACAATGCTTTAAGACTCACTCAAAGCCCCAGTGGAGATTCTATGAAGGCAAATCTGTTTCAAGTTTCCTTCTTTGTCCCTCTCCCCTCATTCTGCTGAAAGTTAAATAGCTGATGCAAAACTGCAGGGAAGCAAGATAACAAAATACTGTTATGAATCTATGGAGAAGTCAACCAGCTGTGATGAAGAAAAAAAAAAAGGAATCCTTAAGAGATTACCTGCCAGCCTCATGCATAGAACCCTTAAAAACACCAATTCCAAATTAAAATACATGAAGCTCTCAGAACCTGTGATTAAAGGAAAAACAGGGGTAGCCATAAATCATTGGTTAAAGTGTGCTCATTCTTTTCTTTTAAAAATTAGATAAAATCATGCAAGAATTAAAGACTGATTTAAATCAGTAGTAACAGGTCTTGAGATTAAAGGACAACTGATCTAAAGGCAAAAACCAGTCTCCTTACCCTATCTGACAGATGTCAAAACTAACATTTCACATGCTGATCTGTTGTTGAGGTTAATTTCCAGAAGTGGCTGCATTTTGCAACAGATCTAAAAAGTTAGGCTCTCATACCCAAAAAGGTTATGACCTAGCCCTATGTGGGAGGCACTTTAAAACCTACTATGGAAAAAAAAAAAAAGACAAAAAGGAAAAATCCACCTTCTGTTGATTTGCTAATTCAAAGTGCCATCCTGCAACACCTTTTCATTTTAAAAGAGAAAACAAAAATTACCAAAACAGTAAATGAAAAGGATAGTCAAGTTACAGCTAGTTTATATACAAAGAAATTTACAAGTTTGTCAATTTTAGGCTTTTACCACAAACAACTGCACATTTGTCCCTACAAAGTACAACATGCCTGAATCAATGGTTACTACAGGAGACAATTGGCCATAGCTTTACAAAAAGCAGAAAAATTGCCCAAAATTGAAATCATTCATTTTAAACTAACACCACAACCATCCCACCTGGAAATCAACCCTGAAGCCTCTGAAACCCACTAAAATCTTTCTCAACTCTGCATGTCTCCAAAGAATGAGACATTTCATTCAATAACCAAGGAGGATGCCAGAAGTGATTTTGATTACTCTTAGGTGAGAAATGCAACACTGGATACAGAAAAATAGTGCTGACTACATTTATTGAAGACCCTCCGTATAAGCCCACCTAAGAGGTCTTGTCACCTAACACAAGACACAAGACCCAGAAGAGGGGCCCCACATCTCTGTTTCATACAGAATTTGCAGCAGTATACTATCTTCTTCCAACCAGTAAGGAGTCTGAAAGTGTGATGAGTGAGTTTTACAAAGTTGTCTTTGTTTTCAATTCAAATTGACTGATATGTTGCCGCTCCAGACGCAGAACTGTATGAAGACCCCAACCACCAACCACAAGGTGGAGTTAAGAGACTTTTGGACAGTTCACAGTGCCAATAGTGTCACAGGCTCCGACCAAGTATAACCACATCCTTTGGAAATCCTTCCATTTTTGCAATTTCAAAACAGCCTAACTTGCTGTAAAATTCCAGAATTCTTTTATCATCTGGTCTCACTTCACAGAAAGCCCCCCGGGAGCCTAAAAATAAAATTCCAAAACATAAGTAAGTCACTTGATGAGGAAAATTATGGATATGAATTAGAAATAATCATTAATATATTTAATATAGATAATAACCTTATCTATACTAGTCCCTAAATTTCAAATAACAATTTTAAAAATTCATAATAATATTTAACCGTGAGTAAAACTCTTCCCAAATTTTTTTTTTTTTTTTTTTGCAGTGCTGGGGATTGAACCCAGGGCCTTGTGCTTGCAAGGCAGGCACTCTACCAACTGAGCTATATCCCCAGCCCACTTCCCAAAATCTTTTGGGGAACAGGATATAAGAAACCTTAAGAATGAGCCAAGCATGGAGGTGCACACCCAAAATTCCACTGGGGGGCTGAGGCAGAAGGATTCCAAGTACAAGGTCAAGCCTGGGCAACATAATGAGACCCTATATAAAAATTAAAAAGAACTGAGTGTAGCTCTGTGGTGGAATACATGCCTAACATACATAAGGCCCTGGGTTTTCCCCTTAGAACTACCAAAACTGAATTCCCAAAGGAAGTTTCTCCTTTAGGTTAATTTTTCAACCACTATTTATGATTCACTTCTCATTTAACTGGGGCTCAAAATAAATGTGCATAGTATAAAAGAAGAGTAGCATTTTTCATTGATTAATACACATGGAATTCTTATACCACTAATAATTCAGAAAATAGGTCATAATTTGGATAACAGCATGTGGCTGCAGTCTCAGGTGGGAGGAGTTGCAGGTAAACATAGTGAGAAAGACCCCATCTCTCTCTCACACACACAACCCCTCCACATGCATACACACCAACAAATATTAAGAGTACAGATTCATAATTCACTTCTTTCCTTTTAAAAATTCCCTTGCCTTTTCCTTGCCCAAACAATGCCAACTCCACAAATATGTACTCACCATTAGCCTTCAGTGAGGACAGGAGGCAAGCCATCATACTCTTGGCTACACTTGGGTCAGTTACTTTCTTGTGAATATCCATCTTTATCAGAGAAGGGAAGTTGGCAAGGAAAGTTTCTGGCAACACTTCCTGTTCTTCATGGAAACTCAACATTATTTTCTGCAAAAATTAGAATATTTTGACTTTCAATAGTTACCCATTATATATTTATATCCTAGAACTCAGCAATAGGAAAATGAAAGCAATATTTAGTGACTCTTCTGGACATTACAAAATTATCACACACAGAATTAATTAGGTGATGATTCCAGCTGAAGCATTTTTCATGTTCAAAGCTTTCTAGGGACCTGGGGGTATAGCTCAGTGGTAGAGCACTTGCCTATCATCAAGCGTAAGCCCTGAGTTCAATCCCTAGCACCACCAACACCCCCCCCCCAAAAAAGGGGGAAGAAAAAAGTTTATTTAAATGCAATGTTGTACCCTGAATTGAATACTGGAATAGAGTAAGGAAATTAGTGGAAAAACTGGTGAATAATGTGGTGCATGCCTATAATCCCAGTGATTCAGGAGGTTGACATAGTAGTATTGAAAGTCTGAGGCCAGCCTCAGCAACTTCAGCAGCAACTTAGTGAGACCCTGTCTCAAAATAAAAAGGTCTGGGGATATAGCTCAGTGGTAAAGCACCCTAGTTCAATCCCTAATATTAGGGGAAAAAAAAAAAAAAAAAAAAAGTTTGGAACTTTGTTAACAGGAATGGATCCATGTTGGTTTCTTAGATTTAACAAATGTAGAATATGAGTCAAAGGTATACAGGAATTCTGTTAACTTTACAACTTTTCTAGAAATCTAAAACTATTGAAAACATGAATTTTTTTTTTTTAAAGTTAATGTACTTCACTGTTATTTAGGTAAAGTGTAAAATGCATGACTGAGAAGGCAAGTTAGCCTTCTGACAATGAAGTAGACATGTTAATTACCTAAATATGCCCTGGGTACTCAACATATTCTTACAATGTTTTAAAATAAAGATGCTCCTCAGCTTATGATGGGGACTATAAATTCAAAGTACTGCAACTCACAAGTGCATTTAAAATCGGGCATGGTGACATGTGCCTGTAATCCCAGCAACTTGGGAGGTTAAGATAGGAGGATCCAAAATTTGAGGCCAGCCTCTGCAAGTTAGTGAGATCCTGTCTCAATAAAAAGGGCTGGGGATATAGCTCAGTGGTAAAGCACCCCTGAGATCAATCACCAGTATCCTTCCCCAAAATGAATTTAATGTACCTAACCTGAACATCATAGCTTACCAACACAGCACAGTGTGTCAGCCCTCCATATCAGGTTCACGTGGGTCAAAAATATTTGGGGGGCTGGGGTTGTAGCTCAGTGGTAGTTTGCCTCGCAGGTGTGAGGAACTGGGTTCGATTCTCAGCACCGCACATAATTAAATAAAATAAAAATTCACTGACAACTAAAATATATTAAAAAAAAAAAATCTGGGGGCCTGGTAAGGTAGGTAGTACACACATCCAGCTACTTGAGAGGCTGATGCAGATGAATGGATCACTGAAGTCTGACACCAGGCTGGGTGAAACAGTAAAATCCAGTCTCAAAATGTAAAATTTGGGGTATATGGGGGTTTCTGTACAGAGTATGTAAGACCTTTTTTCCTTGCTATTATTCCCTAAACAATACAGCATTTACATTGTATTAGGTATTAGTAAGTAATCTAGAAATGTTGCAGAAGTGTACAAGAGGAAGCCATAGGTAGGTATTTGTGCTTTCTGATCATAGTAATGTACTATCTGTAAATTCATTTTTCTGTTTTGTAATTTTTTTGGTGGGGGTACTTCATTCATTGGTGTGCTATATTTTCCATACCCTCCCTTTAAGAAAAAAAGGAAAAAGCAACACACACACCAAGAAGCATAAGGGAGGATACATGTAGATTACATGCAAATACACTATTTGATATAGTGGGTTTAAGCATCATCAGATTTTGGTATTCACAGGGGTATGGCTGGGCTAGTCCTGGAACCAATTCACTGTGGATACTAATGGATGACCATATATTATAGAGTATCAGTTGTTTCCCCCCCTTGATCAGCTGACTGACCTTGCTGCTGCTGCCGTTTCATGACAACATATTAAAATGTTTACTGGTAGCTAGGAAAAGATCAAAGTTCAAAACTGAAGTATGTTTTTTACTGAATGTATATTGCTTTTGTACCATAAAGGGAAAAAAAACCTGTAAATTGGACTATCATCAGTTGGAGGCCATCTGTAATACGTTCTCAGAAAACTGCACTCCACCCATATTCTATAGTAAATCTATTCTTTTATTTACTTCTTCCCCTCTTCCACTTATCTTCCCCATGACTCCCCCCAAATTAAGATCATCCTGTCTTATCCTCCTAAGTCCCAGGCATGCGTCACTGCATCTGGCCCCATTCCCTATTTTACATAAGGTAACTGATGATACATACACAAGTATACTGCCAATGGTAAGTATTTCTTTAGTTCTATTTTTAATTTGTTCTAATTAATTATACAAGACAGTAGAATGCATTTTGACACATTACCAAATGGAGCACAACTTTTCCTTCCTCTGGCTGAACATGGTACATAGCAATGGTATATTCTGACTGACCTCAAATGGAGTTTGTATGGGAAAAAATATTTGTTTTATGAAAATAAACCCTTTCTCCATTAGGGGTATGCTCACATTTAGCTCTTTAGTAGGTTGTTTTGCTTTAACAACAAAAAAATAAAAATCTTTATATGCTTTGTATGATGGAAGCACTTTTGTTTTTCATACATCATTTTAAAACCAAGGGCAATTTTACAACCTTTTTGCACAGAGCTTTCACATGCAGAGCAAACTATGAGTAGATAGATAATAACCTTTAAGTAGAGATAAATTATCCTAAAATAAAGAATCTTAGTTTTCCCATCAAAGCTAACATCTAGTTTAAATAAACTTCTTGTTTAAAATTTTTAAAAAGTACTAAAGACTTCTTTTCTGTAAGAAATTAACTTGGGGGGGGCCGGGTGTGATGGCGCACGCCTGTAATCCAAGCAACTTGGGAGGCTGAGTCAGGAGGATCGCGAGTTCAAAGCCAGCCTCAGCAACTTAGCGAGGCCCTAAGCAACTCAGTGAGACCCTGTCTCTAAATAAACTACAGAATAAGGCTGGGGATGTGGCTCAGTGGCCAAGTGTCCCTGAGTTCAATCCCTGGTTCAAAAAAAAAAAAAAAAAAATTACTTTGGAAAGTACTGAGATTTTATGATTCATTCCTTCCTTCACTTCACTGGGAGAGTGAACCCCCAGAGGCACTGTACCACTGAGCTCTAGCCCTTCTTTAAAATTTTTGATGAGGACTCACTAAGTTGCCCAGGCTGGTCTGAGACTTGTGATCTTCTTGCCTCAGCCTCCTGAACAGCTGAGATTACAGGTAGGGGGTATCACACCAGGCTTACTTTTATATTTTAACAAGTATTTAATTTGTTTTTTTAATGTGGTGCTGAGGATTGAACCCAGTGCTTCACACATGCTAGGCAAGCGTTCTACCACTCAGCCACAGCACTTAAAAGGTATTTTATTTAAAAAAAAAAAAAAAAAAAAAAAAAGAAGAAGAAGAAGCCAGGCATGGTGGCTCATGCCTGTAATCCTAGTTCCTCAGGAGGCTAAGGCAGGAAGATCCCAAGTTAAAGGACAGTCTGGGAAACTTAGAAAAAAAAAAAAAAAAAGGGATGTGGTACTGGGAATGTGGCTCAGTGGTAGAGTGCTTTTCTAGCATGCATGAGGCCCTGGGTTCAATTCCCAGCAACACACACACACAAACACAAGAGGTGTGGGATGGGGGAAGAATGCTCAGTAGCACATACATGAGGTGCATGGTACAATCCCCAGTACTGCAAAAATAAATAAACAGAACTATTAGCGTAGTATAATTCTAAACCAGTATATTACCTCAGCCTCTGAGAGTTCTTTGTCACCATTTGGCTTTGTGTATTTCTCCTGCATGAAGGGAATCCAGGAAATTTTACATTTTTTGATGAAGGGGGTCACATCGACAGTGCCCAAGGCATAACCACATATACCATCTTCATCTTCTAGGACAAAACAGTAATCCAGGCTGAGGGAAAGCAACCCTCCTACTAACCTGCTCAGAAGGAAAGAGGTCAGAGTGAGCTTCTTAAGTTACTAATACAAAATTCACAATATACTTGAATGATTTTTTTGAAACTACATTTGGTGTAAAAGCAAACAGAAACACACACATACTGGTTTTCAGATTTTACTAAAACTAAAGGGGAAATAAAAAAAAAATTTTTTTCAATCATCACCTCCCCTCAACCAGATAAACCTGACCATAAAATGCCTACTCCCAAATCCAAATAGTCACCACATACTTGTCTCCAATAAGGTCAGGTTGGCTTTGAAAAGGTAAACCCACTCCATCATCATACATTTCTCTGCAAATCTTGTACACGGAAGCCTGAAAATACAATCTAGTTAAGCAACATTTCAAGAAAAATGGCAACAGAATCTATCAACAATATGAGTTATATGTCGGTCTAGGGATGGAGTGACAAAATGTCTGTCCTGTCGGAAATATCACCTGTAAGACCAGTGGAAAACAGCATGGTTTTAGTAAACAATGAAAACTGTTTTGCAGGAGATGGTTTTTGGAAGTAAACTGTAGACTGAAAAACTGGCAAAATCCCAGCAACACATGAGGCTGAGGTCAGTTCTAGGCCAGTTTCAGCAACTGAACAAGAATCTGTCTCAAAAGAAAAAATAAAAAGGGCTAGGATAGCCGGGCATGGTGGCACACGCCTGTAATCCCAGCACTTGGGAGGCTGAGGCAGGAGGATCGCGAGTTCAAAGCCAGCCTCAGTAACTTAGCGAGGCCCTAAGCAACTCAGTGAGACCCTGTCTCTAAACAAAATACAATAGGGCTGGGGATGTGGTTCAGTGGTGGAGAGCACCTGGGTTCAATCCCTGGTGTGTGTGTATGTAAATGTGTGTGTGTGTGTGTGTGTGTGTGTGTGTGTGTTTATATATATAAATAAATAAATAAATAAATAAATAAATAGGGCTAGGAAATAGTCCAGGGGGTAAAGTACCCTTGGGTTTAATTCCCAATACTTAAAAAAAAGTCAGCACATTTTAAGTTTGAGTCTCAACTTTCTAAAACATAAGAGTTCTTATTTTTAAGATAAGAAATGTTACTGTTTTATGTTGTTGTATTTAAACAGTCTTGCTTTCTCCCATAGATGGTTATCAACAGCCAACAGGCACAACAAAAAATTATGTAACGTCATCATATTGGAGAAAAACAGCCAAGGATTAACAGTCATTTAGATATAGTTGTGGTGCTGGTACATGCCTGTAATACCAGCAACTCAGGAGGCTAAGGCAAAAAGACCCCAAGTTCAAGGCCAATTTCAATAACCTGGTGAGATCCTAAGCAACTTAGCCAGACCCTATTTCAAAAAAATAAAAGGGGTGGGGATGTAGCTAAATGGCTCCTGGATTGAATCCCCAGTACAAAAAATAAATTAATTAATTAAAAGACACTGTCTAGTAAATTTGACATTACCTGTTTTGTAATTCCAACTTTTAATACATTTCATTTGACTTTTTTACAAGAGGAATTAAAGGACTTTGCACAAGATGACAGAAGTCCTTAACTTTACTCCTTAGGTTTTTCCTCCAATTTCTCTTATGTTTCCTCCTCTTGTGTTCAATATTTTATTTAACTTCCCCATCCAAAAGTTTGTACTTTAAGGGTTAGGGGTTTAGCTCAGTGGTATATGCTTGCCCATAATGAACAAGGCTCTCAGTTTGATCCCTAGTACCACAAAATACAAAGTTCTTATTTTAAGACAGAAGAGATTTTTTTCTTAACCAGTGAGCTAAAAGGAAAGTTGTGAGTATTTAACAACCATTCACCAAGTTGAAAAGTAGACAATTACCTCATCTTTAGGAAAATATGGTCTGATAGTATAAACTTTGGAGGTAGGAGTCAGTGGGGGTGGTTGGAAAAATAGATCATTTGCCCCATCAATTGGCAGCAAACGCTGTGGAAGGAAAAAAAAAAGGAGATGGATTAGCATTGGGAAGATATCCATTTCTTTAAATGAGTGTGCACTGCAGATTACCAACTTAACATTAACTGGCTACTGCAGGCAGACCTAAAGAAGAGGGGTGTACTATGCTTTACTAATATAAACACCTCTTTGCTGGGGTAGGGAAGTGCTTCTGCACAGAAATTACCCAAACTGAGTTACACAGCTTTTAGTGGCATAGTAATGGGAATTTAAACTTATAATAAAAAATAACAACAAAAAACTATTCCAATTTACGACAACTAATTTTTTTTTTAAAACCAATCTTAAATAGACCATCTTCCTATTAAAAGATGGCAGAACAGAATGTCAGGAGGAGAGGTTTGGTCTGAAGAGGGTTATCTGTCCAGGAGACGCTTTATCCCCAAAGCAATGCGCTTCAGTTTGCTGTGCGCAGCAGAGCACCTGTTGGGGGGAGAAAAGTAGAGCACCTGAAAAGTCCATGAACAAATTCCAACAGCAAAAAATGTTCCTATTGTTCAAATTTTCACTAACAGACTATTCCAAGTTATATTTATAAACTAACTGGAAAAAATATTCAAAAGCCCTTTCGAAAACCTTTTGCACATGCATAATGATCACCTTTTTGCTCATGGAGTTTTCACTGGCAGACAAGCATGCGCGCATTGTGCATTGCGGGCGCAGATTAAAATGCTGTGCGACCTGCAAAGAAACAATGTGAAGTGTATATACCTAGAGCCGCTGCGCTTCGCAGGCGCGGGGGGGATTGGCAGCATCTCCTTCAGAAATTACTGTGAAAGAGGAGGAAAATTTGATTTAAAATCCAGCTATGTAACTAAATTGAATTTGGGACTAGAAAGCCTTCGGCAGACCAATCCTTCCAGCCATCTGATGCGCAACATAAGGTTTCTCATAAAACAAAGAAAATGTCAATTCAGTTGTGAATTCATATTTGATACCTGGAACTCTCCTGCTAGACCACCTCTAAAGGCCCAGGGTTCTTGGTCTCCAATTAAGAACTGTGCTGAAGAATGACTACGACACCCTGTTGAGATCAGATCCAAGCGGAGAACGTTACGAGAAAGGGGATTTCCTGGGGTCTCAAATGTCCAACAAACTAACAAACACTTGTGGAAATAGCTCTCTAACAATAATAATCCAGGGTTTCAGGGCAAGGCTGTGATAATAATTATTTTAAAAATTTATAGTGGAATTTCAATACTGATGTTCCTTCCTCTGGTTAATGAAAAACTGTTATCAGTTCTATTTGCTGTTTAATTGTTGGAAGGAAAATTAAGTCCCAAGTTTGTCTGGGTCAAGTTTGCACACTTCCTAGATATAGTTATATAAATCAAGTCAGTTGTAACTATAAATTGGAATGAATGAGAGAGATTATCTTATTATCACAGCCCATGAAGGAATTAAACCTGTCTGAAGTCACATTTTACATTTTGAGGAAGGGTACAGGAAAGGGAAAGGGGTGGGGAGGGTAATCTTGTCAGAAAACTAAGGTTAGCAAAATAAATAAAAGAAATTGTTATCAAGTTGACAAAATGAAAAACAATGAAAAAAAATTTTTTTTTTAGACAGGATCATCAAAATTTAGACATGGCTAATTATACCAGTCAGGCAGGTACTTAGAAATGAGAGCCAATTAATGCTCTTAATCTGTCCAGTGTTAAAAACATTTTTCTCTTAAAAGCTTGACACTTTCTGGTTCCTCTGATTAGCCATTATCATCTTTGTAATGCACTGAACACATGAATGCAATGGCAGGCTTTGAGGTCCAAATGTCAGTTATTTAAGGTCACCACTTAATCATCTTCATTTAAAAGACAATAAAAGGCAAATGTTAAGAAGCCAAATCAAAATCATCTGCCTAGTCTTCTGACAAAATAAAGCAGCGCAATATAGTTCTTTTCCATTGGAAGACAGCATTCTACCTCCTGTTCAAGTTAACAGTCTCATCAGTACAAGATAAAATGTGCTAGTCAGACAGTCCCAAAGCAAACCAAATTTTTTGTTGACAATTCAACCCATTAAGAGATTATATCTGAGTTTGTCATATTTTAAGGGTAGGGGTATTTTTTAAAAAACACAGAATGTAATATTTGTAAAATAAATATGAAATAGGGTCAAAATTTAGACTATAGAGAACTTGCCCTATTCCATAACTCAGTGATTTACACTGCAGGGAAAAACTATACTTCTCAAACTTTAAATTCAGCCAATTTCCCCTACCCGCCACTTTGAGACTACAACATAACTAGCACTTCCAACTATTACAATAAAAAAGCTGCATGTACGAAGAGCTGTGTAAATGAAAACATGGTTAATGCCTCAGTCGCTGCGCAAACGTGACTTCAGTTCATGCCTAATGCCCTTAAATCTACCTGAGCTACCTCACAGATAGAACCTTTCAATTTAAACTAATTAATCATGACGCGCTGTGAACATCTGCCGCTGTCCATCCAATAGTAGTAGACACTTGTGCTGAGGATTCTCCCATCTGTACACAATGGGGAAGAAGATAATAGAAGTCGTTAGTAATCAAAAGTACTGCATAGCCACATTCTTTAAAGGACTGAATGCCAGCTGGACTGGAGAGGAGGAAGACAAAGGGTTCTAATCATTAACCCCCTGAAATTACTATAGAACCATAAAGATACTCTCCCTCTTGTGAGCTTTGTTTAGAGCTAAGTTAATGCCAAGATGGTTACTGAAAACTTCTAAGAGGCTCTGACCTTGAGATTGTACAACCACTATCTCTAAAAGTTGGGAGTTACCCCAATAATTGCATAACACAGAGATGAAGTCTGAGAAGAAACAATATTGTACATACTCAAGAATTTAAAGTTTAATAATTCTTTTTTTTTTGCCGTGCTGGGGATTGAAAATAATTCTTGAATTAAAAAGTTGAAAACATTTAAAATCATATGTTCTTAAACTCAATAGTCTTAAGTATAAAATTTCTAGTGGCCTTGGAAATTTAAGATTTAAATTTTTCTAAGGATTAATTATAACTCCCTGGCCAGAAGCCTAGAAGGCAAATGCTGTCATTCAACAACTAATACAGAGGGTTTTCCTGAGCCTAAGGTCAGACATCTCCTACCTACAACAGATGTCCTGGAGTCTTATAACAAGAGGGTTAAAATTCTCTTTTCTACTTATTGTGCTAATTTATATACAGCAACCCAAAGGAAATTCTGCGGCTTCAAATAAACTTTCAGAGACTCAATTTTTAAGTCAGTTGTATCATAGGAAAACTGTTATTTTTAAGTATTTAACAGCCCAAAAGCATATGAGCAGAAAATGAGACATCTCACTACAACTACTACTTGTTAATCTAAGCTCATAGTGTTTCAGACCATCATTTCATAACTAAGACCATGATACCCATAATAGTATTTGTGACTACTATGAAAACTATGACATGTCAGTCAGCTTTGCTGCCTGCTGTGTGCCATATGTTAAGTCCATTACATATTCCTTATAGCTGGCTGAAAACCTGGAAATGAAATGAGGTCCCTGGAGAAACTTGGCCATGCTGGTGCTTCTTACCAAGTTTTGAGAATTACGGAACATCACTGTTTTCAAAGGAGACATATGAAAGTCCAGTGAATGAAGTAGAGTTTTTAGGGGACTACAATTTCCATCCCCTGCTAAAACCAATTACTTGGTAGAGGGATAAAGAAAAAATCATGTGAAATAATACCGAGTAGCACCAGAATAGCCTTCCACTAAAGCTCGCATGCGCACAGGGCTGGGAGGATGGCTTCCTCTTGCCAGGCCCCTTGGGTCATTTCAGCAATTGTTCTATTAGACAGAGCATTAATGTTACAGAAGACACAGCAAGCAGCAGAAAGCTTATATAGTCACATTTCATAGTGTCTCATCTCCGAATCAGGCAAAAGTAGTATATGGGGTCCCATCCAGGAAGCATTCAGTCAGAGCAAGTTAAAGTCAGTACTTTCTAATATATTTTCAATATATTTATGTTGAATTAGCCCAAGGGAGAAAAATTAGTGTGCTCGATATACAACAAGACTTGTATCTTATTTCTTTAACAAATGCCTACCTTTGAAAGAAACCTAGACAAAGAATTAAACAAGATTTGGAAATCCACCAATTCCCTAAATGTTTTTCTCCCTGTGGGATAATTATATATATATAAATATATGTATGTATTTTTTTTAAGGGACAATATATTTTAGGAGACGATATTATTCCTGGTGCACCTACCTAACCACTGTACAAAAGACTTCACCATAGACATTATACTCTTGATATCCCACACATAGGAGTACATGTCATAAAGGATTGTCCTGTTGGCACAATTGGAAAGCCGAGTGAACATTCCCATCACTAGTCCGCACATCTCCTCAAACTTGGCCGCTCGAGACCGCCATTCTTCGATCTATAGAAAATCAATAAAAAGATCCCAAAAATTGTAAGCTTAACAAATTAACCTTAAGACTATTACAAGCTAAACCATTTATGCTGTCAGGTACCTGGGATTTATCTTAAACGTTCAAGAATCCCTGGCTTAAACTCTAGATTGGCAACTGAACAGTTTGTATTCCTCTGAACTGACAAATATGCCTAAAATAATCAGCATTGACATTCTTAACTAAAAAAAATCAAACTATGGAACTGAACATTTCAGATTCAGCAGAGTCCCTGTCAAAAACCTTTTTTGGGGGTAGTAGGAATTGAACTCAGGGGCACTTAACCTAAGTCACATACCCAGCCCTTTATACTTTTTATTTTGAGACAGGGTCTCCCCTAAGTTGCTTAGGGTCTCACTAAGTTGCTAAGGGCTGGCTTTGAACTTTTCATCCTCCTGACTCAATTTCCTGAGCTGCTGGGATTACAGGTATGTGCCATGATGCCTAGCTCAAAAACATATTAATAACGACAACAAAAAAAGCCCCCAATTATTTAAAAATGTGGTAAATTAATTTGCTTTGCAAGTTACCCAGTATACTCATTTAAGAACCTCTGAATCTCCTCCACATTACCAGCACAGGTAAACATACTGGCTAGAAAAGCAGGTAAATTACATACATACTCACTTTTTCAGAGTCTTTGCCTTTGCAATTAACACTGACTACACTGCTATTTGCTCGAAGCCACTGGAATTCCCGTAACATTTGTGCTCCTTTGGGTCCATGCTCATAAGGTAGGTAGAACAGATCAGCAAGTAACTGCAAATCCTCTAGAGTCACTGGTTCTGCAGTGTACAAAGGCTTTTCATTTGGACCTGGCACAAACTGCTCCTTGTTTGTCTGTTCATCTGTCTGCATAGGAGCAATATCACTAATACAGTCTTCTTGCATAGACATCTCTGGGGATTTTGATTCAGCTATGCTTTCTTTATCGGTGTCCATTGGTTTCAATTCCTCTGCCATTTTAGCTTCAACAATTTCAGTTAGTATTTGATTGTCATTCTTATGTTCTGTTTCTTCTTGTTTTTCTACTACCATGTCCATGGGTTCTTCATCTGGCTGTTTCTTTTCTTCTTCCTTGGTCAGAGGTGTAGGCTCGCCACCCAGAGCTGCTCCCTGACTCATAATGGGCTCTTGATAAACTGTTGTAACTACTGTTGTGGCATTTAAAGAGGGAGCTGCAACTAAGGGAGCCCCATCAACTACACTTGCTTTAGCTCCACTGTGTGCAACTTGCCTACCTACAAAAAAGAAAAGAAAAAAGAGACAATCACAATTAGAAACAGAACAAATCTGGTTCAGAGAAATGCTTTCTTATCATCTTATCTGTAACTAGAATCTCAATTTGAGTTTCAAACACTTTGAATGCTAAGAAAAGTGAAATTTCTCTAAACCACCAAGGATGCAGGGAAGAAAGGAGAATGGGGGGAAAAAAACAGGTAATAAGTATCTTTAAACATGTAACAACTATTATCCTCTCCTTTTTTTTGGTACCAGGGACCGAATTCAGGGGCACTCAACCACTGAGCCACATCCCCAGCCCTATTTTGTATTCACTTAGAGACAGGGTCTCACTGGGTTGCTTAGTGCCTCATTTTTTTTTTGCGGTGCTGGGGATTAAACCCAGGGCCTTGTGCTTGCAAGGCAGACACTCTACCAACTGAGCTATATCCCCAGCCCCTAGTGCCTCACTTTTGCTGAGGCTGGTTTTTAACTCACAATACTCCTGCCTCAGCCTCCAGAAACACTGAGTATTATCTTCTCTTTTGAAGATCTACACTTAGAAGGCAAACATTTCAAATTAGTATTTCATCAAGATAAAAGCTACTTAAAGACTGGAAGTAAGCCTTTTGGTTGGAACCACCTTCCAATAATTCGCCAAAATGAAGAACAAAAGGAAAGAAGAAGACCCTGATATATGTTCTTTAGGCCTTTTAGAAAACATGGAGTTGTTCCTTTGGCCACATATATGTGAATCTACAAAGAAGAGTGAATTGTAGACATTAAGGGAATGGGTACTGTTCAAAAAGGAATGCCCCGGGTGGGGTTGTGGCTCAGTGGAAGAGCACTTGCCTGGCATGTGTGAGGCACTGGGTTCAATTCTCAGCACCACGTGTAAATAAGAAAATAAAGGACCATCAATAACTAATGAAAAAATATATATAAAACAAAAAAAAACAAAAAACAAAAAACAAAGGAATGCCCCACAAATGTTATCATGGCAAAACTGGGAGAGTCTACAATGTTACCCAGCATGCTGTTGGCATTGTTATGAATAAGCAAGGGCAAGATTCTTGCTGAGAGAATTAATGTGTGTATTGAGCATATTAAGCACTCTAAGAGTCAAGACAGCTTCCTAAATCGTGTGAAGGAAAAAGAAAAAGAAGGAAGCCAAAGATAAGGTACCTGGGTTTAGCTGAAGTGCCAGCCTGCTCTACCCAGAGAAGCACATTTTGTGAGAACAAATGGAAAGGAGGAAAGGAGTCTGAGCTGCTGGAACCTATTCCCTATAAATTCAAGGCATAATAAATGTAAAAAAAAATAAAAACCTGTGAACTTAAAAAAAAAAAAGAAGACTGGAAGATTTTAAAATACTTATTCTCCAGATCCCTAAATTTCATTTAATTTCACTGTCTACTGGTCCTAAGGTAAGGAAAAGAAAAGTATTCTTTACTCTGTGATTCAACCCAGTGATCCAATCCCATTATAAAGAATGACCAAACTCACTGCTGTACTGATGAGGTACACCGAACTCCTGTAACCATTCTGTTAAAGCTAGCTTTAGAGCCATCTGAGGACTATAGAGTACATCAGTTTCAATATCTTCATCGCTGCCTTCATTTTCTAACTTTATCTGGATTGATACAGTACTGTCTTCGCTGTCAGCTGAAAAAAAAGAACACACACAAAAGTAGTATTCATTACAAAAGCCTCCAGATGAGAGGGAAGGAAAAAGTGACTTTTTTTTTTTGGGGGGGGAACCAGGGATTGAACTCAGGGACACTCGGCCACTGAGCCACATCCCCAGCCCTATTTTGTATTTTATTTAGAGACAGGGTCTCACTGAGTTGCTTAGGGCCTTGCTAAGTTGCTGAGGCTGGCTTTGAACTCGCAATCCTCCTGACTCAGCCTCCCAAGTCGCTTGGATTACAGGCATGCGCCACCACGCCCTTCTAAAAAGCAACTATTAAGGCCGAGGAAGGGAAAAGCAGGAGGGAGAATGGAGAACTGTGAGCTGAAACTAAGATCCATGCATTTATAATTTTGTAGGGATGAACCCAACTACTATGTGCAACTATAAAGTTCTAATAAAAAATAAAATTAGAAAAAGTTAGTTGTAAAAAAAAAAAGAAAAAGTTAGTTGTTGCAGTACAACCACAGAAGCAATGAACAAACCTTAAGTGTAAAAATGCAAACAAAAACAAGACCCTCTCACTAGCCATTTCATCTATTCATCTAAATGTACTTCTAAATGTAAAATCCCAATTGAAATAATTTCAGAATCATTAGCAAAGTTTATCATAAATGTCCATTAAGTACCAATTATTTGGTATGCAAGGTTAAAGGCATCATGATTTGCACAAAAAACAACATTCCCTAACATAAACTTCAGGAGTTTATAAGTTCATTATTTTCAAAATTATTATTTTTTTTTAGTTGTTGATGGACCTTTATTTTATTCATTTTTTATATGCAGTGTTGAGAATCAAACCCAGTGCCTCACACATGCTAGGCAAGCGCTCTACCACTGAGCCACAACCCCAGCCCATAACTTCATTATTAATAAATGCACTCAGGGAGGAAGAACCGAAAATCAACAAAGCCCTCACATGAACACAAATATAAAACAGAAGAGGTAGAACCAGGGAGAGAATATGAACTCTTTGGCTTGGTATTAAAAAAATCCCCTATTCTTAGCTTTCCTATTTTCCCTGCACATAGCCCAGTTTGGCTAATGTCTACTGCTCCTTAGCATGCTCCATGCTCTGCCTTAAAAGATAAAGTTAAATGTCCTGTATACAGAGGGGATTGTGGCTATATGCCCAATTCTGTGTTTTTTATTGGGAAGAGGGGGACAACAGTGACTGAATGTACATGGAAGGATTAATTTAATAAACAACTGCAAAAAGAGGTACAGAACTGGGAGACCATGGGCTGGACTTGTGGCTCAGCAGTAGAGCGCTTGCCTAGCATTGGTGATGTAATGGGTTTGATTTTTAGCACCACGTATAAAGGTCTATTAACAACTAAAAAAAAAAGAAAAGTTAAAAAAAAAAATTGAAAGACCACAATTACATACAACCAAGTATCATGATACTTTAATACCCCAAATAGGCCAAAATTTAGATAACTTAAAAATTTCAAAGTCCAGTGCTTTCACCTCCAGCCCATGAGCCATTAATGCCTAGCAAACTATGCTTGTACTTCAACCCAGCTTAAATATTCACGAAATTATTTTCTGTGAAGATCAAACCTAGGAACTTGACCATGCTAGGCAAACACTCTATCACCCAGTTACAATCCCAGTCTTTTTTCATTATTACTACAGGCTACCTTTGAACTTGGTGATTCTCTTGACTCAGACTTCCAAATAGCTGGGATTACAGGTATGTACCACCCTGGTACTATGAAACACCACTCTTCTTTCTTCTGATGGTAGCAGGGATTGAACTCAAGGACATCTGCCACTAAGCTACATCCCCAATCTTTTTTTTTCCAAATTGTAGATACCTTTCTTTTATTCATTTAATTTTACGTGGTGAGGATTAAACATGTGCCAGGTAAGTGCTCTACCACTGAGCTACAATCCTAGCCCCCACTTTTTCTTTTTTGAAACATGGCTTAATAAATTGCCCAGGCTTATTCTTCTGCCTCAGCTCTCTGAGGAGCTGGGATTATAGGGATTATAGGGATATACTACCACACCCTCTTCTTTTTTGACACTCGTGTTCAGCAGAAGTGCTCACTCCCTCCTCTGTGTTCCCTCAGCATTTACAGATTAACTGTTACAACACAACACACTATAGTACAACTGCCTATATGCCTTACATAACCCAGAGATTGATTTCCAAAAGTAAGACCAAGACTTTATTCTTTGTATCCTCAGTGCCCAAGAAGATGCACTTACCACATAAAAGGTTATTTAAATATAAATGAGGGGCTGGGATAGTAACTCAGTGGTACAATACTTGCCTCACAAATGTGAGGCACTCGGTTCCATCCTCAGCACCACAAAAAAATAAATATTGTGTCCATCTACAACTAAAAAAAAATTTAAAAAACAATATATAAATGAATAGTCAGCATTCTCTTAGAACTCTATTAAGAATTTCATAAATTAAAAAATTAGGCCAGGTACGGAGGCGCACACCTGTAATCCCAGCACTTGGGAGGCTGAGACAGGAGGATCACGAGTTCAAAGCCAGCCTCAGCAACTCAGTGAGACCCTGTCTCTAAATAAAATACAAAATAGGGCTGGGGATGTGGCTCAGTGGCCGAGTGCCCCTGGGTTCAATCCCCAGTACCAAAAATAAATAAATAAATAAAATAAAATAAAAATAAAAATAAAATATAAAAAATTAGTAAGCCAAATCAAAAGTGTGAATGTGTACCACAAATCTAAGCTGAATCTAAATGATACATGAAGTACCTCAGAACATCTAGTCATTTAGAATATCCCCTTTGAAGAAAACTGCCTGAAAATACAAATGAAATGAGAATGATTCCAGGAATAGGAATATAAATGACTATCTTGTCTGGTGCTCAAACTTCAAAGTCTGAGTTACATTTTAAAAACAAAGAACTAAGGCCAATAGGTTAAGTGATTTATCCAAGGTCACTCAGCCTTTCTTCTCATTAACAGAAATGAACATATCTTGGCTGAAATGCAGGAGCTGCCACCACCCAATCCAAGGGAACAAAAGGACCTACACTGCTTCCAGCCCAGAGATTTAGTATACACCAAGAAACTTCCATCCTCAGCCTTGGAACCCCGACAGACCAGGCCCTGGACTGTCATTCTAACAACTCCCACCGCTGTTAAGGTTGCTGGGAAATCTGCGTGGATACACTGGACTCACATCAGGCCAGCTCCTGCTCCAGAACCAGATGGCCCTACCAGGAAGGGGTCACTCCAACAGATGGACAATCTACTAAAGTTAAGGCTTATTAAATTCCCCTAACCACATTGTACTTACTACTAGCTGTAACCCTGATTGAAATGCCCATTGAGCATAGTATTTTCTCTGCCCATACACACTTCAACTAGTTTCCTAAATAAGGATTTGTTAGTGTGGATAAGGCCAGTGGAGAATGTTATACGCCCCCAAAAGATTCTCAAATGCCATGAAGAGGGAGAGTCGGCCCCACCCTAATCCCTTTCCCCTTCCCATAGACCCACCCTCATTCCCCCCCCCCCAAAAATGCTGGTGACAAAGAACTAAGGCACAATCCTCTGGCACATCGCTCTTAGGTAGGGCGATCATCGCTGGCCAGCTAAAAAAAATAAAAAATGAAGGCTTCTTTTGGCTTTAAAAAAAAAAAAAAGAAAGAAAAAGAAACGAACATTTCTTAATAGAACCTTCCCCCTACCTTCTTGAGATGGGGTCTTCTAATGGTGCCAAGTCCTAGAACTTGTGAACCCTGCCTTAACTTCCCAAGTAGCAGGGATTACAGGTATATCCCCTCTGCCCACCCTGCTTAATAATAAAGCCCTCCGAAACTACAACAACAAAGGAATAAATTATTTGCCAATGGTTCTACTTAAACCCACCTCCAAGGTCAAAGATCATGCGTAAGCTACTTACTCATCACTACATCTTTTCTCACTCCATTCATGTTTGATTTGTACCAGGTAGCAAGGGTGTGGATAGCAACATAGTTGGCTTCAAATTCACAATTTGGATTAGTCAGGACTCCTTTTAACCGTGGAATGAGTTCTGTAGATCTTCCTTTGTATGGGCCCAGAAATAACCTCTTCTGATCATAATCATTAGCGTGAATGTTATCCCAGATTACTGGAGCTCTCTTAATAATCTTAGAAACCTCTTCAATAGACTCTACTGGAATTTCTTTAGAAACAACTTTGGGACCTAGAAATAACAACCATCTGTTAAAAGAAACTTCTACATGGTTAAAAACTAATGTACATACAACTTTTTATTGTGCTTTCCTTCATATACACTTTCTATCAATTTTTTTCTTTTTTGCAGTGCCTGAGGCTCAAATGCAGGGCCTCATGCTTATTAAACAAGTGCCCTACCACTGAGCTACACCCTCCCAGCCCCAATTTTTCTTTTAAAACTAACATAGCTATATATGTATATGCCTTTTTACTATTTTATTTCTTTCATTTCACAAAACAGAAGTTTTCAAGGGCTATGACCAATAGTCTCTAGCCCAGTTCCGTAACTTTTATTCTATATTCACAGTTAATATATAATCAGTTACAGCAAAAATCTTTCAAGATTTCTCCTTTTTTGTGGTACTGGGAATTGAACCCAGGGCCTCACGTATGCTAGGCAAGAAAACTACCACTGAGCTATATTCCTAACCCTTTTATATTTTGAGGCAAGGTCTTGCTAAATTGCCCAGGCTGACCTTGAAGTTGGGATCCTCCTGACTTAGCCTCCCAAGTAGCTAACCAGGATTATAGGCATGTACCACCACACCTGGCTCTTAAAAGATTTTTCATGTCTGTGACCATAGCTACTCAGAAGGTCAACACTAAAGAAGCATCTGAAATCATAAATTTCAAGACTACCTTGGACAACACAATGAGACCCTGCCTCAAAAAATAAATCATTCTGCCTATGGACAAAGATCAAAAGAAGAGTTGCCAGTTTGAAGAAAATTCTTTTTCAACAGACTATCTGAACTGTAAATGAGATTAAAAAAAATAGGCTTAGAAATGTTGGGAAATTTGATGTGTGCAGGGAGGGAGGTCATTTATTGAATAAAGAACAAGGAACTGTGTGCATGTATATATTATATTTATACATTCACACATGTATGTATTCGTGTAATTACAATTCTGTATCTTATTCCGTATATATACTAAATGTAATTATATACAATATTCATAAAAGATATTAAATGTTAACACATCAGGGGGGAAAAAATCTTTTTTTGCGTGTGCATGAAATTAAGGATTAAACCCAGGGGCACTCTACCTGAGTTACAACCCCAGCCCTTTTTAAATTTTAATTTTGAGACAGTTGGAGGCCAAGTTGCTGAAATTGGCCTCAAACTTGTAATCCTCCTTCTTCAGTCACCAGGATTATAGGTGTGTGCCACTGTGCCTGGCAAAAGGATTTTTTTTTAAATACTAAGAATATACTCTTTGTAAAAGAAAATATTTTAGCCAGCCATGACAGTGCACACCTGTAATTCCAATAACCCAGAAAGCTGAGGCAGGAGGATCATGAGTTTGAGATCAGCCTTAGCAACTCAGCAAGATCCTGTCTCAAAATAAAAAATAAAAAAGGCTGGGGATGTGACTCTGATTAAGGTCCCCTGGGTTCAATCCTTAGTATCCCCAAAAAAACCAAAAAACAAAAGCAAAACAAACAAACAAAAAAAAACCACGACAATTTTCTTGGTTAAGGTTCCGTTAAAAAAAAAAAAAAAAAGTATTCAATTAACAAGAACAATCACTTTCTCTAGGTTCCAGTTAATTAATACTGTGTAAATATTATTAAAGACTTACCTGTCCAAAGGACCTCTATTCCAGGTAGAAGCTTTTCACCCACAGTCCTTAAATAAGGAGACTGAGACACATTTGGATAACAGAAAGTGCCACAGTATTCTGAATGTAAGGGAAAAAATTAGGTCAAACAGTCATGGATTTTAGAAAGGGGAAAAATGTCTACCAATTCTAAATTCTTTCCATCCAAGTGATAAAAGGCTTCAATATCATACCTAAAAGGGAGTAAACTCAAGTGGGTAATTCATTTAAGAATCAATTGATAAAATCTGATATTCTTCCTCCAACAGTACTATTGATCAATCTTTATGATCTTATAGTCACCAGAAATACAAGTTTACTAAAACAACTAGAATATTAGCATTTTCTACATAATCAGAATCATTTCTCATTTATAATTAGAGGTCAAACAGAATAATTGATAATATCACAATAAAACAAAGACAGGATTGACAATGGCTTAATATTCAACTACAGCCGGGCGTGGTGGCGCATGCCTGTAATCCAAGCGACTTGGGAGGCTGAGTCAGGAGGATTGCGAGTTCAAAGCCAGCCTCAGCAACTTAGCGAGGCCCTAAGCAACTCAGTGAGACCCTGTCTACAAAATAGGGCTGGGGATGTGGCTCAGTGGCCGAGTGCCCCTGAATTCAATCCCTGATTCCAAAAAAAAAAAAAAAATCAACTACAATTTAAATTGTGACTTAGTAAATTAATTCCCATTATTTTTTTTGTACCAGGAATTGAACCAAGCAGCATTTAACCACTGAGCCACATTCCTAGTCCTTTTTATGTTTTACTTTGTGACAGGATCTTGCTAAATTGCTAAGGCTGGCCTTGAACTTGAGATCTTCCTGCCTCAGCCTCCCAAATTGCTAGGATTACAGGCCTGCACTGGCAAGCCCAGCTCCCCACATCTTATTAAAATAACATCTGAATATTCACGTATCAGATCACTTAAGTAAGGTTCATGGCTAACAATACTCTAAAAAGATATACAAAGTAAAATAATCTAAAATTTCTGGAAATTAATATATCTATTCCAGAAGAAAAACAGTGTCTGGGAAAAACTTTTTAAGAGGCAACTAAAAGAGAACAAAATATTTTCAATGGAAAAAACTGGAGGCGGGAGAGTGATGAAGAGGGGAAAATTAAAGCTTTCTATGCTGACTACTGAGCCCAGATGGGAGTGGGAGGAGTGAAAAAAGGAACATGGGCAGAAAAAAAGAACAAGTAGGAGGAAATGAGAAATGACTAAATTAAAAGCAATGTAAATTTGTTTTTTTCCCAGTTTTCATTTCAATAATACTATTCCTCCTCAAATCCTGACAATGTAATGTTTATATACTTTCATTACTAAAAACTCACATTTTTTGCCTTGTCCATTACCATTTATAACCTCCTAATTTTCTCTAAGATCTCGATAAGTATCTTCCAGAAAAAGGATTCCTACTTTTTGACAATAAGAAGGTATAACAACACAAAGGGTTCTTTGGAAGTTACATATTTCAAGACTAGTTAAATATAAAGATATTATATACAATACCTGTAGGACAGAAGAGGAAAGTTTCTGGTTCTCCTAAGTACTGATAAATTTCATTTGTGATGGAGACCTGTGCATGAGCAAAAGAACTGAATACCTCTTTGTCTGCTGCACACATATTATGGTCAATATCGTCAAAAAGCAAAGCAAATGACCTGCATCCAAACTGAGAAACCTAGGGGGTTAAAAAAAAAACAAGATGCTTATCAGAGCTCATTTTAGAATTTAAAAACAAACAAACAAACAAAAAAAAAACAAAGAATTTCAAATAAAGTATACACTCAAATGATACTTTTCCCCTTGGTACTTGGAACTGAGGGGTACTTTACCACTGAGCTACATCTCATCAGTCCTTAGCAAGTCCAGGGTCTTGCTAAGTTGCTAAGGCTGGCCTTGAACTTTTGATCCTCCTGCATCAATCTGGGATTATAGCCAGGTGTACACCTCTGCCCTGGGTTTAGGGTTAAAATTAAATCAAACATCTTCCTTAAAAACTGTTCAAGGCCTCACCAATTGTTCTTACATTTTCAATGGAAGACTGTAGGAATCAGGCTTGGCTGAGCCATGGGATACAGAGGTCTGACTACCAGGAACTGGCAGTCATTATAAACCGTTTCAGAAGCCATTCCCAGTCCCCTATAAATAAAGGGAAGGTGGGCTTTCCATTTTATTTGAGGCCAGATCATGGTGTGGCCCAATCCATCCCCCTTTCCCTCATCCACGCTGGAGTAGCAGAAACTCCCTTTTCTATATAAATCATTCTAAATTAAATACTACACAGTTTTAATGCCCATTTTTCCTTGGGGTTGAATAATGCAATATAAAAATGCGACAATATAGTTTCTACCTCCTTGGCTACTGATTACAGAAAAACACAGAAATAAGGAAACTCAGGACATGAGAAATCCAGGATTTGTTCTACTCCCAAAAGACACATTGATCCTAAGTAATACTTTTGCAGATAGATTTAACTAGACATAAATCACAAAGAAAAACAGAATTTGATCAGACAGGGAAATAATCTCTTAAAAGTCCATTCATGAACATTTTTTTGTGTGTGTTGGTACCAGGGATTAACCACTGAACCACATCCCCAGCCCTTTTTATTGTTTTGTTTGTTTTTTGAGTCAGGGTCTTGTTTAGTTGCTTAGGGTTTTGCTAAGTAACTGAGGCTGGCTTTAAATTTGTGATCCTCTGACATTGGTCCAATCACTGGGGTTATAGAAATGTGCCTGGCTCATTACTGAACATTTTTTAACTATCTTAAATTTTTTATTTCATTTTACTTATTTTTTGGTGCTAGGGAAACCTAGGGCCTCATACATTAGACCACTGAACAATACTCCCAGCTACACCAAATTTTTATTTTTATTAGCCATTTTAATGTCACCAATATAAAGCTTTGCCTAAAGAAATACATATTTAGAATAATCAACACACTTAAAAAATAATGGGGAAGCTGGGCGTGGTGGTGCAAGTCCATCATCCCAGCTATCTGGGAGACTCAAACAGGAGAATTACAAGCTCAAGACCACCTTGGGTAACATAGTTAGACCCTGTCACAAAATAAAATAAAATGGGCTGGGGTATAGCTCAGGGGTGGCATACTCCGGGCTCAATCCCCAGTATCGCCCAAAACTCCCAGAACAACCAACAGAAAGAATCCCAAACCCAGAAATGGGGAAATGGGAGGCCTACACCTTATCAAACAAGATGTGCAGCTTTGATGTTAAGTAGAATTTAGACCTAACTCAAGTTCAGTTTTTCTTGTGATCTTGGTAAACTAGCCATTTCCAGACGGAATTATACCTATTATCTAACTTAGGAAACTGATGTCTAACAGGTAAAACCCAGTTCTTATAATTTTAGTCTGAATTCAGTCAAGCACTCAAAGGTGTTTATGTAGTTTCCCAAAATGTGGAAGGATGACCCATCTCATAATTACCTATATTTGTGATCCCCACTCCATGTCAAAATTCTTTTAAGAATCCCTTCTAGCCAGGCCTGATGGCACATGCTTATAATCCCAGCATCTCAGAAGGATCACAAGTTCAAAGCCAGGCTGAGCAACTTAGTAAGGCCCCAAGCAACCAAGCGAGACCCTGTCTCTAAATAAAATATAAAAAAAGGGCTGGGGCTGCAGCTCAGTGGTTAAGTGAACTTGGGTTCAATCTGTGGTACCAGGGAAAAAAAAAAAAAAAAAAAAAAGAATCACTTCTAAATATCCCTAAATCCCCAGGGCCTTGCACATACTAGGCAAGAGCTTTACCACTGAGTCACACCCCTAGCCCCAGCATTCTCTTCAGGCAGCTCTTATGCAAACTAAAATTTGAGAAGTAATTAGTACTTTAATAAAGTTCTTTTGACTAATTTTGAAAAATATTTCTGGATGAAGATGTAGTTCAGTGATACAATGTGGTATGGAGCCTGCCTAGCACATGCAAGATGCAAGGCCATGGTGGTGGTGGTTGGGGGTATTCAATTCCCAGCATCACCAAAAAAAAAAAAAAAAAGAAGATAAATATTTTTCTACCCAGAAGCATTAAAGTAAATAATTCCTATGTAAACAAAATACGGATATGATTTCCTTTTAACATAATAAAAACAATTTTGAAGCCGGGCACAGTGGCGCACGCCTGCAATCCCAGCACTTGGGAGGCTGAGGCAGGAGGATCGCGAATTCAAAGCCAGTCTCAGCAACTTGGCGAGACCCTAAGCAACTCAGTGAGACCCTGTCTCTAAACAAAATACAAAATAGGGCTGGGGATGTGGCTCAGTGGTGGAGTGCCCCTGGGTTCAATCCCCAGTACCAAAAAAAAAAAAAAAAAAAAAAAAAATTGAACACTTTTAAGTACTGAGCCAGATAAAAATAATAAAATGTAAGGAATTACCTGGTCCAATTTGCGTTTCAATGTAGATACTTCCTTGGGGTTAGAAAAAGTAATATCCAATCCAGGTGAAATAGCATAGATGAACTCTATCTCATATTCCCGGGCAGCAGAAATCAGAGTCATAAGTTGCTCTGAAAAACAGAATCCACATTTTTAGAAAGCAGAAAACACTAAAAATCTTCACTTTCCAAATGAAGAGATCAATTTTAATTTAAAAGTTTATTTTTGAAAATTATTACATTGTGATAACAGGTCAAATAAAATGCCACAAGCCTAAAGTAATTTAATGTCAGGTAAGAGAAAAAACAAGTTTCACACTTTTTTTTGGTACTGGGATTGAATCCAGGGGCACTCTACGATTGAGCATACCTTAGCAGACCTTTCTATTTTTAGATAGGGCCTCCTGACTATGTTGTCCTAAATTGCTGAGACTGGCCTGGAACTTGGGATCCAATTGCCTCAGCCTCCCAAGTAGCTGGTATTATAGGCAGGCACCACAATGCCAGTTAAATTCCACACATGTGATTTGAATCAACAGAAAATATGAGTTTCTTCCTTCTCACTCCCAAATAATTTCTCATCCATTTTGGGAAATAAATTAAAATCAATAAAGCATTTGTTTTCATTGCCTTCCTTCAAAAATCTTGTATTGTCAAATCTCTTAATGAACACAAACCATTTCTTTTCTTTCTTTCTTTTTTTTTTTTTGGTACTGGGAATTGAACCCAGGGGCACTCCACCACTGAGCCACATCCCCAGCCCTATTTTGTATTTTATTTAAAGTCAGGGTCTCACTGAGTTGCTTAGGGCCTCGCTAAGTTGCTGAGGCTGGCTTTGAACTCGTGATCCTCCTGCCTCAGCCTCCCAAGTGCTGGGATTACAGGCCACCGCGCCCGGCCTGAATACAAACCATTTCTATTCATAGTGTTTGAAAGTTATTCCTGTATCTTCAAAAAAAATAGTAGTGCTTTACTACTACGTACTATAGGATCGTGGGGGGAGGGAATGGAGAGGTATTGGGGATTGAACCCAGGAGCACTTTACCACTGAGCTACATTCCTAGTCCTTTTTAAATTTATTTTGAGGCAGGGTCTCACTAAGTTGCCGAGGCCCCAAACTTGTGATTCTCCTGCCTCAGCCTCTGCAGGTGTATACCCCTATACTCAGTCAGGCTATATCTCTGGATGACTTTCAGTGATACCTAAAGATAGCCATTTGACTATATTTTAATTATTGATCACATTAAACTTCATTACCAGCATCATCAGAAAATAATTAAGTTAAAGGCACACTTACATTACATAGAGTAATAAATAACATCATACAGAGATGGAATAAGTTTTAATTGCTTCTTTCACAAATTTAAGAAAACTCTCTGCCTTCAGTACCTGGGCTGAGCTCTGTAACCAAGTATCTTATTAGTTACATGTGTACACTCTTTCTATTTAATTTTAAGTATGAAAATGTCTCCCCGTTCACTAAATCCCCAAAGAAAAGGCCCACTAGGTGTGGTGGTGCACAGCAACTTGGGAAGCTAGGACAAGAGGATCAAAAGTTCAAGGATAGCCTCAGCAACTTAGTAAGGCCTGCAAGAACTAGTAAGGCCCTGTCTCAAAATAATAAATAAAAAGGACTGGGGACAGAGCTCAGTGGTAATGCAACCTGGGTTCAACTCCAGTACCAAACCAAAACCTGTCTGATATACAGGGAGGTTCTGTGATACAGTACTAACTTATGAACTAACACAATTAATTCAGCATAACGACACACATAGCTAGGATAATCTTTTATGGCCTTCCACTTTACTGGATAGAATAAGATCTTTATTTTAAATAAAGACAGGACCACTAATAGCAGTTAACACTAAGCCATGAGGGCTGGGGTTGTGGTTCAGGGGTAGAGTGCATGCCAAGCACGTGGGAGGCACTGGGTTTGAGCCTCAGTACCACATAAAAAAATACATAAATAAAATAACAAATAAGGGCTAGGGATATAGCTCAGTTGGTAGAGTGCCCCTGGGTTCAATCCCCAGCACCACCAAAAAAAAAAAAAAAAAAGAAATTATTAAATAAAAAAAGGACTAAGTCACAAGAGAGCCTGAAGCAGAAATAATAATCAGTAATATGCTCTTTATTTAAAATTTCAGTATTTTTTCCATCATGACGTTTTTGCAGTAATTTTGGTTTTTAAAAAAATATTGCATAGGCTGGGCATGGTGGCACACGCCTGTAGTCCCAGCACTTGGGAGGCTGAGACAGGAGGATCGCGAGTTCAAAGCCAGCCTCAGCAACTTAGCAAGGTGCTAAGCAACTCAGTGAGATCCTGTCTCTAAATAAAATACAAAATAGGGCTGGGGATGTGGCTCAGTGGTGGAGTGCCCCTGGGTTCAAGCCCCAGTACCAAAAAAAAAAAAAAAAAAAATTGCATAGTTGGGTACAGAGCACATGCCTGTAATCCTAGCAACTCAGAAGGCTGAGGTGGGAGGCTCTCAAATTTGAGGGCAGCCTCAGCTACTCAGTAAAACCCTGTCTCAAAATAAAAAATAAAATGGACTGAAGATATAGATTAGTGGTAAAGCACTCCTGGATTCAATCCCCAGTGCCATTAAGAAAAAAAAAAAAAAAAAAACTGTAAAACATTATATATCTTGACACTGATTTTTCCTGGAATCACACTTTCAATCTGTATTAGCTCAGAGTAAATGGTTACTACGTAAAAGAAACAACCTTTAAGTAGAAACAAAATACTTAAAAATACAGCTATTTTCTTCACATATTCTGAATTTATGGAATAAGAAAAAAAAAAAAAGATTACCAGCTTCCTCCACTGAATACATCTCTCTCCAAAACATCCTATGTTTGTAGTCATCTTTTGGGGCATACAAGTATGTATTTAATTCCCATTTCTGGAGCCTTAAGGGGAAAAAAAATTATATGTAAATAGGCAACATTTATAGGCTACAAATCTCAATTGTTTTTTTTTTTTCTTTTCTTGGAGCTTTTCCATTTCACATAAAACTAGTAATATGCTAAGACAGCAGTTTTTAATCTTTAGTAATCAGTGGGACTTTTTAAAAATCAGTATTACAAAGTATGTCAACAGTTTAAAGTCTTGAATAAAACACAACTCCAGGTAAGGTAAGTAAAACCCCAAAACTATTCAGCTTACCCAAGGAAAGTCTGAGAATCACTGGCTTAAGAGATACAGGATCAAAGTAAATTCTTTTTTTTTTGTTTTTTGATTTGGAACCAGGTATTGAACTCAGGGGCACTCGGCCACTGAGCCATATCCCCAGCCCTATTTTGTATTTTATTTAGAGACAGGGTCTCACTGAGTTCCTTAGTGTCTTATCCTTGCTGAGGCTGGCTTTGAACTTGCGATCCTCCTGCCTCAGCCTCCCGAGCCGCTGGGATTACAGGCGTGCGCCACTATGCCCGGCTGTAAAACTACTTCTATAAGAAACTGTAGTAGGGTTATTCAGTGTCAGTACTTCTTCAAATAAAGGAAAATGTCCAGGGCTTAAAGCTCTCCTCTCTGCTTGATAGGATAAAAATTTACCTTCTAAAGAGTTCTTTTCTCTGTTCCATAACCCAAGGTCTTCCATAAAATCCTGGATTTAAAAGTAAGAATAGAATTATTTTCAAGTTGTCAAATGTGGTAACCTTTACTAAGAAAAGCAAATTACAAAACACAATTACATGTAAAAAAAATGTGTACAATATACCCAAATCTGAAGAGTATTAGTAAAACATTAAGATTTGCTTATCTTTATATATGTGACATTATTTTTTTGTTTTTGTTTTTTTTTTTGAACCAAGGATTGAACTCAGGGACACTCGGCCACTGAGCCACATCCCCAGCCCTATTTTTTGTATTTTATTTAGAGACAGGGTCTCACTGAGTTGCTTGGGGCCTTGCTAAATTGCTGAGGCTGGCTTTGAACTCACTATCCTCCTGCCTCAGCCTCCCGAGTCGCTGGGGTTACAGGAGTGCGACACCGCACCCGGCTGCTAACTTTTTTTTTTGTTTCAGTGCTGGGGCCTTGAGCATGCTAGGCAAGCCTCTACCACTGAGCAACACTCCAGTTCAAATCTAATTTAAAGTACATCAATCTCACAATGGGAAAGAGAAATCAAGAAATCCAAATTGTTAATAATAACAATTACTACCTAGAAGGGCGATTAACTACTTCCAGAGGGGTGAGGTGAGATAACTCAGGATAGGATTAGAGAAGAATCTGACAACTTTATGAAAAAAGTTCCTCTTAAAAACAAACAAACAAAAAACTCTGAAGCCACATTCACAACAGATTTAGCCATAAAATTGGCCTGAACTGCAAACTCTCAAACCATCATAATTCCAGAGCAAAGGCAGAGGTTTCAATTTAAGAAAATTTAAGAACATGAGTGATTTGCCCCAGTGTCCACTGTAGGAAACAAGCCTTGCAGACTTGACCTAAGTTGTTATATAAGCACAAAACTGGTATTTGGAGGTCCCTAATTGCTAATCATAGCTCTACTACACAACCTGCCTAACCTTACAGCCTGCCTAACCTTTACTTTCCACCTGTTTCATTCTATTCATCAGCAACAGATCAGGACAGCCACTCAAGAATACAATGAAAAGGTCGATACAAGCATTCTGAACACAAAATGTCCCTCTCACAGGACGACAAATCCCTCCCTAGGCAGAATGATTAATTTGCATCACAAGAAAGACCAATAGCAAACCAAAGAAAAATTCATTACAGGAGGTTACTAATGTTACCAAACTACAGCACTTACAATTTTTTCCTTTTTTTTTTTTTTTCCCAGTACTGGGGACTAAATCCAGGGCTTCACACATGCTTGACAAGGGCTCTGCCGCTGAGCTACATCATTTTATTTTGAGACAGAGCCTTGTTAAGTTGCCCAGGCTCAAATTTGAGATCCTCCTGCCTCAATCTCTGCACTATGCTCAGGACAGCACTTTCAATCTTGACAAATCAGTATTTTCCTCTTACAAGAGGTTTTAAAATATTCTTTTTTTTTTGGAACCAGGGATTGAACTCAGGGACACTCGGCCACTGAGCCACATCCCCAGCCCTATTTTGTATTTTATTTAGAGACAGGGTCTCACTGAGTTGCTTAGGGCCTTGCTAAGTTGCTGAGGCTGGCTTTGAACTCGCGATCCTCCTGACTCAGCCTCCCAAGTCGCTTGGATT
>JAJEJO010053688.1:419-13596 GCA_020662805.1 Glaucomys volans
TGCAAATCACACAAAGCTGTGTAAATCCACAGCCACGTGTAACTGTATTTTGTCTACATCATTCTGTTCAAAAGGTTTTGTGTTTTTTTGGGAAATGTTGAGTTGCAGAAGTCTATTTCTTTTGCAGAGGGACTGGAGTGAACCCCAGAAAGCATCTCCTACATACCCCGTAATGCAGAATATATTTTGATTGCCATTTCTTGATGAAAGGCAAGAATTAATCTCAATATGTGATAATCTGAACTACAAAATGCCAATATAGAAAAGTCAATTGTAGAACCTGGTGAGCATTTTCATCTTGTAGAACTTGCTCAATGTAATTGACAGCCTAGTAATAAGACTGATCTACTATCTGCATTCCTGAGAGTTTTCTCATTTCCTAGAGTAATTTCTCTTTAGAAATCCAGGCCTCTGGGGAAATATTTCTGTTGGAACCACAGCTGATTGTGAATATTGTGTTTATAATGGACTTCCTATTAAATCTGATACTCCTCCAAGCATTTTTGTTTATTTGATCTAACAGTGGAGGAGAACTTCAGACTCTGGAGATGTAGCTTGATCTAGGAGGCTCTTAGAGGTAGAGGACTGCATGTTCTGAACACTTGAGTGTGTAATATCCATTGCAGAAACACCACCCCAAGGCAGAGCCAATTTATTTCTATCACATTCTGTAGATTGCTTTTGAGAAAAATCCAGACAGCATCTCTGGTGCAGGTCAAATCAAATTTCAGAGGGACTAATGAGGAAAGATTGATCCATTTCCCTTTAGGGAACAATTGCGTTGTACCTTCTCACCGAGCACTCAACAATCCGAGGGAAGCTGGGAGTTGCCTGGTTGTGGGATAAAAATGCATTTGTGGGAAGCATTATATGATTTGGTCTTTGGGATAAGGGAAAACAATGGAATCTTTCACATGTGAACACCAAGCTCTTATAACCTCAAATTGTTCAAACCTGTCTAACTCTTTTCATGCCTCCCAGTCTTTTTCTTGAGTAAATGCTAAACAGTGGGGACAGATTTCTAACCAAGTGGAGTTGATAGGTCTTGATTACACCTCAAGTAGTTGGGTCCTTTGAAAAGGTGGATTTCCTGGGCTAAGTCTCTCTCTCTAAATAAGAGAATGTCTTAGCAAATTCATGGGGCACAGTCTGCAAATATGTATAAAGAATGGGGAGACATGATGACTCACAGGATCTATGAACACATGAATATTATTTTCTCAGAGAAAAAATAATTACCAATCAATTGTCAATCATACAGGAAGAGTGTGTGCTGGAATTCTTCTCAGCATTCTTTTCAGGGCAATTATTTGCTGAAAGGCCTGTCCATTGATCTGTCAGTCCTTGGTTTCTCCACAAAGTGTTGTTTACCTAATTGTGATCCCTCTTAAGAAATTCCTATGTTTTATCCCTGTGCTCCTGAGACATGAGAGCAAGAAAAGATAGAGTCAGAGTATGCAAAGTGGAAAGTACTGGTGGGCTGGAAATAATTTGAAGAGCGTGGAATTTTCTGTTCCATTCAGGAGATTGCAGGTTTTTTCTTTCCACTGGGTGTGTTGTTAGGACTTCGGCCACTTGTGTTTCAATGAATACCTTGACTGTCATCATAGCTCCACTGCACATACATCTGCTGCCAGAGAAAAGGCATTTGTCAGGACAATGGTGTAATGGTTGTCTTAGCAACTGGATTCTCTTTATGTTCTATCCACTGTGAAGGAGACTTGAAGAAAAGTTCTTTTCCTTCTGTGGAAGAGGGAACAGGAAGTAGTCATTTCCCAGTGGACCTTTGCTGACCAGACACGTGACCCCCTACTCTTAACCCAGGAGAAGAGGAATGAGAGTGTATGGTGGGCGGTATTTCTCTGGGTTGAATAAATCTGACCCCATCCAAGATAAGGGACACTGCTGCAGCATGATTGGCTGCTACCTGTCCATATCTGGGAGGGGATGTTGTGGTCACTTGGATGTGACAGGAATCATGATGTCCTGGGAATAAGGGCCAACCTGCAGACAATAGTTTCCCAACAGGTGTAGCAGTCCAGGTGGAGGTATGGGACTGCCCAAGGATTTGTGAGTCACAAAGCCTGGCACAGGCATTAGGGGCATGACTCTGGGAAGACACTCAATCTTATCTGCACTCAGGCCCTATATTTCTGGGTTGTATATTGCCCTAGGGCCAAAACAGAAACTAGCAGTGATCCCTGTTGACAAATTAGAGCAGAGGACCATGGGGGGCAGCATCATTATATAGGTGAGTTTTGAACTGGAAGTCTTCACACCAACCTTGCGCTGAGGACCCACATTTCTGGGTGTGCCCCAGCAGGATACAGCTGGAATGTGTGATTTAGTAAAATTGGGAAAATATGAGGAGCTACTGAGTCCCCAATGTAGAAAGGAGAAATTAAACATGAATTAAATAATGTGGGGTCCAGCAAGCTGCTGGGAGTTGAGGATAGACAATCTATACATAATCCATTAGCCAGCCTCCACCACTACTGCTGCTACCTTCCTATTAAGGTGCAATCATCAATTGTTTTGCAATGATTTTCCAATGGGACCGACCACTCCTCTGTTTATGCAGAAGCAACTTCAAAATGTGTCTTCACTTAAGCTGTAATTCTTTTGAACTGCCTATTGGCTGTGTGATAGAAGGCCCTCTGCTACCTTGCCAAGGACCCCTTAACCTGCAGCTCATGTATGAAGACCTGAGTACTGTGTAAGGGAATCTATCACAAAGGTCCTCCAAGAATGTGAAAGTGAGCAATGAACAAGTGCTTGATGAGGAGACATGAGAGTGGAAATTGAGTGACACAGGGAAACTAGGTTATACACAACCCCTGTGACTCCTGATTGATATCAGTCAAAGTTAATTTCTGTATTCAGAGCTACTGCAGACACATCTTTGAAAGATAATATTTAAAAAATGCAAAGCACACAAAGCTGTGTAAATCCACAGCCACGTGTAAGTGTATTTTGTCTACATCACTCTGTATTCAAATTGATATTGTGGTTGTTTTGGGAAGTGTTGAGTTGTAGAAGTCCCTTTCTTTTGCAGAGGGACTGGAGTGAACCCCAGAAAGCACCTCCTACACACACTGTAATGTAGAGTATATTTTGATTGTCATTTCCTGTTGAAAGGAAAGAATGAATACCAATATGTGATAATCTGAACTTCAAAATGCCACCAAGGAAAAGAGTCAATTTCACACCCTGGTGAGCATTTTCATCTTGGAGGACTTGCTCATTCAATGTATTTTCCAACATATTAATAAGACCCTTCTAGCTTTTGCATTCCTGAGAGTTGTCTCATCTTCTAGAGGAATGCCTCTTTAGAAATCCAGGTCTCTGGGGAAATATTAATGCTGCAAGGACAGCTGCTTGTGAATAATCTGTCTATAATGGACTTCCAATTCAATCTGATACTTCTCCAACCATCTTATGTTTACATGATTGAATAGAGGAGGTAATTTTGAGATTCTGAAGATTTGACTTGTTCTGAGGAGGTTCTTTGAGGTAGAGGACTGCACATTCTTAAGACCTGACTATGTAATATCCTTTGCAGAAAAACCACCCTAAGGCACAGCCAATTATGTCTATCACATTCTGAAGATTCCTTTTGAGAAGAATCCAGCCAGTATTTTTGGTGCACATCAAATCAAATTACCAAGGGTGTAACGAGGAGAAAAAGACTGATCCCTGTCCCTTCATGAAAGAGTTTTTCTGTAGCTGCTCATTGAGCAGACAATATTTCAGGGGAAGTTGGGAGTTGTGTGATTGTATGATAAGAATACATAAGTGGGAAACATTATATTATTTGGTCTTTGGCACAAGAGAAATGATGGAAACTCTCACATCTGAACACCAAGTCCTTACAATCCCAAACTGTTCACACCTGTTTAATTCTTTTCATGCCTTCCAGACTTTTCCTTGAGGAAATGCTAATCAGTGGGGCCAAATTTCTATCCCAGTGGAGATGATAGATCTTTATTTCACCTAATGTAGTTGGGTCCATTGAAATGGATTTTTACCGTGGCTAAGTTTCTTTCTCTAAATAAGAGAATGTCTCAACACATTCAGGGGTGCAGTCTGCAAATATGTATAGAGAATGCAGAGACGTGATTACTCACAGGATCTAGGAACACATGAATAGTATTTTCTCAGAGAAAAATCATCCCCACTCATTTGTCAAGGGTACAGTAGGATTGTGTGCAGGAATTCTTCTCATCATTTCCTTAGTGCAATTATTCACTGAAAGTCCTATCCATTGAATGATCAGTACTTGGTTTCTCCATGAATTGTTGTTTACCTGGTCTTGATTACATTGAAGAAATGCTTGTCTTGTTTCCCTGTGCTTCTGGGACATGAGAACAAGAAAGGTTAGAGCCACAGTATGCAGAGTGGACGGGACTGCTAGGCTGGAGATGGTTTGAAGGTGGTGGATTTTCTGGCTCATTCAGGAGAATGCAGGTTTTCTGACCACTAGGTTTTTGCTAGGACTTGGGCAACTTGGGTTTCCATAAATAACTTGACTATCCTCCTAGCTCCACTGCATATACCTCTTCGGTGAGAGAAATGGCATATGAGAGCACAGTGACATCATGGTAGCCATAACTGGAATCTCTTCATGTTTTATCTACTATGAAGGAGAATGGAGGAAAAGGATTTTGCAGCTGTGCTTGGAAGAGGGAAAAGGGAGTAGGTGAGTCCCAGTGGTCCTTTGTTGGCCAGATATGTAATCTTAAACAGCACAGAAGAGGAATCATACTGTGTGGTGTGTGCGGATCATCTGGGTTGAAGACATCTGACTCCATCCAAGATAAGGAACACTGCTGCAACATGATTGACTGTCACCCTTCCATGTCTGTGAGGTGATGTTGGCCTCTCTTGCATGCATCAGGGATCATATTGTCCTGGGAATAAGGAACAACCTGCAGGCAAAAGTTCTCCAACAGGTATAATAGACCAAGGGGAAGTATGGGGCCAAACAAGGATGTGTGGGTCCCAAAGCCTAGCCCAGGCCTCAGGGGCATGGGTCTTGGGAGACACTCATCCTTATCTGTCCTCAACCAGTACATTGCTGGGTTGAGAAACAGCCCCAGGGCCAAAAAAGTATCTTGCAGTGAACCCTGTTGACAATTTAGAGCAGAGAACCATGATCGGCAGCATCATTGAATAGCTGAATCTTGAACTGGAAAACTTCATACCAACTCTGCTCTGATGCCATATATTTCCAGTAGTGATTCAAAAGGTTACTGCTGGAATCTGTGATTTAGTATAAGGAGGAAGAAGAAAGGAGTTACCTAGCTCCCCAATGTTGACAGGAGGAATTAATCACTAATCAAATAAGATTGGGAACATGAAGCTGCTGGGAGTTTAGGAGAGACATTGTATGCTTACTCCACTAGCCAGCCTCCACCACCACTGCTGTCACCTTACTTAAGTTGCAATAAAAAATTGTCTTGCAATGATTTTCCAATGGGTCTTTCCACTCTGTCATTGATACAGAAGCACCTTCCAAATGTGTCTTCGCTTAAGGTGTAATTTCTTTGAACTACTGTGTGAGAGAAGGCCTTCTGCCACATTTCCAAGGACCCCATAACCAGCAGCTCAAAGATGCAGACTGGAGGACTGTGTTACAGAACCTGTCACAAAGATCCTCCAAGAATGTGAAATGGAGGAATGAAACATGTGGTTGGTGAGGACAGATGAGAGTTGAAAATGAATGATACAGGGAAACCAGGCTCTACATACCCTCTTGGTTTCAGAGTGACATCAGTGGAAGTTAATTTATGTATTCAGAGCCACAGCAGTTAGGGCATTGTAAAATAATGATAAAATAGTGCAAAGCACAAGAAGGTGTGTAAATACAGGGCCACGTGTAACTATATCTTGTCTATATCACCCTGTATTCTAATTGATATTATGGTTGTTTTGGGAAATGTTGAGTTGTAGAAGTCCATTTCTTTTGCAGAGTGATTGGAGTGAACACCAGAAAGCTCCTACACAATCCATAATGCAGACAATATTTTGACTGTCTTTTCTTCTTGAAAAGAAGAATGAATCCCTATATGTGATAATCTGAACGTTAAAATGCCAACATGGAAAAGAGTCAGTTTTACACCCTGATGAGCATTCTCATCTTGAAGAACTTGCTCATTCAATGGATTTGCCATCATATAAGTGAGACCTTTCGAGCATCTGCATTCCTGAGAGTTGTCTCAACTCCAAGTGTAATACCAATTTTGAAATCCAGGTCTTGGCAAAATGTTTCTGCTGGAATCACAACTGATTGTGAATATTCTGTTTATAATGGGCTTCCAATTAAATCTGATACCCCTCCAACCATCTTTCATTTACTTGAATCAACAGAGGAGTAAATGTTGAGACTGGAGATTTAGCTTGATCTGAAAAGGTTTTTTGAGGTAGAGGACTGCACATTCTGAGGACCTGACTATGTAATGTAAGTTGAAGAAAAACTACCCCAAGGCAGAGCCAAATTATTTTTTATCACATTTTGTAGATTGCTTTTGACAAAAATTGAGACAACATCTTAGGTGGTGTAAATTAAATTACTTGGGATTAATGAGGAGAGAGGTATTGATCCCTTTCTCTTTAAGGAACATTTGTGCTGTAACTGCTCAATGAGTAGACAACAATCCTAGGGAAGCTGGGAATTGTGTGGTTGTAGGATAAGAATGCATTAGTGGAAACATTGTATGATTTGCTCTTTGGGACAAGAGAAAATGATGGAATCTGTCACATCTGAACACCAAGTCCTTATAACCCCAAACTGTTCACACCTGTCTCATTCTTTTCATGCCTCCCAGGCTTTTCCTTGAGGAAATGCTAAGCAGTGGGGACAAATGCCTAACCCAGTGGATATGATAAATCTTGATTTCACCTCAAGAACTGGGGTGCTTTGAGAAGGTGGATTTCCTGGGCTAAGTATGTTTCTCTAAATAAAAGAATGTATCAACAAATTCAAGGGGCACACTCTGCAAATATGAATAAAGAATGTTTAGATGGGTGGTCTCACAGGATCTATGAACCCATGAATAATATTTTCTCAGAGAAAATATAATCCCCATTCAGTTGTCAAGGGTACAGTAGGAATGTGTGCAGGAAGTCCTCCCATCTATCCTTTTAGGGCAATTATTTGGTGAAAGGCCTGTACATTGATCTGTCCTCCAGACACACCTACTTATTTCCTCCAAAGTGTGATGTTATCTTGGTCATGTCCCACTCAAGAAATGCCTATCTTTTTTCCCAGTGCTTCTGGGACATGAGAGCAAGAAGGATTAGAGCCACAGTATGCAGAGTGGAAGGGACTGATGGGTTGGAGATGGTTTTAGGGGTGTGGAATTATCTGTCTCATTCAGGAGATTGCAGGTTTTTTCTTTCCACTGGGAGTGTTTCTAGGACTTCCTCCACTTGTGTTTCAATGAATACCTTGACTGTCATCCTAGCTCCACTGCACATACCTCTGCAATGATGGAAAAGACATATGACAACAAAATGGCATAATGGTTGCCATAGCAACTGGAGTCTATTTATGTTCTATCTTTTGTGAAAGAGCTTGAAGAAAAGGTTTCTTCCAGCTTTTCTTGGAAGAGATACCAGGAAGTAGGCATGCCCTAGTGGTCCTTTCCTGCCCAGACATATGATTCTAAACTCTTAGCACAGGAGAAGAGGAATCAGACTGTGGTGGGCAGGGATCCTCTGCATTGAAGACACCTTATTCCATCTAAGATAAGGGATACTTCTGCAGCATGTTTGGCTGACACCACCCCTGTCTGGGAGGTTACTTTGTGCTCACTTGGACACAGAAGGGATCATGACATCCTTGGAATAAGGGCCAACCTGCAGGCAATAGTTCCCCAACAGCTATAGACATCCAGGGGCAGGTACGGGGCTGTTGGAGGAGGTGTGAGTCACAAAGATTAGCACAGTCCTCAGTGGCATGGCTCTGAAGACACTCATCCTGATCTGCACTAATCTGGTACAGATTCTAGGTTGAGAAACAGCCCTAGGGCCAAAACAGAAAGTCACAGTGAACCCTGTTGACAATTTAGTGCAGTGGACCATGATGGGCAGCATCATTGAATAGCTGAATTTTGAATTGGAAAACTTCACAACAACTCTGTTCTGATGTAACACATCTCCAGAAGTATCTAAACAGGATACAGCTTGAATCTGTGATTTAGTATAAGGAGGAAGAAGTGAAGAGCAACTGAGCTCCCCAATGTTGACAGGAGGAATTAATCAGTAATCAATTAGGATTGGGGATAGGAAGCTGCTGGGAGTTGAGGAGAGACATTCTATGCATACTCCACTACCAGCCCCCACCACCACTGCTGTTACCTTACTATTAAGGTGCAAACAGAAATTGTCTTGCAATGATTTTCCAATGGGATCTTCTGTCATCCATTGATGCAGTAGTACCTTCAAAATGTGTCTTCATTTAAGATGTAATTCTTTGGAACTACCCATTGGCTGTGTGACAGAAGGCCCTCTGGCACATTTCCAAGGACCCCTTAACCAGCAGCTCCTAGATACAGACTGGAGGACTGTGTAACAGAACCTGTCACAAAGATCCTACAAGAAGTTGAAACTTAGGAATGAAACAAGTGCTTGATTAGGACATATGAGAGTGGAAATTGAATGATACAGGGAAATCAGGCTACATATAACCCCTGTGGCTCCTGAGTGATATCAGTCAAAGTTAATTTATGTATTCAGATCCACTGCAGAAAGGGCTTTGAAATAATGATAAAATAATGCAAAGCACAGGAAGGTGTGTCAATACAGGGTCACGTGTAGCTGTATTTTGTCTACATCACTCTGTATTGAAATTCATATTGAGGTTGTTTTGGGAAATGTTAAGTGGTAGAAGTCCATTTATTTTGCAGAAGGACTGGAGTGAACCCCAGTCAACTTCTCCTACACAAAGGGTAATGCAGACTATAGTTTGAATGTCATTCCTTGCTGAAAGGCAAGAACGAATCCCTATATGTGATAATCTGAACTTAAAAATGCAAAAATGGAAAAGAGTCAATTTGAGAACCTGGTGAGCTTTTCATCTTGTAGAACTTGCTCATTAATATTCTTGCCAGCATATTAATAAGACCATTCTAGTGTCTGCATTGTTGAGAGTTGTCTCATTTCCTGTAGGAATGCCTCTTTAGAAATCCAGGCCTATGGGGAAATATTTATCCTGGAACCACAGTTGCTTGTGAATAGTCTATTTATAATGGGCTTCCAATTAAATCTGATACTCCTCCAACTATCTTGTGTTTTACTTGATTGAAAAGAGGAGAAAAATTTGAGACTCTGGAGATTTGGTTTGATGTGAAAAGGCTCTTTGAGGTAAAGTATTGCATGTTCTGAAGACCTGACTATGTAATATCCTTTGCAGAAAACCCAAGGCAGAGTCAAATTTTTTCTAGCACTTTCTGTAGATTGCTTTTGAGAAAAATACAGACACTATCTTTGGTGCAGGTGAAATCAAATTACCTAGGAAGTAATGAAGAGAGAAAGGTTGATCCCTTTCCCTTTACAGAACAATTGTGCTGTAGCTGCTGAATGAGCGGACAATACTTGGAGGGATGCTGGGACTTGAGTCATTGTAGGATAAGAATGCATTTGGGGGAAATATTATGTGATGTGGTCTTTGGGACAGGAGAAAATGATAGAAATTTTCAAATCTGAACACCAAGCCCTTTCAATCCCTAACTGCTCACACCTGTCTCATTCTTTTCGTGCCTCCCAGGATTTTCTGTGAGGAAATGCTTAGCAGTGGGGAAAAATGCCTATCCCAGTGGAGGTTACAAATCTTGATTTTACCTCACATATTGGGGTGATTTGAAAAAGTGGATTTCAGGGCTAAGTCCCTTCCTCTAAATAAGAGAACGTCTCAACATATTCATGGGGCACAGTCTGCTAACATGTATAGGGAATGCAGAGACAAGAATTCCCACATAATCTATGAACCCATGAGTAATATTTTCTCAGAGAAAACATAATTCCTATTCAGCTTTCAAGCATACAGTAGGAATGTGTGCAGCAATTCCTTTTATCCATTCTTTTAATGCAATTACTTGCCAAAGGAACTGTCCATTGAACTCTCAGTCATTGGTTTCATCACAAAGTGTTGCTAACATAGTCTTGATCCCCCTCAAGATTTGTTTATCCTTTTCCCCAGTGCTACTGGGACATGAGAGCAAGAAAGTTTTGAGCATCAGTAGGCAGAGTGGTTGGGACTGGTAGGCTGGAGATGGCTTGAAGGGTGTCATATTTTCTGGCTCTTTCAGGAGAATGCAGGTTTCCTCTTTCCACTGAGTTTGTTCTAGGATCTGGGCAACTTGGGTTTCTATGAATATCTTGACTGTCATCCTAGCTCCACTGCACATACCTCAGCAGTCAGAGAAAGGACATGTGACAGCATCTGGGGTCATGGATGGCATAGCAAATGGAATCTCTTCATGGTCTAGCTAATATGATGGAGACTTGAAGGAAAGGTCTTTTCCAACTGTGCTTGGAAGAGGGAACAGGAAGTGGGCAAGCCCAGTGGTTCTTTGTTGGCCAGATATGTGATCCTCTTCTCTTTTCCAAGGAGAAGAGGAATCAGACAGTATGGTGGGAATCAGACAGTATGGTGGGTTGAAGACATCTGACTCCATCCAAGATAAGGGACAGTGCTGAAGCATGATTGACTGCCAAATCATCCATGTATGTGAGAGCACTTTTTGCTCACTTGGATGCAGCAAGGATCATGATGTTCTGGGAATAAGGACCAACCTGCAGGCAATAATTCCTCAACAAGTGTATGAGACCATGTGGAGGTATGGGGCTGCCTGAGGATGCATGAGTCACAAAGATTTGCACAGGCCTCAGGGGCATGTCTCTGGGAAGACAATCATCCTGATCTGCACTCACCTGGTACATTACTGGGTAGAGAAACAGCCCCAGGGCCAAAACAGAAAGTTGCAGTGAACCCTGTTGACAATTTAGTGAAGAGTACCATGATGGGCAGTATCATTGATAGGTGAATTTTGAAATGGAAAACTTCACACCAACTCTGCTCTGATGCCACACATTTCCAGGGGTGCCCCAACAGGTACAGCTGGAATCTGTGATTTAGGATAAGGAAAAGAAGAGAGGAGCTACCATGTTCCAAAATAATTACAGGAGGAATTAATCACTTATCAAAAAGGATGGGGGCCAGCAAGCTGCTTGGAGTTGAAGAGAGACATTCTATGCTAATTCCACTAGACAGCCTCCACCATTAGTGCTGTTACTTTACTATTAAGGTGCAATTAAGGATTGTCTTCTAATGATTTTCCAATGGGATCTTCCACTCATCCGTTGATGCAGAAGCACCTACACACTGTGTCCTCACTTACAGTGTAATTCTCTGGAACTGCCTATTGGCTGTCAGAGAGAAGGCCCTGTGGCACCTCTCCAAGTACCCCTTAGCCAGCAGCTCATAGATGCATACTGGAGGTAATATCCTTTGCAGAAAAAATACCCTAATGCAGAGCCAAATTATTTCTATCACATACTGTAGATTGGTTTCGATAAAAATCCAGCCAGCATCTTTGGACCAGGTTAAACCAAATTATCTATGGTGTAATGAGGAGAGAAGGATTGATCCCTTTCCCTTTAAGGAACAATTGTGCTGTGGGTGCTCAATGAGCAGACCTTAATCCGAGGGAAGCTGGGACTTGTGTGGTTGTAGGATAAGAATGCACTTGTGGGAAGCATTGTGTGTTTTGGCCTTTGGAACAAGAGAAAATGAAGGAATTTTTCACTTCTGAACATTAAGCCCTTACAATACCAAATTGCTCACAACTGTCTCATTATTTTCATGCCTCTCAGGCTACTCCTTGAGGAAATAATAAGCAATGGGGACAAATTCCTATGCCAGTTTTTGATAAATCTTGATTTCACCTCACATATTGGGGTATTTCGGAAAGGTAGATTTCCTGGACTCTCTCTCTTTCTCTAAATAAGAGAATGTCTCAACAAATTCATGGGGCACAGTCTGCAAATATTATACAGAATGGGGAGATATGATGACTCACAGGATTTATGAACTCATGAATAATATTTTCTCAGAGAAATAATAATCCCCATTCAGTTTTCAAGTGCACAGTAGGAATGTGTACAGGAATTCCTCACAAGATTCTTGTTAGTGCAATTATTTCCTGAAAATTCTGTCCATTGAACAGTCAGTCCATTGGTGCTCCACAAGGTGTTGCTACCCTTGTCAAGAAATGCCTATCTTTTTTCCCAGTGCTCCTGGGACATGAGAGCAAGAAAGAGTAGAATCACAGTATGTAGAATGGATGGGACTGGTAGGCTGAATTTTGGGTTAAGGACATGGAATTTTTTGGCTCATTCTGGAGTGTACAAATTTTTTCGATCCACCTGGGTTGCTGCTAGTCCTTGGGTAGCGTGGCTTTCTATGAATATCTTAATTGTCATCCCAGCTCCACTGCACATAACTCCTGCAGTAGGAGAAAGAACATATGACAGCACAATGGCGTCATGGTTGCCATAGCAACTGGAATCTCTTCATGTTGGATGTACTGTGGAGAAGACTTCAAGAAAAGATTTTTTCCAGCTTTGCTTGGTAGAGGGAACAGGAAGCAGGCCAGTTCCATTGGGCCTTTGCTGACCAGACATATGATCCTATACTCTTAGCCCAGGGGAAGAGGAATCAGACTGTGCGGTGGCATGATCCTCTTGGTTGAGGACTCCATCCAAGATATGGGACACTGCTGAAGCATGTTTGGCTGCAACAATATCAATGTCTCTGAGGGCACTTTGTGCTCATGTGGACGCAGCAGGGATCATAATTTCCTGGGAATAAGGACCAATCTGCATGCAATGATTCCCCAACAGGTGTAGCAGACCAGGGAGAGGTATGGGGCTTCCCAGGGATGCATGAGTTACCAAAGATAGCACAGTCCTCTGGGGCATGGCTCTGGGAAGGGACTCATCCTGATCTGCACTCACCCTGTATATTGATGTGTTGGGAAACAGGCCTAGGACTGTAGCAGAGACTTGAAATGATCCTTGATGACATGTTAAAGCAGAAGAATATGCTGAGCAGCATCATGGAATAGGTTAATTTTGAAATGGAATACTTCACACCAACTCTACTGTGATGCCA
>JAJEJO010053690.1:9515-37351 GCA_020662805.1 Glaucomys volans
ACGGGCCCGCCCCGGGGGGGAGGGGACGCGCGGGGACCCCGGGACCCGGGACCCCCGGCCGGGCCGCCGCCCGCCCCCTCCCCCACGGCCCCGCGCCCGCCGCCGCCCCAGCCGCCGCCGCCCCGGGCTCGACCCTGCTCCGTCCCTTCCCGGCGGGACCGCTCCCCGGGGAGGCCCCGGCGGGAGCGCGGGTCGCCGCCGGTCCCCGCCACCCGGGCGGCCGCTTCCCCGCGGGCGGAGAGGCACCGCGAGGCCTGGGGCCGGCGGGGGTCGCGGGGCTGGGTGTGTCCGGCCGGGGAGCCGCCACCCCGTGGGTGTGTCCAGGCCGCCGCCACCCGGGGAGCCGGGCGGATTCCTCGGCTGGGGGAGGGCGCGCGTGCGGTTGCCCGCGGGTCGCCTCCCGCAAGCCACCAGTAGGGCAGTGGGAGCTCCCGAGGGGGCGGGGGAGGGTGACTTGGTGAAGGTGACCTGAGGGGGTGAATGAGGGTGGCCCCGTGTGTGTGCAGCGGGGCCACCCGCCGAGGAGCCCTGGGACCTGTGGGCGTGCGCGTGGGAAGGATGAGTCCACTCCGTGCGAATGCCACCATGCCCCCTGTGGGCGGTGGAGTGAGGGTGACCCATTGTGCACGGTGTGTACCAGTTTTGCCTGGGCCACCAGGACGGTGGCCATGCGTGCCTGCAGGGGCTGAGGGGTCGGGTCCGGTGTGGAGGGACCTCTGGTGGGCGTGTGCTTGGCCGTCAGAATGTCTGTGCGCAGCTGCGAGGGTGACCGTGGTATTGGGCAGGGACCCTTGAGGGGGCCACATGTGTGCAGGTAGAGATGTGTGGGAGGTGACCCCTGAATGTCCCTTTGAGTGACTGCAGGGCTGTGGGGTTGAACTTGGCCCCAGCTCCATCAGGGGAGCAGAAAGAAGAGGTTGGAGGGAGGAGGAACCACATCTCCCTTTGGAGGGACCCAGGTCCCAAGTGAGTTCTGTGGCGCTTGTCCAGATGGGGCAGGGCGCAGGGTGAGCCGGGATTTTTAGGTCCAACCTGGTGGTGAGTTCTAGGAACAGTGCTGCCCTGGCCCAGCCTTCCCTCTTCCAGTTTCAGTGCCAGTCTGTCCCATGAAGGGCACTGCAGGGGCTTCAAGGCTGCTTCCTGGACCAGCAGGCTCCTCATCAGCCTCCCCATCTGGACTGTCAGCTGGGGGAGGGCACCCACAAGGTGACTGGCCCCAAGCCTCATCTCCCGTTCCCCTGGGGGTTGAGGGGAAGAGGTCCCTAGGAGGGATAGCCACCTGGCCTGTCCTAGCCACTGGGGACACTTTCTCAACTGCATTTCTAGAATCCTTAAAAATCAAAGATTTGGGAATTGTGGTCCTGGGTCAAATTCCCAATACTGCTACCTGTTCACCGCATGATCTTTGAGATGTCCCACTGCTCAGCCTCAGGTTCCCCTCTGTGGAATGGGGTTGACCCTGCTCAGAGCGGGCCTGTGTGCAGACCCAGAGGGAGCCCTGGAGTCATTGGTGTGTACGTGATTGACAGGGGGCTCAGGACAGAGTGCTGGAGATCGGGAGGCCTGGTGGACCACGGGGTTGGGGCAGTCACCTCCCTGGCTGGCACCGCTCATCCGTGAAGCAAGGCTGTGCCCCACACCCCGGGGGCGGAAGGACTTAGGACCTGCAGCCTAGTGGGATCTGGACACAGCAGGGTGCCCTGAATATGAGACAGGGTGTCCTGGCTTTGAGCCAGTGCTGGGTGGCAGACGGAGCAACCCTCTGCCCTGGGTCTGGTCCAGGCTCCCATGCTGGCTTGGCTTAGGGGAGAGCAGGGGCTGCAGCCGGAGTGGGCGGGGACGAGGAGTCTCTCCAGGCCTTCCATCTGCCCAGGGGTCAGGCTGTCGAGGAAGGCTGTCACCCATTCGGGCCTCGTCTGGCCTGGGAAGCAAAGGGTGAATAGGTGGTGCCAGGTGGGCAGGCATGCCACCCCTCGGGAGAGGGATGCCTGGAGCAGGTGAGGCTGTTAGACCAGGAGAGCCCCAGCCAGGTGACTCTAGGTGTGGCCTCTGGAGTGGGATCTTCTGAGGCATCATGGTGGGTCCTGGCTGGGTGAAGCCAGGGAGGAAAGGGTGGCCCTGGGTCCACCTGCATACATGTGAGGGTGGGGTGGGTTCCAGGGGTGGGGGAGGAACGTAGGGAGGTGCCTCCTGGCATCCCCTTGGGGAGTCCTCTCTCCTGGACCACCAGGTGACCTTCTGAGGAACCTCTACTTCCAGAGCCACCTCTGCTGCTCCACTCAGCCACCGCCTGCAATGGCTTAGAGAGTGGGGATCTTGAAAGTGCAGCTTCAGGATTGCATCTTTCAAAGGTCCAGGTCTTGAAGGGATCTTAGGTGTCACTTAGTCTTTTTTGAAGACTCTCAGTGATGGAGCTCAGTAGTTTGTGGCTGTGTGACCTTGTGAAAGTTACTTAACTTCTCTGTACCTCGGCTTCCACCTCTGTGAAGTGGAAGAGTAAGAGGGTGCAGGGCAAGCTTCCCGAGCCATGCTTGGCTCAGGTTCCTTGCTGTTTTATAGAGTTGCCGATCTGTGGTTGGGGCAGTGGCAGGGGTGGGGAGGGGAAGGTGGGTGACTGTGTGGCCCCCACTTGTCAAGGCAGGTCCCTGCTCCCTCCCACTCCCTGCAGCTCCAGCGGCTCTGGTTGTGAGCCTGGGTTGCCAGGGCCAGAGGGGCCTCACTATAAAAGGGGAAATTGGGGACCCCTGGCTGCTCGGGGCTAGGCCCCCGGGGGACATTCTTCCTTCCCAGCAATTGGGGATGAACACAGGACACTGCAGGGGTCTACCTGGAGGAGGTGGTTTTGAACTCAGCCTGAAAGTGGTGATCACATGCCATGGGGGGAGCGGTAGCCTTCCCTGACTCTCTGCTTTCTTATCTGTCAGCTGGGGACAAATACTTGACTTACAGGACCGTCACGGGTGAGGGGTGACGTTTTTCTGGTGGCAGAGCGGGAGTGTGAACCGATGCCTCCTGCCCTCTGGGGAGCAGCGGGCCTCCAGCTGCTGATTTGCAGGTTTCTTCTGGTCCCTGGTGTGGCGGGTGGTGGGAGGGGGCTCTGCCGCAGGGGAGAGCTGGGTGGTCTTCTGAGCTAATGGCTTCTCCCACCTCACGGTTGGGGCCTGGGTCCCTGGGCGGGTTGGGGCTGTTCTGGGTTTGGGCTTGGAACGCGCTGGGGCAGCAGGGAGCAGGGAGAGTCATCCTCCCTCCCCAGGGAAATGGGGAGCGGCCCTGCCTGGGGGAGGGGGATAGGCCACTTTCCATCTCTACCCCGAGCCTGTGTGCCGAGGCAGAGGCAGGGTTTGGAGGCATTGTCCACCTTGAGGCTGGACAATGGAAACAGCTGGTAGAGACACAAGAGCCCAGCCCACCGGGCACTATGTTCATTTTGGCTAGTTAGTACTTTTGAGCATCTTCTGAGTAGGAATTTTTAGAACCTCCATTTTACAGGTGAGGAAACTGAGGCCTGGAGAAGTAAAGTGATTCACCCAGAGTCACACAGCCAGAAAATAGCAGAGCTGTATTGAGCCAGGGCCTGGCAGGCTGGTAGAACTGGGCTGCAGTCCTAATTCCATGCCCTCCTGCTGCGCCCTGTTGGGCATTTTGCTTTGCCTCTCTGGGGCCTCCCCACTGCCTGTCCGTGGGGTGGGAGGAGCTGGGCTCTGACTGCCTGCCACTCTCGAGCGGGCGTGTGCCACAGCCCTCCCCATTTAGTTCTCCCGTGGCCTTGGAGGTCTGTCTTGAGTTGCGAATGGGGAAGGGGCTTGCCCAGGGCCCTTCGTCCTCACGAGGGTCTGCTGTGTGTAGAAGTGGTCACTCTGAGAGTCCTTGGGGGTGGGTGGGGAAGAGCCATATAAACTGAAGAGCTGTTGACAAGATGGTGTGCGTGTGAGGGGCTTCTGCGGGGTGGCACATGTGGTCAGGCAGACAGAGGGGCAGGAGGGGAGGGGTCTAAACATCCCCATAGCCCTGGGTACGTGCTGGCTGCCACCCACGTGGTGACCAGGCCTGTTCTTAGGCCCCACTGAGGCTTGGGGAGTGTGCAGAGCACAACTGGCGTCCCAGCCTCCGGTTCCCTGCGAGCTGCCACTGCTCCCCAGACTCCAGCCTCCAGGGAGTGAAGCTCAGGGGGCGAGGCTCAGCAGGGTCTTCCAGTCGGGAGAGTGTGTCGCAATGCTTTCTGGACCGGCCTCGAGCTTCCTGGGGTGTGCTCTCACTGACCTCCCAGGGCCCACTTTGTGCCTGGCCAGGATTGAACCCAGGACACTACCACTGAGCTACATCCCCAGACCTTTTTATTACTAGTTTTTACTCCCTAAGGTGCTGAGGCTGGCCTTGAACTTGCAATCCTCCTGCCTCCACCTCCCAGTTACTGGTATTGCAGGCGTGACCGCTGCTGCACCCAACCTGGTGTAGCTGAGTGGTTCAAATGGACGAATGAATGATCAGGGAATGAAGGAGTGAAGAAAAGGAGGAGGCCAGGACCCAGAGCTCCGCTCCTGTGCAGGGTTGGAGGACCCATGTGCCCGGCAGAGTCCTGCTGTGTCCAAGGCGTGTGCCGGGGGCTGGGAGGCGCCAGGGGGCTGCCTGGGCAGGCCTGCGGTCTCAGTGCCCAGGCCGGGCCAACCACGTCTGGCTAGGACAGAGGGACTGTGGCTCTGGGCTCCAGCCCAGCTTCTTGGAGCCTGTGATTTTGTGTCTGGGGGGGGGCAGGGTGGCAAGAGCTGGGGGCTGCCCATAGCCCAGCCTCTGGCTCCCGCCTTCCCTCCCAACCGCCATCCCTCCCCACACCCCCGGTAGCAGCAGCCGGGCTGCTCTGGGACCCTGGGACCACCTGGCTTGTCGTGCTGGCCCCTTTGGACCTCTGTTCCCTGGAACATTCTACCATATATAGAGCCCCCCACCCCCCGCCCTGTCCCCACTTGCCCTGACTCCCAGTCTCTGAAGATTCCAGGAGGCTGGGGAGACTTCACTTCCGGCCCCCTCCCTCCAGAGCAGACCCTGGTTAGAGGGGTGGCTGCTCCCCTCCCCCACCAACCAGGCCCAGTCTAAGCGCCAAACAGGAAGCGGTGATTACTGGGGGAGTCTGAGCGGCCATGGCTGAGGGCCCAGCTGTGGGGATGGGGGCAGGAGGCAGTGAACTAGCTGGCTCTTTTCCTACCTGGCTGCCAAGGGCGGAGGGCAGGGACACGGTGCTGGCCTTTACACCACGCTGCCTGCAGCTCGCCTCCTTCCCAGCCCTCAGCCCCACGCACTCAGGCCTGGGGCCACCAAGCCGCAGTGTGCAGCTTGGAGTAGGGGGAGCAGGGGTGCTGGAGACGATCAGCCAGGGCAGAAGTCCTGGTTCTTTCAGTTCCTTGCTCTGTGACCTTGGCAAGTTCACTTAACCCCTCTGAGCTTCAATCTTTTCTTTAAAATGGGGCCTCAGGGTTGCTTGGGAATTAATAATATGAACTAATAAGCAAAAAACTAAACAGGGATGGCTGCCCGGCCGTTTCCTCCTGTGCCTGCTGGGTTTGCACTTCTGCCCTCCTCGGTCTCACCGAGGACTTGTTCTGCAGGGCCAGGAGCTGGCGTTTTCCTTTGGAGGGTGTGGGGACCAAGTTCAGCTGATCACGAAGGATCCCGAGCAGACCCTGGGCCCGGGACTCCCCTTCGAGGGGGAACTCTGGCCAGAACTCCAGGTGGGAGCTGGCAGGATTCAGGGCAGAGCGGAGGAAGCCTTTCCAGTGCGTTCGGTGCTGAGTCTACGGAGAACTCAGTTCTCCAGAGTGTGGGACAGCCTGTCGCCCAGACTGGAGGCGGAGGGCGAGACCTCAGGGAGCCAGGACTGGGGCGCTGGGTACTCGCCACTTGCTTTCCAGCCAGGGAGCATCTTGGCTGTGTTCTGTTTGTCCCCAGGCCCTGGAGAGATGGCCTCCTGCACATCCTGCCGTCCCACCTGGACCTCACCCAAGGCCCAGGTGGTCTCAAAGAGTCCTCAGCTGCTCTCACAGGCTGGTGGCACCCCCTCATTTCGAAGGCTCAGAGATGTTAAGCCACCTGCCCAAGCTCACACAGCCAGGAAGTGATGGAGCCTGGAGTTCAGTTGCCCCTCCCTACTCGGGAGTTTTGCCTGTTGCTGATTTTGTCATCGTACACCTGTTGGGGGCCAGGGTTTTCTGGGGTGGGGTGGGACGGGGGAGAGTGCTGATGAGGCCTTCATCCTCATTCTGGGCTGTCAGGAGCTTCTAGGCTGCTGGTCCAGGTGTTGCTTCATCCTGGAGTCAGACTCCTCCCAGGCTCCCCTGGAGCTTCCTGTACCCCCACAAGACCAGGTAGACCCCACCCATCCAGCCCCCATCCCGCTCACCCGCCCAGGTTTTAATGAGGGTAATTTATGATCCATCACCAGCGGGACGTGGGAAATCTAATTGCTGCAGACTGATTGCCAATTCCGTCGCTGGCACGGGGGCCGCGGGAGGCTCATTACACCTGCCCTCCTCCCTGGCATGGGGCGGGCGCTGGGAGGCGTGTGAGGACGGAGTAGGCAAGACTCTCAGAGGGCTGGGAACCGGGCTGTTGGCACTTTTGCTCTAGGGTGCCTGGGGGCCCGCGGCCGCTGCCCTGTCCAGGCCATGAGGAGTGGGTGCTTGGCGGTCTCTTCTGTTTTCTTGCCGCCCTGACACAGGCCGTGTCTGCAGGTGAATCCTGCGTGGGTGCTGCCCCAAGGTGCTCCTTGTCCAGGAGACACATGCATGCCAGTGACAATGGTGACACCCCGGCCCACAGGCAGAATGAGCACCCTGGCAGCCTGTGTCTGGCAGGCTTCGTCTCAGTCACTCATCACCACGCTCCTGAGGGGCAGGTTGTGACCCGGAGGCCTGAGAGGCAGGGCGGGGCGTGTGGCTGCGGGTGGCCGCTCAGGGCGCAGCCTCTGATTCCTCTTCTGTCCAATGGGGCTGCTGAGTCCTGGCTCGTTAGGCTGTGCGGGAGTAGCAGTGGGGAAGGAGAGCTGGGTAACTAGTTGGCAACTGGTTAAAAGGAAGCTGCTGCCGGGCGGTTACCTTTATTTTCATGATTACGCTTTCTTCACCTTCCGTGTCCCAGGGGAATCTGCCTCTAGCTGGTCAGGGGTGGCAGACAGCCCCCTCTGGGCCTCCACTTCTAATCTGGGAAATGGGGAGACTGGCTGGAGTGACCCAGGGCCCTTCCAGTCTTCACATTTGAGGGGTTATCAAAAAGGCCATTGAGGATGGGGCCTGATGGAGAGTGACCCAGGAGGACGCGCAGGCCTGTGGGACTGGGGAGATGGAGGCCCCGCTCTTCACGGGGACTGCCTGGGTTCCCATGGGGCCATGGTGGGGGTGGGGGAAGGGCTCTCTGCCTCCCTCCCTGACTCTTGGGGCTGATCTGTCAAATCCAGGCCTCCAGGGCCAGGGCCTTGAGTCTGGTTTCCTGGGACAGGGAGGAGTACGGTGGGGGGAGTTCAGCGCCTGGGTCCTTGTCCCACCCTGCTGCTGACCTGATGTCGCCTCTGGGTCTGGCCTGTGCTAAGCACTCAGCTCAGGGGGCTCCGCTTGGTTCCACGGTCCCAAAGGTGAAACTGAAGCAAGCTCCCAGCAGGGAGGGAGGGTACCAGGGGCCTGGGGGGTCGGTTTTGCCTCTAGTGACTCAGGGGAGCTTCCTGGGGGAGGTGTCCTTGGTACTGTGCCTTGAGGGTGACTGCACACTGATAGGCAGAGGTACTGGTGTGCAGAGACTTTGGGTGGGAAGGGGCCCAGGATTCCAGGAGCTAAGTGTGGTTTAAAGCAGTGATTCCAGGGGAGGGGGAGCCACGTGTGGGGAGGGGAGGGCACCCCATGGGTGCAGGGACTGCTGCTGTGGGGGGGCTTCATGCATTTAACAGAGACACACAGGGCACTTCCTGGGGTCTCACCTGGGCCCCGGGTTGTTCTGTGGCTGAGTGGCTGAACCCCAGGCCCTCAGCCTGGTCCCAGTGCTCACAAGCCTGTAGTCCAAACCAAGGCCCTTGCTTGTCCAGCAGGCGGGGTGTCAGTCTATGAAAGGGGTGGAGTCACTTTGCAAAATGTATACAAAAACTCAGTCCCTACAGCGGCCTTGTGAGGACATGCTAGCATTATCTCATTTTACCAAAGAGGAGATGGTGACAGGTGAAGTGACTTATCCAAGGTCACAGAGCTAGTAAGTGGCACAGTTGGAACTTGAACCCTAGCAGTCTGGCCTCAGAGTCCTGTTTAGGGCATGAGCACTGCCCTGAGCTACCTCGTGCTCAACACACTGAAGCGCGAGGTGCCCCCAGGGAGGAGTTCAAGGCCAAGCCCGCCTTGCTGGGTAACTGGACCCCGGCTGCTGGGGGCAGAGGGCTGCCTGAAGCCCAGAGGCTCTGTACTTCCATGTGGATCCCTTCTCGCTCACAGGCTTTCTGCCCATGTAGGGCGTGGACTGAGGCTAGCCCAGGCTGGGGAAAGATCGGAGGGCTGGAAATACTTTCAGGAAGGGCCCTAGGAAACACTCTTGTCCAAGTTGTCCATTGTCCCAAAGGTGAAACTGAGGCTAGGACACAGGGAGTGTCTTCTGAGATCCTGTTGTTCAGTCTTCTTCTTTTACACTTGGAGAAGTAGAAGTTCAGAGAGGTACAGTGGCTTTCCCAGAGTAACACAGCAAATTGGTGGCTGAGCTCGGACCAAGGCTATACCCTGAGTCCTGAGTAGGGCGCTGTCGCTGTACCACATTTCTTCTTTTTGCCTCTCTCTGTTCTGTGCAGAATGCAGACCCCCGTCCACCCTCTTCCAGGAAGCCTTCCTTGACCGCCCCGCTGCCCTCATGCTCAGTGCTCAGTCAACCCCGCCACGCAGCCCCAGCCTTCCCTTTGCCCCGTTCACCCACGTTGCTCAAAGCACCCCCTGTCTCGCTTCCCGCTGTGGCCCAGGTGCTGCTCCCTCTCTGGACTCCTCCCTTCTCCAGTGAGCCCTTCTCCTCCCTTCAGAGCCCAGTACAGATGCCCTCTCTCCAGGCTCCCAGCCCTTGGGCCCCTCCTCTGTCTGCATCCCTCCTCCACATTCCCAGGTGCTGCTCTTCTTCCAGGAGTTGGGATTCTCACCTGGGCCCCAATTGTGTTCCTTGCTTCCAGGTCCCTGTCCCTGGCTCCCGCAGGGTTACACTGTTACCTCCAGAACCCTCGCTTAGATACATTGTTGCAGCGGCTGCTCCCCCATTACATCATCCCCTCAAACCGCCTGGGGACTTTGTTTCATTTCTCCAAATTCTGACATTGCTACATTGTTTCTTTTCTCTGCCTTCACACATCCTCAATCTGTTTTATTTCTAGTTCTCCAGTTGTCACACCTTGTCCTTTCTCCCCAGCCCCCTGCTCATGTGATCCCAGGCTTGGGAGAAGAGGAAAGTGGAGTGTGGCTGGAGGGGACAGAGGGGCCACAGCTGAAGCTGAGGGCAGGACCTTTTGGACTCCACCTCTTGCAGGGTGGGTGCTGTGGGCTGCAGAGGCTGGCTCCCCTCCTCCCTCCCGCTCCTCTGTCCCTCTTCCTCCTCTGCCTTTCCTGCGACTCCTTCCCTCCTCCCTGCTCTCGCCCCCTCCTCCTCCTTCTTCCCTCCTCCAGCTCTGCTCCCCAAGGCCTCTGCTTCCCTCCCTCTCTCCCCAGCTGGCTGGAACCTCTCATCTCCCTGGCTGTGACTCAGGGGGCTGGGACAGGATTGTCCTGGGTGCAGGGGTCTCAGGGGCCAACGGGGTAGGTAGCTGGGCCAGGGCTGGGAGGGGTTCATCTTCAGTTCCTCACCCTCCTGGGCCCAGAACTCCCCATTCCCTTCAGCTGAGTCCCAAGGATCCCCTGGCCTCAGGTGACAGCTCAGCATCGGGACAGAGCAGCCCCTGTGGCCTTGCTTGTGCTCTGGGAGCTGAGCCTGGGCTTGGCTGGATCCTATTCTTACATGAGGTGGGAACAGGGAGGCTTGTGGGGACAACCTCAGGTCCAGCCAGACCTGGCCCAGAGTGGCCTGTGAGGCTGTGGTCCCAGGGAGGTGATCCTTCCCCATGTGTATCCACGGTGGTGTTCGTCAGGACTTAAGTGTGGCTGAGGGGCTGGTGTGTGTGTGTGCACGTATGTGCAGGTGTGTTGCTGGGGCTGGCCTGCTGCATGGGGGCCCTGGTATCTGTGGCCTGCCCTGACTGCTGTCCCTCCTGCTTCCCCACTGAGGGCTCACCCCCAACACCATGACTGCAGGTGGTCATAGCTCCTGGGAGGGGGGCAGCCTCCTGCCTTGAGAGGGTCAGATGCACTTGGACAGAGGGACAGGGACATCCAATCCTACAGGTGCTCGTGGGCCACTCCAGAGATGCAGCCATTCCCACACAACTGTGAGCAACCCCTGGCAGACACGCATCCCTGAGTGTGCTTACACAAATTGTGCATGAGTGTGCAAACACACACGTTGCTAGGGCTCTGAGCTACTGGGATTGTGTTGTCCTTAATCCCAGTTCTTAATCCCAGGGTCTGGGGAGCCCAGGCCAAAGGGTCATCTGACCTCCTTAGAGGTGATTAAGGCAAGGGCGGGGTGGGAGGGGGGCTCAGAGCTTTGTCTTCCACCTAACCTCTGGGGACACTCCTTTCCCCCCACTCCCAGAAAACCAGCTTTGGGTTCCTTTAAAGATTCAGTTTCATGTAATTCACTAAACCCTAGGTGCAGACATGCTGTGTGTCCCTGAGAAGAATGACAACTGAGGTGGGAGAGGCCAGATCCCTTCCTTTGACTGCCCACCGATGTGGACCTGAGTCGCAGTCCTCAGTGGGGGCCTCTGGAGGGCCTCTGGCCTCTGGGGAGGCCTGATTCTCTCTCTTTTTTTTTTTTTTTGGAACTGGGAATTGAACCCAGGGGCACTCAGCCACTGAACCACAACCCCATTCCAGTTTGTATTTTTATTTAGAGACAGGGTCTCACTGAGTTGCTTAGTGCCTTGCGCATGCTGAGGCTGGCTTTGAACCTGCGATCCTCCTGCCTCAGCCTCCCAAGCCGCTGGGATTACAGGTGTGCACCACCGCTCCTGGCTTGAGGTCTGATTCTTGCTGCACCTTTCCGATGAAGTGGGAGAAGGAGGCCCACCAGGAGACGCTGGATTCAGGTCCCTGTGCAGAGAGAAGCATTCACCAGGGACAAGGTTGGGACGGGGATGCTCTGTGTGGAGGTGACGCCTGAGCTGAGCACTGAAGGTGTCCTCCTCTGGGACACTTGGTAACGCATGGGGACGTTGCTGGCTGTCAGGAGCAGGGGGTGCAGCTGGCACCCTGCAGGCAGGCATTGGGCTGTGCATGTTGCTGGCTCAGAATGGCCCAGACCCGGCAGTGCTCCTGTGGAAGATGCAGGGGTCATGAGGCTTGGCGAGGACACTCCTGGTGGGAGGGGCTCAGAGGCCACTGTGCCCTGCATGCTGTGGAGGGGGCAGCCCTCCACCCATCCAGGGTGCTGCTGGGGTACACCCAGGCTGAATGGGTGGAGGCCAGCCCTCCTCCCGCCCTCCGCTCCTCCCTCCTGTGTGGGGTGGACATGTGTCTAGGGGAAGGCTTTGAAAGGCCATGGAACCAGGGAGGCTCGGGTGTCAGCCCCACCAGTCTGACCTGAGCTTCTGCTTGCCTCCAGGTGGCCTCGGGCAGGTGACTGTACCTGTGTCCTCCCCCGGGCCTGTGTCGTCCTGTCAGTGGGTCATAGGGAATTGCAAGGGTGTGGAGTTACATGGCTAAGGAGCAGCAGTGGTCATGAGAGGCCTCTGTGGCCACAGAAGTGGTGCCACCACTCCCGTTCTTGTCCCGGGGCTTGGGGTGGGCCTATCCCAGCAGTCGCCCCTGGTCTGAGCTCCAACTTGAGCCCATCTTCTCCAGCTGGGGCCCTCTCCTAAGTCCTGTCTTCTGCAGAGCTTTGGTCCTGGGGACCACGTGGGACTCCCTCATTCATTCCTCTCTTGGGGGCCTGGGGCTGGGGATGGTGGGCAGCTGGGCCTCTGGGCTGACCTTGCCCTGGTGCAGCTCCCAGGGGAAGGGGGTCGGGCTGGTGTCATGGAGGGTCAGATGGCAGAAGCTGGGTCTTCTGGCCTTGCAGGGGGAGGGTCTGGGAGGGATTCTCACGGCCTTGTCCCTGGGTCGTGGGACTGGGGGGGGCCAGGACACTCAGGGTCCCCAAGGCGCTGGTGGCTGTGTGGACTCAGCGGGATGGCCTGTGCTGTGACTGAGGAGGGGCCCAAAGGACATCTGGGGTCTCTGGACCTCTGGAGGTCAGCAGGGGAGGTGGGACACAGGTTCTCTCTGGCCTCCTCCACCTCATCACTGGGAGTTCCTGGCCTCCTCTCTTCTGGATCCTTCGAGGCCTGTGCCCTGCTTCTGTGGGGTTCAGTGAGGTCACCTCCCCCTTCCGAACAAGGAGACAGGAGGACGAGATGGGGACCAGGGCTGGGAGAGCTGGGTCCCTGTGGTGGGGGGCTGGAGGCAGAGACCAGGGAACTTAAGGCTTCACACCTGGGTCCAGCCTGTCGACTGTGGGGAGGGCGAAGAACCGCCCCAGCACCTGCCAGACAAAGGCCCGGCCACCCAAGCCCGGCCCCAGCCCTCGGGGCAGACGCCTCCTTGCAGAGAATAGGATGGAAACTGGCCTGGGGCTTGGTGGCTGCCAGCTGGCCTGGGTGGAGGCTGGTGCCTGGGAGCCAAGTGGAGGTGGGTGGGGGGGGGGGGACCTGGAGCCTTGGCAGGGAACTGTCCTCAAGGCTACCCTAGACCGTTAGGGGCAGGGGCGGAGGGACTTGGATTCGGCCTCCACCCCCCTCTCTTGTTGGGGTTCTCTCCTCAGGTCCTTTTTGAGGGCAGCTGGGCTGGACATGGCCGTCCCAGACCATGGCGGCCACAGCTGGGAGGCTGAGGCCTGGAGTTGGAGATGACAGCCAGCCTGCATCTAGAGTTGCCTCCCTTCTCCAGGACTCTGGGCCAAGCCTGTCCCCGCCCAGTGGCCACACCTGACGGAACGGCCTTTCAAAAGCTCAAAAGAGGCTGTTGCTGAGCTGGGCCTCTCCCACCCGAGAGCTGCAGAGCAGCACTGGCTTGTCCAGAGGTGGGGTCACGGAGGCTTCTCCCAGGACTTGGTTGGGGATACTCAGGTTGGACTGCAGGGGCAAGCCAAGGTGTCGTCAGGATAAGGAGCACTGAGCTTCTCTGGAGGATCTGAATTTGAGTCTAGACTCTGCTGTGTGACCCTGGTCAAGTTTCTCCCTCTCTCTGAGCCCCAGTCTCACATCTTCCTTTTTAAACAACAGCTTCACTGAGAGCGAACTCACATGCAGTAAGGGGTCGACAGTGGTCCCCGTATCCATGGTTTCACTTCCCATAGTTGCAGTTACAGTCAACTGTGGTTTAAAAAGATTCAATGGAAATTCCAGAAATAAGCAATTCATGAATTTTAAATCGCTCATCATCCCGTGTAGTGTGGTTAAACCTCGAGCTGTCCTGCTCTGTCCCTCCCGGGGTGGGAATCACCCACCAGGCACGCACTGCCCACCAGTCACTGAGCAGCATTGACGATCGCTGGTACCTCAGCGTTTGCGTTCAGGGGACCCTTATTTTACTTACTAGTGGCTCCAGAGGGCAGGAGTCATCTGCAGGGGAGGCACCAGGGCGTCACCACGAAGGACAGACCAGCTCTGGTGCCACGTGGCAGTGCGCAGGCCCTGGGAGGAACACGTGGTGTGCACGGGTTAACGCTCTCCGGGACCTTCCCGTCCAGGGGGTTTGGAATTCATTCCCCGTGGACGGGGGCTGCTGTCATACTCAGAGTTGTGCAGCCAGCACCCATTTCGGAATGTTTCGCTCACCCCGTGAGGAGCCCTGTGTCCACAGCGGCCGCCGCCCACTCCCTAACTCCCCATCCCAGCTGCCTGTGACCTGCCTGTCCTGGACGCGTCCCTGGAGCACACACAGCATGTGGTCTTTGGGGACTGATTTCTTGACTTGGCCGCGTGCTCTCCAGTTGATTCACACCCCAGCCTGTGTCAGCCCTCCTTGCTGTTCGTTCCTGGATTGCTGAGGAGCTCCGCGGCGTGGACGTACCACAGTCCGTCTATCCACGCCTCAGCTGATAGGCGTGCGGCTAGTTGCGACTTTGTGGCTATTATGGATAATGTTGCTTTTTTTTTTTTTTTTTTTTTGGAACGTGGACATATGTTTTCGTTTTTCTTGAATATATACCCTGGGCGTGGAGTTACTGAGTCATGTGGGAATCTCTGTTGAAGGTTTTGAAGAACCGCCAGCCTGCTTTCTAAAGTGGCTGCACCGTTTCGCGTTCCCACCAGTGGTGTGCGAGGGCTCCGGTTCCTCCACAGCCCACCAGCTTGTTATTATCTGGAGTTTTGATCACATTCATTCTTGGATCCGTTCATCCCGTAGGTATTTATGGAACATTGACTTTCAACAAGGCGGAATGCTCACTGCAAAGCTGGGAAGAGAACGTCTCCCTCGAGGAGTCGTTTGGAAGACTGGATAGCACAGTATCTGTGCAACCTGTCGGGCCAGGCACACAGTAGGTGCTCAGCAACAGGGGGCAAGATTATCAAGGGGGGAGCTGGGGGCCCCCAGCAGAGGGAAGGAGGAAGGAGTCTGTATGCTGACCGCCCTGTGTGTGTGGCAGCTGGTGCTCCTGTCCTCAGGGCCTCTGGTCTGCGCCGGTGTCCTGCGTATACACAGAGGAACTAGGGTGCGGGGCGGGCAGCTTCCCTGTGGTCACCAGGCCAAGGAGCAGTCAGGGCCTTGTTCCCATCATCTCACTTAATCCTCCTAGCCCTTTGAGGTCAGCGCCGTTATTATGCCCATTTAGTAGGTAAAGAGACTGAGGCTCAGAGAGGCAACTTCCTGCCCAGTGTCACACCACTGCTGAAGGTCAGTGGTGGGACGTAGACCCGGGTCGTCTGGCTCCAGCATCCTTGCTCATTTCTAGCCTCACCTGCCTCCCAGGACTTAGGAGATGCCGGTGAAGGCTTGGCCTCCAGTCCACACCCTCCCTTCCCAGCCCCACCCATGGCCCATGCAGATCCTCCTCTTGGACTGGAAGCGGCCCAGGGCAAGTGTGGCGCTGGGCAGGCCTGGGGGCTCTGCCAGCCCCTCCCTGGGCTTTTTGTCTGGCTCCTTCCTCTGCACCCCTTTCTCCATTTGGGTGGTGGAGGTGGTGACTCCCGAGGCCTCTGAACTCACCCTCTCAGTCCAACCTGCTCTGTGCCTTGAAGTGGAACTGCCCAGAAGCCAGGGGGCAGCTCTGGGCTGGGGTGGGAGCCCACGCCACTGAAGAGTTCACACAGGTTATAAATAACTGCACACGGGAGGCTGGGGGAGCCGGGCCAGTCAGGCTGGCCGACTCGCCCACACAGACCGCCGCTTGGTTCTGGGTGTCTGGTGTGTGTCCTCAGGGCGTCCTCTTGGCTTGTGTCCAGAGGGTTCCAGGGCTGTGCACCTCCTTGGACAGCTGGCAGGGTGTGCCTGCCCTGGCTCCCGAAGGGTCTGTGCCATTTCCCAGAGGAGGCCGAGGTCAGCCCAGCAGAGCCCCCTCGCCTGGCTGCCGGTGATCCTTGAGGTCAGACAGTGATCCTTTCGCCCTCGGGCCTGTCCTGGGTATATGGGAACCACACGTGGCACTGGGGTCCCTGTCCACTCTGCAGCCCCTCCCCCCCCACCTTGCGCCCTCTCCCTGACTCCATCCTGACCTCCAGCGGGTTCAGTGAGCCCTGGCCTGCGTCTGTGGAGTAGGGAGGCCATTTCCCCTTGCCCCTGGGAGGATGGATGGAGTGACATCAGTGTGAGGCCTGGCACTTAGCGGGTATGGCAGTGCTGTGCCCACCCCCCCAGGGCTGGGTGGAGTGGCCAGAATTCTCAGCTCCCCCAGAGTCCGTGGATCTGCATGTTTTTGTATGTGATTTGCAATGGCGTTTTAAGACAGAACATACTGGAATCAGTCTGTTTCTCCTCCCGCCTCCTGGCCCACGTCCAGTCCTCCTGGCTGGATTTGGGGGCACCAAAGAAAGCCTCGTCTATGCCCTGGTTTGCACATGGAGACCAAGGCTCAGAGAAGGACGGGGCCAGCCCAGCTCATGAGGTGGGTCTGCAGGTGACCTCATCCACTGTGATTACTGAGCAAACCCAGAGAGACCAGCTGCCTCAGAGGTGTCCTGGCCCTGGGTACAGAGAAATGACCTCAGGCCCATCACTACCCCCAGGAGCTGGTGGCAGGACATGGACGTTATCAACAAGGAGACAAATAGACACGCGCATCCCAGGCTGTTGACCTGGTGGTGATGGTCACAAGGTGTGTGGGGGGTCCCTTGGGTGGCCCTGGTGGCCAGGAAGGTGAGCTCCAAGTAGGGACACTGTCACTCCCAGCACCTAACTGCCTATTACAGCTGCCATCCTCAGTACTGGGGATCATGACCCCCCCATTTTGGGGGAGGACAGACTGAGGCCCAGAGAGGTGGAGGGACCAGGCACCCAGGTTGGAGGTGGGAAGCCAGCACTGGAAGCTGCACCCTGGTTGCCTGGAGGCTCCTGGGCCTCTGGTGGCAGCCCTCACGGCTTCTGTTGGCAGGTTGGTTGTGCAGCTTGGAGACCAATCCCCGAGGCACCTGCAGGTGGGGCTGCCACCTGAGCCGGCCCCCTGTCCCATGAGCAGGCCTCGTCCTCCACTTCTGCCCATTCCCAGACGTCCGATTCGTCTGATTCTGACAATCGCCCCACTCCCCAGGAATCCCACTCTTTCTGGTGGGAGGGACCTTGGGGCTGGGAGTAGGCATGCTCTCTGGTGCAAAGACCATGGTCCTTGGGTTCAGCCATCCCAGGTTGGAATCCTGGCCCCATTGCTCTGCAACTTCAGGTCAGTTGCTTTGCCTCTCTGAACTCTGGTTTGGTCATCTGAGAAATACAGATCATAACCCCCCACCAGGAAGGTGTTGGTGAAGAAACACGATGCGATGTACATTGAGAGAACTTGGCACATTGCGAGTGCCTCCTCCATGGGGACACCATGACTGCCATTCGCGGTGAGGGGCAGAATGACCCAGGTCTCCTCCAGGAAAGTGCCCCTTGGGGTGAGTCCCATCACAAGCTGGGGACCCCTCATGCATTCTCAGGGCTTCGGGTGCTCCCGGTCCCCCTGTGCCCCTGGTGGAGGCTCAGCAGCCTCAGTCTCCTCATCTCTAAGTGGGGTCAGCAGCATCAGCTTCTGGGGAAGCTGAGTGGGCTCAGTGTGATCTGGTGAACGGGGCTCATTGGAGTGACGAACGTGGCTGGCAGCCCCATCCCTTGGTCAGTGGCAACCTGGTGGAGCTAGAGTCCCCAAGAGAGGACTTCCTAGTTTGGGCCAGGACAGTGGCTGGCGTGTGTGACCCCAGCAGGCCCACAGGGGAGGCTCTGTCAGCTGACTGAGCCTTGGGCACACGCAGGCCTGTCCTGCAGGTGTGGGGCCCAGAGGGTCTGGAAGAGTGCTGGGCATACAGTAGGTGCCCAATAAGTACTGCCGTGCTGATTAACTGGCTGTGTGGGTGCTGGGGGGAAAGGGTGCCCAGGAGGTGGGGGCGGGCGGGAGGAGCCTGGGGGGCAGGAGTCGCCTCTGTGGGTGGTCCTGGCCTGGGCCTCAGGCTGGGGCAGGGGTGGAGGAGAGGCAGGGGCTGGGACTGCCGGGCAGTGACGGAGGAGTGCTGGGGCGCTGGGGAGGGGCCTGGCTTTCCGGGGTGGCACGGGAGGCCCGTGGCCAGTGGCCAGCCTGCACCCCTCCCCTGGCTGCTGGGAGAAGGCGGGTGGTGGGGGGTGGGCATCTTTTGAGCTGCCTGCCTGCCCCTCGGGCTGTGTCCACCTCTGCTCACGATGGCCTGGCCGAGGAGTCCCCTGGAGCAGAGGCTGGCAGAGGGAGTGTCTGCTCGTAACAAAGTGCCACGAGTCTGTTGTGGAAACCTGGGGACTCCAGAAGGGGTCTGGTCACCCCACAGGGGGAGCCTCGGGAGCCACAGGTGTCATCTGCGTTTGGAAATGCTCTTTGGTTGTGAGCTCATTAGGGCGGGATCAGGCCCCACATGTTTCCTAACCTACTTTTTTTTTTTTTTTTTTGGGAACCCAGGGATTGACCTCAGGGACACTCGGCCACTGAGCCACATCCCCAGCCCTATTTTGTATTTTATTTAGAAACAGGGTCTCACTGAGTTGCTTAGGGCCTCGCTAAATTGCTGAGGCTGGCTTTGAACTCACGATCCTCCTGCCTCAGCCTCCCAAGTCGCTGGGATTACAGGCATGCGCCAGCGCGCCTGGCCCTAACCTACTTTTTAATCTTAATGATGATGGCAGTATGAATAGCCAGTGCTCACTGAGCAGCGGGGTGTGCGGCCTCCTCTGGGACGCTCCGGAGGTGGGAGGTGGCCACGGTGCCTTTGCCTGACACGAAAGAGCAGGCCGAGGGGTTTAGGTGTGGGCCGGGGCCACACAGGTGTCGGAGACAGGCGGTTCGGGGGATCCTGCAGCAGCCCATGCCGCAGTGCCTGAGAGTCAGGCTGCGCCTTTCCAAGCTGAATCCTTAAATAGTCTTTGGGGAAAAAGCCAAAACAGGCTTCTATGATGCATGCAGGCCTCTCAGTGACCTAATTAGTGTGGATTTGTGAAAACACAAATTGCTGATGGCTGTATACTATTCTATGTCCGAGGTTCTGCCCCAGCTTCCTTAACTAGTCCCCATTGTTGATACACAGGTGGTTTTCACTTTTACCCCGTGAGGAATACCATGGCCCTGGACCTCTTTGGCCCGAGGCCTGAATTCCAGCCAGCCCAGAGCACTGGACTCTAGAAAGGCCCTTGCTTAGATGACGGGGCTTGGCTTTTTTCATTTTATAAATGGGGCAGACGGGACTGTGCCTCCCAGCCAGAGATGCTGTCTGCTTCCTGCTGGGCCCAGGGCAGGTGTGGCCCAGCCACAGGGTGGCCGGCAGGGTGGCGATGGGGAGGGTTGGGGGAGGGCTGGTGCTGGCGGGTCGGGTGGCTGAGATGCCGATGCGCTGGGCCCAGGGCTGTTCCCTGCCCGGGGATGGAGGAGCAGTGGGTCCCAGCAGGTGCAGGCTGCAGCCCAGCAGCGAGCACCCGCGGGGGCGGGGGGTGGGGGCACCGGCCCTGGGCCAGGGCAGCTGTGGCCGGGCGGGGGTGGGGACCGAGGCGTCCTGTCCAGGTCCAGGCTGCCCATTGTGTGTCCCCCTTGGCTGTCCTGCTGCCCGGAGCCTGGCCCCGGCCCACATTCCTGTGGTGACACTCGAGTCTCCAGGGTGGAGCTGGTGAGCGTGAGGGGCATGGAGTTCTCACAGGACCTTTTGAGGCCTTTTGGGGACGGAGCCTCCTGCGGGGGTGCAGAGGGCCCTGCTGAGAGTGACTTGGCGGCCCGGCTGCAGGGCCCGGGGTGGTCGTCTCTGTGTGTCTGTGGACAAGACTCTGCTTCTCTGAGTGCTGGGCGCCCGCCACTCACCCCGATGCTCAGGCTGCAGTGGAGCGAGGATGCCCTCCCTGTGCCTCGGTTTCCATGTCTGTTGGGAGAGGGAGTTGGACTCAGTGATCTCTCAGGCCTCGTTTAGCCTGAGGTTGAGACCCAGCACGGGAAGCCATGTGTCATGGGGTTACCAACCAAAGATTCCTGAGCACCAGCTGTGTACTCTGCAGCGGGAGCTGTTGGAACATTATCTCACTTGACTCTCACAATAGTTCTATGAAATGCAAATCATTGTCATCCCTGTTTAGCCAAGCAAAAGCTCAGAGGGGTTAAGCAACTTGCCCCAGATCACCCAGCAAGTACGCAGAGCTGAACTTGAACCCAAGGCTACCTGAACCTAAAACTGACCTGCTAACCCTTGCCCACATTGCCTCTAGTCACCACGGGAATGGAGGCTGTGTCTGGCTAATTAGGGGAAGGCAGCTTGGGCAGAACTAATTACACTTGATTTTATTCTTAGCTTTTGCACCATAATTAGTGTGGCACAGGGTGCTGGTCTCCCGGCCCCCTGCCAGCTGACCTAATTCGTGTCTGTTTCTATAACTCACCCTCTCTCCCCTCTCATTCAGCCTCTATTTTTCTCTCTCTGCACTCTCCCCTTCTGTGTGGCCTTGGCAGTGCTGCTCAGCCTCTCTGGGCCTGAGGAATCTCACTGCATCTGTTTCCCTCATGCGGAAGTCGAGGCTTCAGTGAGACCAAGTCTCAGAAATCATCGCAGAGATGCGGACACATCCCTTCGGCGGCTGCTGCTGCCTTTGCTCCCTCAGCTGCCGTCGGGCCCAGCTCTGCCCCGCTCTTTCCTCCTTGAACTTTCTGATTCCTTTTTTACACCCTGTGCAGGGAACACAGGCCCCCCGGGGGCCCCCAGCCTCCTGAATGACCTTCAGTGGCACCCTGGCTGCCCACTTCTCCCTCACCTCGATCTTATGGGCGGCAGAACTGAGGGACGGGGATTAAGCAGCAACCCCGACAGCCCCGCGGCCGTGCAGGGAGGTGCCCATCCGTTCTGTTTTCTCCGGCTGCAGTGTCTCTGGAAGGCTCGAGGCTGAGGGCCGGGTCTGCGAGACCCCAGACATCTGGAGCAGGGTGGAAGGGCTGGGGGCTGGAGACAGGTGACGTGGCCGTCCTGGACGGCCAGTGCTGAGTGCCGGGAGGTGAGGAGACTTGGGCCCCATGGCAGCCCTGAGGGGCGGTGGGGGGTGTGGCAGCCTGGGAGAGGACACCTCTCAGCTGCTCTGAGGCTCTGTGGACAGGTTTGGGGGAGTTGGGTGCAGAGAGGGGTCTCCTGGTCACTGCTGGGCCGCTTCCTTCCAGGCTGCGAGCCTGATGCTCTGGGGTGGTTCCCAATGGGGTGGCAGCATGAGGCCGGAGGAAGATGGTGGGGTGTCTTTAGGAACGGGCGCGGTCTCCCTGCTCAGGTGAGTGTGCACTTGTGTGAGCGAGTGCAGGGGCCTGGTGTGTGGGGAGCCCTGTGCCTCCCTGGGCTGAGCAGGTGGGCAGAGGTGGGGGCACACGGTGGCCTCGGGCTGCTGGCCTGGCTGTGGCTGTGGGAGCTGCAGAGTGGGGGTGAGGGTGCGGCCGCAGGGTAGGAAGCCTGGACCAACTGCCGGTCTGGGGGGCCCAGAGCGGGGATGTCAGAGGCCAGCACCCCGCTCACATCCCGTCCTAACCGGAGTCCAGCAGTTCCTGGGCGCACCCTGAGCTCCGCTCCCTGATCGCCCCTCTCAGACCCGGCAGCCGCCCCTGCACCCTCGGGTTTGATGGTGGCAGGAGGTGGGGCTTCCCTGGGCGCAGTCCGGGTGTGCACGTGGTGGGCGTGGGGGGGGCGTGGGGGGGGGGCGTGAGAAAAGCTCGAGTTCTAGTCGCAAGCTTTGGGTCAGTGTTGGGGGCAGCTGCGGAAGGGCGTGTGGTTGGCCGAGTGTGGGGTGTGTGGTGTGGTGTGGGCCCGGGGGTGACCTTGTGGGCAGGTGGGTGTGGAGGTGCGGACAGCGCAAGTCCTGCATCCGTGAGTGCCCCAGGTGTCCCCAGTGACCAGGGCTGTGGAGCTGCATAGGCCCTGCCGGGTGGGGCTGGGCCGCCATCAGCCCAGCGGGTGCAATGGTGGGTCCGGTGGCCATGTGGTGGTCTGTGGGTGCGACTGTGTGCGCGGGCAGAAGGGCAGGGCAGGTTGCCTGCCAGTTACTGGATGTGTGCACGCAAGTGTGTGTGTGTGTATGTGTGTGCGCGCGCGCGCGCTCTACAGCAGGCTGAGTTTACCTGGAGGGGCAAGAGAGGGCCAGGAGAGGCCAGAGGGTCCTGGGGCATTTGGCTTCAGTTCTTTAAGGGAATGGAATGGATCATTATGCTCATTATGCATGAAATTATGCCAACGCAGAGGTCATTTAGGGGTCAGGAGCTGTTTGTCACCCTCCCCTGCAGGCACTTGGGCTCCTGAGGATCTCCCTGTGCCTCCCAGGCTGTCCCTATCCCCTGGGAGCTGCAGCTGCCCTTAGGTTCCTGTGAGGCCCCACCCCCATAGGTCCCGGGTGGCCTGTCATTAAGTCCTAAGCCCCTGAATCCCCCCACCCCTAGGGCGAGTGGTTTTTGGCCACTTCCCCACCCGATGGGGGCTGGGCTGCTTGATATGCTGAGAGAATGCTCTCTTGGATGCAGGGTTGGGAAGTCACCAAGGGCACCCCTTCCCCAGTTCCCTCTGATCAGTATGAGGCTAAATTAAGATGTGAGAGAATTCTCTCCCTCCGCCTCCCACTCTCCCTCCCCTCCCTCTCCCTGGCCCGCCCTCTGTCCCTTCCTCTGTCCCTTCCTCTGCTCCTGGCCTCCCTCTGGCCTCTGCCTTTCCGTCCCTGTCCCCTCCCCCTCCCTGTCGTCCTCTGCTCCCCCTGCTCTCTCCCTCTCCAGCACCCCCGACTCTGTGGGGAGGGAGCTCCTGGTCCTTAGCATGGAGGAGATGGTCGTCATGGTTACAGTTGTCATGTCGATGGCTACTGAGCGAGGGATGAATAGTATCTAGGTGAGAGCTACCTGAGTGGAGGCTGATGGATTCGCAGGAGGCTGGGGGCTTGTCTGAGCCTCAGAACTGACGGCACCCGCGCCCGCCCGCCCTCCTGTGCACGAGCCTGCGTGCACCCAGCACGCGCTGTGCTTTCCTGAGGCTGCTGCCTGCAGGCGAGCGTGTCGGGCTGTGTCAGTGTGTTTCCCGGGGTCTCTGGGGGTGTCATCTCCAGCCTCAGAGGCTCTGGGAGGTGAATGGGGGTCTTTCTGGACACAGCATGTAGGAGCTGGCACGTGGCCCTGGTCACTGGCTCCCACCTTCACTCCTGTATTGAGGTCCCTTCTCCCAGCTGATGGCCTCCCCGTCACTTTGGCCGCCTGGAGGGAAGGACAGTGAGGATGGCCTGTCCAGAGGCGGGAGCCCAAGCCCTGGTCCCTGCTTGGCCCCGTCCTGCCGTGTGACTTCAGGCTGCTCACTGAACTGCAGGGATGGGAGCAGACCCAGGGCACTCCAGTGTGTGGACGCTGGAGGTGGGGGGCCTGCAGCCGGGTGGGGGGGTTTGTTCTGCTGGGCAGAAGTGGGAGCTGGCGAAAGTCGGACCCCGGCTGCTCTGAGCTCCCGGAATGTCTGAAAGGGAGGAAGACCAGCAATTAGTCACGGGAGCAATTACACTAATTGTTCCACTCCATGACTCACTGGTAGAGAGTAAATACTGATTAATTCATTACCTCCAGATGCGTGTCTGGTGTGTGTGTGTGTGTGTGTGTGTGTGTGTGTGTGTGTGTGGTGAGGGGGTGTCTCCCTGCCCTGGCTGGGCGGGGTTGGGCTTTGGTGCAGGTGGTTGAGTCTGGGAGCCAAGCCACCTTGGCTGGTGTGAGCTGCAGTCGGCCCCTCCTGGCTGGGCCATGCCCCTCTCCAGGACAGCCCCTCTCCTGCTCACACGCCTTCCGTGGCTCCCCACTGCCAGTCCAACATCGCAGATGCACAGGCACACTGTCTGAGAGCCACCAAACCCCTAGGTGCAGCGTTCAAAATATTTTGATGTGCAGTCAGGATGAAAAATAACTAATTTCTAAGAGAAAGTTGCCAGTCAGGCACTAAAAACCCTCCTGATTGGGTGTCCACTGTCTGTCCAGCCTCAGCTCATGCCTGCCCCACCCTTCTCCTGCCCTGGGACCCTTCGCCTCTTCTAACTCCAATTCCATCCATAACAAGTGTGTCCTGAACCTTCTCCGGCCAGGCACAGCACGAGCTGTCTTCATCAAGGGTGCAGTTCAGCAGGGTGGGCTCAGCCCCGAGCACCGCCCAAGCAAACCCAGCTTCCAACTAGATCTGAGTTATGAATTGGGAGCCCGGGATGCTCTGAAAGCTCAAGAAGGAGGACTTCTCAGAGTGACATGGGAGTGGCGCTCACCTATAATCCCAGCAGCTTGGGAGGCTAAGGCTAGAGGATCACAAGTTTAAGGCCAGCCTCTACAACGTAGCAAGATCCTCAGCAACTTATTGAGACCCTGTCTAAAAATAAAAAATAAGAAGTGCCAGGGGGTGGGTGGCTCAGAGGCAGACCCTCCCTGGGTTCAATCCTTAGTACAGAAAAAAAGAAAAGAAAAGACAAGAAAGCTAGCCGGCACTGATCCTTGGAGAAGTGGGTGCAAGGGAGGGCATCGTAGGCAGAGGGACCAGCAGGAGTGCAAGAGGCAGGCCTGGCCTGCGCCAGGAGCAGAGGGGCCGTGGAGGATGCTGGGGAGACTGAGGCCTGCTCCAGGGACACCAGCTGCACTGGCCCACCCTCTGCTTGGCCTCGTCCCCTCTGCCTGCTGCGTGGCCTCTTGCTCTCAGTCTCAATGCAGAAGACTCACATGCTGTGTCTTAATCTCACTCTCCTGTGAAAGCTCCCAGGGAGGGGGCTGTGTGGAGCTCAGTGTCAGCCAGAGACCGTGGCTGGGCAGGGCCTCTGGGCAAGGCCATACCTGTCCTCTTTGAGGGTCTGCTTCCTGCCTCTGAGGCCCTTGGCTCCGGCTCCAACCCCAGGGTCACAAGGACTGGGGGAGAGTTGGTCCATGAGGAGTCAGGCCTGTGAGCTGGACCCTCGGAGAAGCCCCTTCCTCCACCTGAGCCCTGGAGGCGGAAGTAGTATGTGGCCCTGCCCTGCCTCTGGGCCCTGAGGTCCTGTGGGGTAGGGCAGGGGAGGGAGCTAACTTCCTGTCTGTGGAAGACTGCAGACCTGGCTGGAGCTGGCTCCCTCCTCTCCCTGCACCTCCGCCTCCGTCCAGGCCATTGCTCCCCAATACCCACATCTCTTGGATAATGCTCAGTGCCCTGCCTTCCGGAATTAGAGGTGCCACTTAGGGTCCCAAGCAGAGGATGGATCTCCAGATCACATCCCCCGCTGTGTGGTGGTGCCTCAGTCCCTACCTGTGGACTGGGCTGATGCCCTTGGCACCCGGGGCCTTGTCTGTGGCTGGACCCGTGAGCAGGCCTGTGCCGAGCGTGCCGCCTGCGAGGGTGAGCTCAGTGCCGCTCACAACCCCGCACGCTCAGCCCTTGCAGCGGATGCGGTGGCTGCGTCACCTGAGGCTGGAGGGACTAAATAACTTGCCCAAGGCCCCACCTGCTGGAGCCAGGACTGAAACCTGGCACTGGCCGGCCCTAAGCCCCGTTCTGACGATTGGGGATTCCATTCAGGGGTGGGAGAGCAGCCAGGGGTGGCCCTGGCCCCTGAGCAGATGGGAAGAGGGCGCCCGTTGGCCCCCAGCTCTCATGGTGCCTGCGGCCCCCTGGGGTGTGTCCGGGCTGCCGGCCTTGGGTGCTGACCTGTGCTTGTTCCCACCGCAGGCTCAGCGCTGGCGCAGTGAGAACTTCGAGAGGCCTGTGGACCTGGAGGGTTCTGGGGACGATGACTCCTTTCCCGACGACGAACTGGACGACCTCTACTCAGGGTCAGGCTCGGGCTGTAAGTACCTCCCGGCTCCCCACCTGTCCCCATCCCCAGGAGCTGCTCAGTGGGTCCTCCTGTTGTGTGGAGGTCGTGCAGGGCTGTCTTGGGGACCCTGGGAAGGAGAAGGACACAGGGTCCTCCCCCGGGGGCCCTGGGCCTCTGCAGCCTGCAGATCCTGCCCCCGGCCTGTCAGGAAACACAGACCCTCAGTGAGCCTGCTCCTGCCCTGGGCTGACCACTTGAAGGAATTCAGCCCCTCCTCAGTGGCCCTGGCAAGGCCTCAGCAGATGGTGTGATTGGCCCAGATTGGGTCCAAACAGCTGTGTCCTGGGGTGGGGATGGGGCAGGTCTGAAGATGGTAGGCCCTGCCCTGGGGATGGCGAGTGCGAGGTCAGGCAGGTGCTTCCCAGACACGCCACTGCTCAGCTGCACCACATCCACAACCGCCTCCTGGGGCCTCTACAGGCCTCCCTGTCAACCGCCTCCAGGAGGAGTTTGCTGGGAAGCAGGGTCGGCAGAGAAGGGTCTCTGGAAATGCACCTGAAGAGGGGGCTGAGGTCAGCCAGTGAGGGGACATGGAGTCGGATGAGGCAGTACGAGGTCTTCTGCTGTCCATGGCCCCCGGCCTCTGGCCTCCCCTCTGGCCATTCCTTTAAGCCTCTTCCACGTTATTCTTTTTTTTTTTTTGGTACTGGGGATTGAACCAGGGCACTCCACCACTGAGCCACATCCCCAGCCCTATTTTGTATTTTATTTAGAGACAGGGCCTCACTGAGTTGCTTAGGGCCTCACTCAGTTGCTGAGGCTGGCTTTGAACTCACGATCCTCCTGCCTCAGCCTCCCAAGTGCTGGGAGCTGCCACCACTCCCGGCTTCCACATTATCCTTGAACCAAACTCCTTCCCTGGTGGCTCAGCCTCCACTCCCGGCCTCCCTAGCTCCCACCCTCCTGTCTGCTGTGTCTGTTTCTGGGAGCCGTCTGTGGCCCTGCTCCTCCTGTCCCCACCCTCCATGCTCCTTCATCTCACTTCCTTCCAGTTCCTTCTCTTATCCACTTCATTCAGCCAGGTGGTGCAGGCAGCCTCCCACAGGAGGGCTCCTTCCCCCTCTTGCCCTCTGCCTGTGCCTCCAGGGGACCCCTGGGGAGCCCACTCGTGAGCTTGGGCTGGGTGTGCGCCTGGGAGTGCTGCTCCTCCCACACTCCTCTTCTTGTTCAACCTTCAGTGAGATTTGCAGCCAGGAGGGCCTCCTGCCATCGCCTGGCCTCTCCTGATGGAAGCCCTGGGCCTGGTGGGCTCCAACAGTCAGGGAGGCCTTCAGGAAGTTCCAGCCAGGCGGGGAGGAGCTGGGGGCAGTCAGCCACCCTTGACCAGGTGGCCTTCCACACTCCCCTCATGTTTTCCTGGGAAACTGGGCAAGAGGGGGTTGGGAGTCCCTGTCCTGATGGTGTGGCTTTCCTGGGGTGGCCCTCACGGTCCCCGAGCTCCCGAGCTCTTTCCCTCTCCCTCCCCTCAGACTTCGAGCAGGAGTCGGGCCTGGAGACAGCCATGCGTTTCAGCCCCGACGTGGCCCTGGCTGTGTCCACCACGCCCGCCGTGCTGCCCACCATGGACATCCAGCCTGTGGGTACCCCACTTGAAGAGCTCCCCTCTGAGAGCCCCACTCCGGAGCCTGTCACCAGCCCTCCATTGGTGACAGAGGCCCCAGAGGAACCCAGCCAGAGAGCCACCACCATCTCCACCACCACAGCAACCACTGCTGCTGCCACCACAAGGGCCCCCACGGTGGCCACGGTGCCTGCCACAGAGGCCACCGCTGCCCCCAGCATCCCTGCAGCATCCCCATCCACGGCCACCACTGCGCTTGTGAGGACCACAGGTATCCGGAGGCTTCCACCTCTTCCACTGACCACAGCCGCCACTGCCCAGGCCACCTCTCCAGCAGCGCCCTCCCCGCCCACCACAGTGGCCGACTTGGACACAGAGGCCCCTACACCCAGGCTGGTCAGCACAGCTACCTCCCGGCCAGGAGCGCTTCCCAGGCCAGCTACTACCCAGGAGCCTGATGTCATCGAGAGGAGCACCCTGCCCCTGGGGACCACTGCCCCTGGACCCACAGAGGTGGCTCAGGTGAGGGACCTGGGAGAGGACAGGGCGTGAGAGCAGAGGAGGATGGAGCTGGGCAGGGGTGAGGACCAGGAGGTTCCAGGACACCTGGCAGCATGGCAGGGCCAGAGGGAGATGGGACACAGGACCAAGGCTGGGGGCCAGGTGCAGGGTGGGACAGAGACAGAGCTGGATGGCTTGGGGGTGGGACAGAAAGC
>JAJEJO010053691.1:0-55213 GCA_020662805.1 Glaucomys volans
TCACCAACTCTGTATTATCTGTCTTTTAAATTCTATTACTCACAGACCCCTGGGAGTGTTCCTATGCTGCCGTATGGATCTTCAGATGCAAGAGCAAAACCGCCCCAGCACCCACTGTGGACACGTGACAGGCCTGTCCAATAAGGTGAGGGAGGAAGTTGGTGGGCGGGACTTCCGGCAACTCTTCCCACAAGACCTCTTCCGCTGGCCAAGATGGCGCCCCTGGAGTGCGAGTGCCTCATGTGCGCTGGGCCACGCTTCCTGGGCGGGGCTGGTCCCCTCATGCAGGGCCAGGCCACACCTGCTCCTTGGCCTCCTCAGCTTGTGTGATGCCGGAGATGGTATAGCAGGTCTCCATTCTTCACTGCCTCCTCTGGGGTTGGGAAGTGAAGGCCTTTGGGGCCCAGGCCAGCCTGGCCCAAACCAAAACCACACTCAGGTTTGGGTGGATCCCGACCCCTCAGCCACAGAGGTGCGAGGCCTGAACAGGGCCTGGAGCCACATTCCTTCGGCAGTTTGCCCACCCAGGGGAGAGGGCTGGGGACAAAGGGAAAGGATATCCTGGGTCCTGGCTGCTCACCAAGAGCAAACCCAGTGTCCCGGAAGTAAGGGCGTTTACAGACCATTCCGCTTGACATTTAGGCTACACCTCAAGCTCATTTATAACTTGGCAGCTTCTCTCAGGGTTAATTATCTATGGCTCTTGCAGCGTCTTCATTGGCAGTTCCTAGAGGACTATGAATTTAAAAGCATGTGGGAGTCAGAATTTATATTGCTTGTTTGTAAACTGCTTGTTGACCTAAATCAATTTCCAGAGGTCCCATTAATTATTGTCTTCTTTTTTTCTTCCCGTCCCCCTAGTGTTTGAGCACCAAGAGGTGACCATCGGCATAAAGACTTTCCCCACCAAGACCTTATCTGTCTGGGAGCTGCCATATAAAAATTGCAGAAACCTTCTGTCTCCATAAGGAAATCCTTAGGAACCAAGGTACTCTTTACCTGCAAAGCCAAGAGTTTCCCAAAATTACATGCTAGTTATATCCTTTATCATGAAAACAATTGTGCCCTGGGACCTATGGTAATCTCAGAATATTTAGGATCAACCTTTGATTGATTTGCAAATGGAAACTAAAAGCCTACATCAGGAGTAGGAAACTCCATCTGAGCTGACCCTAAGTGCAGTTTCTATTTTACATTAAAGCAGAAATAGATCCCCACAGCATGGAGAGAAAATCACCTGCTGCCCTTTTTACAACAGGCAAACTCTGCTTTCATCCTCAAGGTTTAATGCAAGTGTGATTTCATCTATGAAGTGATCCTTAAAATTTCTCTAGGGCAGCCGGGTTTGGTGGTGCACGCCTGTAATCCAAGCGACTTGGGAGGCTGAGTCAGGAGGATCACGAGTTCAAAGTTAGCCTCAGCAACTTAGCGAGGCCCTTAGCAACTCAGTGAGACCCTGTCTCTAAATAAAATACAAAATAGGGCTGGGGATGTGGCTCACTGACCGAGTGCCCCTGAGTTCAATCCCTGGTTCAAAAAAAAAAAAAATTTCTCTAGGGCATTGGTTGTTCCAGCTCACTGCTTTCATAACACTTGGGAATTTATTAATCAGAATACTTAATTGTACAGCATCTACATCACATTTAGTAACTGTTTTTAAGGAAAATCTTGATTCTGTCTGCAGAGACTTCTGATCCCACCTTTATGTAGATGTTGAAGAGGTTGTTTCTTAAGGTGAGAATCTTGTTTACCATCTGTAGTTTTCATAATTGAAATATGTTGATTAGTTAAACTGTAGACCTGGAATACATGTACAAACCATTGAGAGGCTATGCCATTGATGATTTGCAAACCCTATTTATAATTTCAATTGAATAAAAATTTAGGACACAGTTTTCCTCTGAATATTTTCAGGAATTCTGCCTGTGAATTAAAGGACTCACTCTATCTGTAAGTCTTCAAGCTGAAAAGTCACAAAGATTTCTTCACGACTCTTGTTCCTTTCTCCCTTTATTTCTTACACTTTTTACTTCTTGCTCTCTATTGCAGTCACACAGATATCAGTTGGTTCCTTGAACACCAGACTCTTTTCATCTCACCCCTTTCCTTTTTGTTGTACCAGGATGGATGTTGGTCACTCCAGATGTTCCTGGGCTGACCTCTCCCCATTTCTCACATCTCAACCTGTGTTCCCTTTCAGGGCAGTTGCCTTTGACCATTCAAAGACATTCCCACCCCAGTTTCTTCCTGCCCCATTATCCAATGTAAGGAGTACCATGTCAATCTGAAATGATCTGAGTTTTATTTCTGTGTATTTATATATGTGTCCACACTCTGAGTTCCCAGCTAGACCATCAGTACCAAGTCAGCAAAGAGGGCAGATCTCAGCACCCAGGACAGTTCCCAGCTTAGGGTTTCAAGATCTCATCTTAAGATCCTGGATCCAACAGTTAATTAATGGCTTATGAGTGTACCCTGGTGCCCTACCATGGGAAATGATAAAATGGCAATGTATTTATGTGGTGGAGAGGCTCCAGATGATGACCACCAATGATTGCTGTGTTCTGTTGCTCATGCCTTTCAATAATCCCCTGGCCTTGAGCATGAGAGTGTCTGGAAATGACTCAAATGGAATATGGCAAGAGGATGGGAAACCACTTTTAGTATCTGTGATAAAAACATGTATGCAACCAGGGTAGTCTTCAATAAGTGAGTAAAACAACACTGATGTCATTCTGCAGTGAAATGAAATGAGCTGTCAGGCAAATGCAGATTACAAGAAGGCAGTCTGTAAAGGCTTTATACCATGTGGTTCCGAAATGTAGAACTCTAGAGGCAGTAAAGTAACCATCGATTGCCAGGAGTTTGTTGTGGAGAAGGATGAGAAGGTGAAGTGCAGAAAAATTTTAGGGCAACAAAATTATTCCATACTCTGCTCAATTATTGATGCATAACTATTTATTTGTCAAATGTAATTGATCTTCACAGCAAACTTAAAGGAAAATAATTTGGGAGGCACGGTATCTCAGAGAGAAGCACATGCTGTGCTAATAGCTCTAGCTTATTACAGGTGTGCAAAATGGCCTCACAAGAGGGCAGGATGTTGACCTAAATATCTTTGTAAATGAAGTCATTAAGGTTTATGCAAAAGGAACTGATCATATCCAAAAAGGTAGAAAAAGTTTCCCATAGAATACAGGTTTCAATTTCTGATATGCATATGTGCTGGAAGTGAACAGTTGAGAACATGGGTGGTGGATGCTGGAGGTCAGATCTCTCATGGGGTGAGAATTTACATGTAGGCAAGAGGGAGAGGCTAGAATGATACCGTTACCTATGGCAATGGCTGAGAGCCGAAGGCACCAGGGAAAACTCAACACCTCACTCAATACAGGCACAGAGCCTTATGTAGAGAAAGGTTTGTGGCTGTGTGTATGTGCATGAGTTAGTATGCACACGTGTGTTTCTTTGTTCTGTCAGCTGGGATGGATGACTCAGGTGACGTTCGGGAAGTCCACAACCCAGGAACACACCTCACACTCAGATTTCCTTAAATGCTATTTTCCAATAAAAGGAACCAGAGGTCCCTAGGGAAGTGACTGGTTCTAGGTCTGGGGCAGAAAACAAAGATGAGTCCAGAGTATCTTGTCATACCAGCATTCACAATATCTACAACCCCCCCCACACACACACACATTTGCATACATACACAACTGCATTGTTGGGCATATGTTTAAGGAATATAGAGTCCAACCAAAGTCAGTACCCATTGCTAAATATGGAGCAATTTTGGAGACAATTTTAAAATTAAAATAGGCATTATATTATCACCTAAGTATTAAATCTCTAAAGTACATACTGACATACATACATGATTTATTAAATGATAGAAAATGTGCAATTATTTCATGTAGAAAATCCCAACTGAATTACGTGACCCCTCACTGTACAGTAGGGGAGTATTTAGGTTTGGGCTGTGCATAGTGGCTTCCTTCTCAAGAATCAGCATGGAAATGTGTGGGAAAAGTGTACCTTTGCAGAGGAGGACAGGAACCACTTCTGCCAGGTGACCAAGGCCAGCTCATCAGTCTTAAAACCTGTAGGAACGGTCTGTATGATGTGTGGCCATTGCCTCTTACCTCTAGGAAGAAAACTGTGACCCATGTTTAAACATTAGAGAATATCAGAAAAATTCCAATCTCAATCTTGCAAAATCACAGAATTGTGGTCTTTACAATTGTCAAGGTCCTGAACAAGAAAAGCCTAAGATGGTATGACAGTCAAGAGGAACTAAGGAACATAATAAACTTAATGTGGCATGCTAGGTGGGAATCTAGAAGGGAAAACAGGTAAGAACTAAGGAAATCTAAGCTAGGTACAGAGTTTAAATGAAGCTAATTAATCAGCATTGGTTCATTATTTGTACTTGATGTGCCATGCTAATGTAAGGTGTTCATAATCAGAAAAAGTGTGGAGGTAGGGCTGAGGGTGGTACAGGGAGCTCTGCACTCTCTGACCAACTGTTCTGTGAGTCAAAATGTGTCCTAAAGAATTCTAAGAATAGCAGAATTCAGTCATCCTTCCGTGTCAAGGAGAGGATTGCTGAGTTTTACAAGAATAAGTAATGCACGTGCCCCACCACCTCATCAGCTGCATGCCACACCAGTCTGCTCTCCTGAGAAGCCCACAGCTGTCCATGGAAAAAAATCTGCCCACTGCTAATAGATGTGTATTTTGAATTTTTTATAGTGAGTTATGGAGTAGGAGGGCGTCCTTCTTAACATTTTGTCCTGATAAAAAAATGACCCTACATGAGGAAATGAAAAGATCAGGGCTCAGGTGTTCGGATGCCAATTACATTCCACAGTTGATGTCAAGGGACATGTATAGCCTAGATAATAGCCTGCAACTACCTCCTCGTTTTATCTCCCTGTCTGCCCACTTTCTTTACGACACTGTGTGCATGGTGTGCAAGTTTACTTGCCACGGCCACCAGTATCCATAGTAACAGGATTGGGATCTACAGGGAGACCCTGCGTTCATTTTTAGTGATATCAACAGCACATAAAGCACCTTTCGTGTCCCTAGGAGTTAATTCTCTTTGTTCTCTTCTCTCCAGAAGCTCCATGACTCTAATGCCATTGTCTTGGAATCACAAAATTTCAGGTCCGAGCTGCTCTGGGAGATGGTCTGAGCCCCACTTTTATTTGCAGATGAAGACCTGGAATTCAGTGGTGAATATCTTAATGAGGGCTGATGGCTGTCCTGAAAACTCTTAACTATCAGGGTTGACACATCCGGCCATGAAGAGCAAGGATGTAATGTGAGTCTGTAGGTAGACACTCACAACGCCCCAGCTTCTCTGATGGGCTCTCTCTGCCCTCACGGTGGTGACAAGGCAGCCACCATTGTCCCAGGGTTCACACTGACATTCAGAGTAAGCAGAAGTGTGGAAGGGGCGTCACCAGTGACATTCTCCCCCTTTATACTGAGTGAGAATCCACGTCTGTACTAGAGGCACCTGACAAACATCCTGTTTTGTCACCAGGAACCGAGCACAAGGGCCATCACAGTTGAAGCAAAACTAGAAGAAGCTGGTTCAGCTTTGCCAAGCTCTACAGTGCAAGTGGGAAGGAAGGCGAGGCTGGCTACAGGGTTAGATGAGCCACCAAGAGTGACTGCCACACAGAGGACTGAGAGGCCAGGGTGGCTGGAGCTCAGAAAAGGAGGACCTCAGAGGCAGGCACCACTCACCCAGGGCATCAGCCTTGTCCCAAGAGTATTCTAAAGTCTTTAGCAGAGGAGTGATTGGATCAGAACATTATTCTGAAGAGATGATTCCTACAGGGCAGATGGATGATGAGAGATCAGCCCAGAGACTATTGCAGTAGAAAAGGGAGTGCTGGGACTGTGGTCCCCCTGACAGGAGGCATGTGATGGTGGCAGCAGTGGAGAGAAGTGGGAGGGAGTCAAGGACCAGCTGGAGGTAAAACCCAGAGACTCTGGTGACCGATGAGCTGCAGGAGGTTCTAGAGTAAATCCGAGAGCCTGTCTGGAGCACCTGTTTGGATGCAGTTGTGCAGATGTGGACAGCGCGGAAGGAGCAAGACTTATTCGGTGGGACAGTTAAAAGATGGCTGTTGAAATCTGGGCCTGCTGTGTTCAGAATGCCTGCATAATATCTGGGTGGGGTTCTCATAGGGATGAAGATGCCTGAATCTAGAGCTCAGAGGGGAGGCCTTTGCTGGAGACGTACACAGGAGTGTTGTGGACAGGGAGGTGGTGATCAAGGACTTGAGACGTTTAGGAGCTTTCATTAACCTTGAACTTAGTCTCCATTTCTATAGTCTGCATTTCAGAGACACAAGAGAATATAATTCATGCTCATTCTGTACAGATTCAGGCTGCGCTGAAGACATAGAACTAAAAGATTTCTTCAGTTTGACAATGATGTAAAGACATTGTGCAGAATTGCAAGAGAATAAATTGCAGGATGAGGAAGATTAAATGCTCACACTCCACTGATGGGGGAGTGAATTTCCGGAAGATATTCTACATGATGAAATCTACACTAATCCTTTCTGAAGCAGAAAATGCCTGACAAGGTGAGAACATGAGGACCTTGGGGTCTTGACACTGCTTTGTGTGAGGACGCTGATTTTGATAGAACAAGTTCACATTCAGATTGTGTTGGCCATTTATTTTGAGTTTCCTGGCTGCTTCCAAGACTCCAGCAGCAGGGGAGCGTCTCCAGTGCTTCACAGCAGCTGGACAGAAAGGACGCCCCAGGCCAGAAACCCCAGCCTTTTCCTGCAGCATCTGATGTTGGTGGTCGTGATATTTGGCTAGAAAGTTGGAGTTGAGGACATCCAGGTCAATGACAGGGGATACTGGGTGGACACCTGGAGGAGTGTTTCTGTGTGGATGTGAGTCAAAACAGAGACATTTAAAAAATTATGGTGCAATGTCTAATATATAAGAAAAGCATGAAGAAAAGCATGTCTGCTAATGGCAGACACAGGCGATGCACCGTGCCCCTGGGGCACACTGGTGCTCAGGAAGAAGCTTAAGACAGAAAGCATTGCCAACAGAGTGGCCCCAGGGTTGCACCTCTCCATCCCATCTCCTTTCTGTGTCCCATCCAGTCCTCAGTATCCTGCGTGTGTGTCTGTCCATACTGTGCATGTTTAGCCACTGGGATTCAAATCTGTGCTTTGAGGATGTGTTTCATAGATTTGCAAATGTTATAAAAATGTAACCATTTCTATGAAAGTAACAACTTGCCTTTATTACTAAATATATTTGTGTGCCTCATGTTGATACATGTGGCTTTAATTTATTAATTTTCCTGACAAATTTGTTGTCACCTCAATTTACTTCCAGTAATTTCTTCATAAAAGTAGTTTGCAGACTGGAACTTCTGCTTGAGTTTTGCGAGCCTTTCAATGAAGCAACGCAGGATGTGTGTGGGGAGCACCCCTGCCTCTCACTCTGGGAAGCCACTGGTGGAGGCAGAGGTGTTCACTTTAAATGACATCCTGGGACCAAGCACCTGGACCTCCCTTCACTCCCAGGCTGGCTCTCCTCCCTGGCTCGGCCATCAGGGCTCATGGTGACTTGGTGGAGGCAGTTCATGCTTCATGGAGAGGCCCACAGACGCGGCAGCCAGTTTTTGGTGGCCCCATCGAAGGCCTCTCTTTCCACATCAGCTGCATAGCCGCTGAGGCTAAATGAAATGAACTCTGCAGCAGCTTGCTTCTAGTAGAAAATCTGAACTAATCTTTTTTTTTGCATAAGAAATTAAATGCATACACATCCCTGAATACAACCCTTTAGCAGAAAATGTGTTATAAATGTATGCACATACATCACACACGTCATTTAACATGTGTATTACATTTTGTTACATTGAAATGGAAGTGTAACATGTACATATTATATATTTCATATATATGCACTTATGTATATATATGCATACCTCTAAGTCATTGATTAGCTTTGAGTGTAGCATTTTTAGAAGAAATTAAGATAAATGATGAAACAAGGGAAGGGGAAGAAATCTCAGGCAATCACTCTGTTCCCTGGTGAAGGCTCACAGCTGCAGAGATTCCCTTTCATGTGTCGCGGGATCAGAATTAACATCCATACTTTCCCTGCTTCTCCGTGGGGGCTGCTTTGCTGGCACTAATTGATTTTCCTTCAGGAGGATTCCTCTCACTTCCTGCTTCAGAAACCCAAATCTGGTATACCTGGTGGCCAGGTCATCCTGCCCCACACTGACAGGGCAGGAGCAGACTCCCCCTCTGCTGTGTGGATGCAGGCAACTCCCACATCAAGGGGTGCCTCAAAGTTCACCCCTCTGACTCTTTCCTGCCTTATCTACCTTGTTCTGAGGAAAGCTTTCCCTTCCCATGGAGCAGGCCTTCACCAGCCGCTCAGCTGCCCAGAGGGAGTTGCAAGCCTCCTTCTGACTCCTTGTGGTTAATTTATCACAGAGAATGTGGTTTGCTGGGGAATCCAAATTAGAAGTGTCCTTACAGTTGTCATTAATCACCATCTGAAAGTGCTTCAGTTTCCAGACCTGGGAATGTCTCAGCATGTCTGATGGCTGGAAGAATGTGATGATGTGTGAAGGGTTTCATCCCAGGCAGAATCACCTGAAGTATGTTTCAAAGGCCGAGGAGCTGCTTACGGGCTCAGACTCCAACACCTGTCCCCAAAGAATTGGAAGCAGAGCCCTTGGGAGTGGAATGCAGTTGGTCATTCTCCAGCTTGACAAATGATTCTGCTGGGCTTGAAAGTAATAAATACTGGCATGTTGCATCTTAATGCCCCCCTCCTCTGGCCTTGGTCATTTTAGGGGTCTCTTGTGGACCAGTGAGCTCTAGGGTCACGTGGAGAATTGACTCCTCTGGTGTGTCTGAGCTTTCTCCGTTAAGCACTGTAAGTTCAGTGTGTTAAGAACTTCCTCAGACCCAGCAACCAGCACGCTGCTCACTCTAGCCACGGACTCCTGTGTCCTGAGAGAGCCAGCACCTTACACATGGTTCATTCGAACCTGTCACTATTGTGCTTCCCAGGAGCCAGGCTCAGGGTAGGTTCTCGCTGTGAACGGGATTAGTATTTTGGAGTGTTGAAAATGCAAGTATCCCCACCTCCCTGCAGCACGCTCCAGAGTGGAACTAACCCTCCTCAAGCCACCAGAGGAGGTTCCCAGGAACATCTCAACAGAGGAAGTTCAGGTTACAAAGAAGCAAAAATATTTTGTGAATGGTTGAAAGAGACAAGTCTAAAGGACATCTACAGAAATTTTATTAAAAAAAATGAAAAGGAAGATTGAAAAGAATTTGCTTTGCCAAAGGGACACACTCCCCTGCCTGGTGATGTGTAAGGATTTACCTACCCAAGAGCCAGAGCACGTGGGTAAGAGCTGGAGGAGAGGTAATTGGGGTCTTGCAGGAGACCCCAAGAAGTCCTAAAAGATACCTCACAGAGGGCCTGAGGGTGAGCTCTCTGGGGCACGTATGGAATTCATTTTTAGAGAAATAATAATGGCAACTGCAGTGTGCTGGGCACCTCCCATGTGCCAAGCCCTCTTCTCAGCACTTGATGTGCATTAACTTAGTCCTTCCAGCAACTTCTGAGGTCAGTAGTATTGTTATTCCTATTTTCATGGAAACTGGAGCCCAGCAGGTTAAAGTGCCTTCTCCACCGGCTCTCAGGCTGCTCAGCCTCGCAGCTGGAACGGCAACCCAGGCATCTTCTTCCCACCACTTCTCCATCCACCACTGCCTCCCCCATGTCCCTGCTCCTCATGGGCAGATGTGCCCAGCTCTCCTCTAAACACAACCCTCCAAAAGCAAAAGTAACTTGAATGTTCTCTGCTGGTCTTAATTGCTCTGTTTAAAATGCCATTGTTTCCCCCAAGCAGACCAAGTGGCTTGGTTCTCTCCTTCATATCTTCTGTCTTTCTCTTCCATGGCAGCAGGACGGAATACTTGTAAACCAATCCTTAGTGTGTCCACAATGCTAGCACTTGGAATTGTGCTAATTAAGCCCTCACAAGAACATTATCAATTGGATACTATTATTATTCTCCTTTGGGGAAAGAAAAGCAGAGACTCATCATTGTGGCTCAGGTGGCACTCCTGGCTTTATGCCCCATCCTGTCACCTACTTGCTATTATGGAACCTTCTGCATGGTGTGGTTACCAGGGTGAACTTGGGAGCCAGTGCCCCCAATTCAGATACAGCTCCACCATGGATATGGTCCTAACCCTCTCTGTCAAACCTCATCAAGCCTCAGCTGTGAGGATCATCATCCAAGATCACTCTGGTGGGCTTTGGACACCAATAGGGATGTGCATTGGAGGGGGACGCTCCAGGCACTGCAGTCTCCTGGACCCTGACCTTGTGTTGGAGGAGGCCAGTGGGCGCTCTGGACACTGAGCCCTCAGGAATCCCTGTCTGGGTACAGTAGCAACACCTTGGGGTGTTCATGAGACACATGTTTTCTTAAACTATTTGTATCAAGTGGTCATATTTAAAAATTGAAAGAGCAACACAGATGAGGGCTACCACTTTTCTTTGTGAGAATGTAATATTTTTAGAGAAGATAATAAAGATTGCATAAGAAGGAGGATTTTTTTTATATATAACAGAACTGCATAATCGGGAGAAGTTATCACATTCCTCTGCCTTTTCCTTTTCTCTGCCCATTCCCTTTTCTTCTTTGACCTTGCTGGTGGGGTTGGAGGTACAGAGACAGCTGCTTTGGAAGGACAGTGCCTGCTTATCTCACATTCCTGAGAATCTACTCCATCACACAAATACATATCCCTTCCTTTCATCCTTCCTGTTGAATGACACTACCCAATGAGACGTTAAATGCAAGCTCGTGGGAGGTGTTCAGTGGCTAACAAAGCAAATATGTGAATATATTCCTGACAAAACACCCTGCAGAAGCCGTAATCTCTGAATTTTGACAACCTGAGGTAGAATCATTTTAATAGAATATAATATAAAACCTGCCTGAAATACTGTGATACGAATTTAAAAAGTCGCTGAATGCAAAGTCCCAGCGCACTGGGTTAGACAGGCAGGAACAACGGTCTTAATTTAGAATATTTTCGTGAACACTCATTGTGAGGAGCTGTGAGTAGAGGCGGTGAGAACAATGTGAATATAAAGGAGGAGAGGAGGGGTCAGAGCAGCAGGCAGGCTGGCAAGTGTCCCGCCAGCTAATGCCAAGCCAAGGGAATGGACCTCACCTCTGGGCTGCTCGCGGGTAACAGATGCTTCCAGAAGGCCTGGAGGGCGTTCTTCCTTAAGCGAGCTTGCTTCACAAGTCTGCTTGCGTGCACTTGAGTCCACTGGGAGTGGATCCCTGGGTCAAAGCGCCTGTGCCCCTGCAGCTGGATTGGAGGTTGCCGGGCCTTCCTCCAGTGTCTGAGCAGAGTGGGGAACTGCTGCTCCTTATGATCTCATCCACACACCACGTGTTTAGACTTGGCTCTTTTCTGACAAGCTGACAGGTATGGAGTGCTCTCTCATTTAAATTGGACTTGGCAAGTACTCACACACAATGACAAACAGCCTTTGAAACTGATGCCACATACAGTCTCTTTGGAATTGGGGTTTACCTGGGGTCCTGTATCTTGTCTGACCACTCCAGTCAGGGGCTGCAGCCCACCTGGACCTCATCTTTAACACAGGGAGGCCTCGGCTTCCTCACAGGTGCAGAGGGAGCCTTCCAGGGACTCAGCCTCCCTTCATCCTCCCTCCTCACTGGGGACCTGCAAGAGACGAGGCCAAATGCATGTTCTGGGGGCTCCTTCCCTGCCCGAAGTGAGGCCTGGCGTGGTTTCACCCGAAAGCGCATGCCTGGGCCCTCCTTCAGGTGAGCTTCATGCTGTGCTGTGTTTTTCTTGCCAGAAACTGTTTCCAGGTCACCCTACACCTGTTCCGAAGGTGGCAGTGAGTGACAGCATCGCCTGAGGTCCAGGCCTACATTTATTAATGATCAGGGAAGATTTGCAAGTTAAGGAGGCATCTGGGGAGAAAAAAGCTGTACAGTTTTGGGGGAAAGAAAAGTTCATGGCTTAAATGGCAGCACGAGGAGAGCTGTCCAAGTGGAGGTCTACAGGAGACGTGCCCGCAGGACTGGGAAGATGCATTAGTACTGGGAACCCGGCAGGCCCAACAGTTGTCTCTGCACCCAGACAGAGCTGGGTTCAAGTCCTGCCCTGTGACCTGGGGTGATTTGAGCTCTCTGAGTCCCTACATCCTGCATAACCAGCTGTGAGCATTAGCTAAGATAATGTATTTTAAAGATTTAGTGTGACACATCAGAAGAGAGAAAACACCCAATTAATGCTCTTTAACAGATGAAAATGCTGTTTCTCTGTGGAAGCTGCTGACACCTCGCAGATCCAAGAGCAACTCCCAAGCCACTCCACCCCGCACAAGCTGGATGACTAGAGGTGCTTCTCTTTGTTGTCACTGTTTGAGCCACAGGTGTGAAGCATTTCTTGTCATTTAATCTGAGAGATATGGGAAGAGTTTCCGATGAGTGGTGATGAGTCCATTGGTATAAAATGTCTGGATTTTAAAAGACTGGTGATTTACCCGGGTTTTAACTTGTCTCATTGGGCAAGCACAGCATGTCTGAAGGTCGAGGACCACGGGTGTTGTGGACATGGTGTTAGGTGCTGGGCCCCCTTTCAGAGCTGTGAAGAAGCAGGTGGCGTGATAGGCCAGCGTTCCTGTGTGTTGTCCTGGTCAAGCACAGGCTCGGGAGCCACTGACAGATGCATTTCCAAATGGAGGGGGCTCCTTACTTTCCCAGAGGACTTTCAGGTTGGGGCCGAGGGTCCCTGATGACACTCAGTGAGCTGTGTCTGACTCCACTGGCCCAGCCTGAGACCCTTCCTTTAATATCCTGCTTTTGGTAGAAAGCAGACTCCTGAGCTCATTTTTAAATTTAACTATAAATAACCATACATCCTTGAGACTTCCAAAAGGCAGAAGGCACTGTGTAAGGAAGCTGATCTTCTCCAGGTATCACACCGCAGAGCTCTGGAGGCCCAAGAGCATGGCAGGGGCCAGGGCCAGGGACTTCCTTGGAGAAGAGGCGAGGTACAGAGTGTGTGACTCACAGGTGGGGCTGTTTCCAGGGATGACAGGCCTCCGTTAGTTAGCTGGGCAGGGGAACTTATCTCTGTGTCTGCCTGCTGTCCAGATCTCAGGGGAACAGACGATTCTGTTCTCAGCTAATCTCTCAAGAGACACACTGAAGTCGCAGTCCTTGGTTTGGCTTGGAAACAAGTGAAGAGCAGCTGTGAGCCATGCAGGAGCCGAGGGGAAAGGTAGGCGAGCCTCAGGATTTATTAGTTTTTATTTTTCACAGCAAGTGAAAGAATGGGGACGGGAGGGTTCAGAGAAGCTTCTCTCTGGGAAGACAGGGCTCAGGTCAAGCTCAAGGTTGCTGAACGCAGGTGACGGGCCTGGGTGCGGGCAGGGTGATAGCCGCAGGGTCAGGCTGTGAGTGAGGCCAGCGTGGGCCCTCTCTGAGCCTGTGGTTTACCCCTGGGAGCAGGGACACTGTGCACTGGCCTCTCTGGACTCCTGCAGGGTGGCCTTGTCACTTTGTTTATCCTGTGTGTTTGGGTTGCAGTTGCATAAATTTAAGATGGCACATCACTAGGCTGGCTCTCTCTCCTGGGGTGAAAGGCTTCCACTCTGGATGGGCTGTCTTCCTGCTCCCTCCAGGGCGCTATCTCTTCACATCTTCAGTGGTTCAGTGCTGTGTGAAGTGGGCACTGAACTTGTGACCAGGTGCATCCTTGGCCAGCTACCTCACTCGGGCACCTGGCCTGTCTGTACCTGGCTGTGGAATCCAGGAAGTAGACAGGAAGACAGAGTCTATGAGGGGCTAAATGGAGAGATGTATAGAAAGCTCTAGAATGTAGGCCCTCACCCAATGCTGATTGACATTTACTTTGCTTCCATTTAGTGTTCAAATAACAATTTTGCATGTGAATAAAGAGTGGTGCGACCCTTCAATGTCATGATGTGAAAAGCCCCCTGAGTGTGCACAGCAGGGTCGGGCTGTGGTATATTTAGGGCAGTGATAAATCCTGGAGTGAAACCCTGTCTTTTGGTGAGATGATTGACATCATTCCTCAGCAAAGGCAAGGGTTCTCAGCATGGTCTGCAGAGATGCTAGTGGCCACAGGGTCCTCATGGGTCTCACTGCCCTGCCTGTGGTCATGTCCCCAGGCTGCGCCAGCAGGGCAGACATGTAGAAGATGCTGCCTGCCCTTGCTCTGCTCACTGACTCTTCTGCAGGAGGCTCTGGAGAGCTGACTGGGCTCTAATGTGGAGCCACCCTTGTGGTTCAGAAAGATGCTTTAGCTCTGGCTCTGTCCCATCCCAGTGAGCAACAGAGTAAGACTTTAGAGCAGACAGTGAAGTAATTGATATGAGGTTGCTGCCGGAAACCAAAAATAGCAAGGAAACCTCAGTGAGATTTTCCTGGCCTGGGTTTCCCACTGCAAGTCCGTGGATGGCAGCTGTTGTGCAAACAGCAGCACAAGGAGGCTGGCAAAAGGGGGCGGCGTGTGGGCTCTGTCACTCCCCTTCCCTGGACGGCCAGGCTCCGGAAACTACAGCGCTCTTCGTGCCAATGACCAGGTGCCAGCCCCCAGCCTGGTGTGGCCATTAGTTATGTTTTATACATACAGCAATTTCCAATGAAGGAATTTTAGAAGAAAACAGCTTGCTTACAGTTCAGGAGCTAAAATATTGCAGTCATGGAAAAATCTGCTTATTTACATCTCAGGAAAGGATGCATGAGGGGCCCATTCTGCTGTGATCTCAGGAAACCTCTCATTTCATTCATTCTGCACTTGGCGTCTGGTTGTTCTCATAGTCCCTCTGCAGTGCATGCGTGTGTACACATGCCCGCAATTGTGTGTACACACACTCTCATGCACACATGAGCATGCACACATGTGTTTATGCACATACACAGTTTCCTCTTCTTTCTATCCCTCTGAATATCTCCCCCATTCTCTGAAGTGCAGCTCAATTTTAACATCCTCTGGGAAAGCTGCTGATAGAGGAGGTGATTGTTCAACTATGATGCCATTTCCTGCTCCCCCGACCTTGTGGGTGGAGACATCACTCCTCACTCTGTGAAGCTGGATTTGTCCAAGTGTCTATGTGTGAACATCTGATGGGAGGCAGACTTTGGATTTGAGTTTAGCCCTACAACTTGCACTTGCCAGTTAGATTCAGAAACATGTTGGATTGAATGTGAAACACACTGTGCAGTCAGCTTCCCTTTGCTCTTCTAGATGGTATGCTTGTTATAGAATGATATAAGATACATGGTCTAGAGCTGACCCACAGATGCACAGACCTGCAGCCTGAAAGGCTATCCTGGTTCATATGAAGACCTGGATACTTGACTGTAGATGCTTATTATCTATGCCAGTCTGTTCAGAGTGACTTGTTATTCAGCAGCAGCTGCTGATTCACCCGTATTGGTCTCTGTCTTCTCTTGTGCCATTTTACCCTTCACTGTAAACATGGAGGAGGAGAAGCAGCTTATGTATCACCTCACAATATTCTCTAGCTTCGTTTGCATGTCAGTTAAGACTGGAACAGAAACCCAAGGCATAATCGGCCGAATGCACAGGGCAAAGTCATTAACTCACATAAATCCAGATATTGAATACAATTATTGGGATCCCTTTTCACTCCTCTTTCAGGATTCATTGTGTTTCCTTGTAGCTGCAAGTTGGACCCCACAAGCATGAGGCTCCATTCAACAAGTTTAATACACTTGGGAGCAACAAGGCTTTTCTTTTCCAGTGATTTCTACCAATGGATCAGCCTTCACTTTAGTGATCTAGTCAAGGTGTTTGTCTCTCCCTGACTGAGATGATGGAATGGGTTGAACTGATTGGCTTTTCCTGGGCTTCAAGTCCCTGGAGAGCTGGCAGTGGTTTGCACTTATTTTAGTTACAACTAAACTCATTCCAGGTAACGGGGAATTGGGGAGAGATGGTTTGCCTCAGGAAAATCAGTGCTTTCTTACTTAAAAGTGGGTGTCGAGTTGGCTAAAACTGAAGTATTCATCCACCTGAATCATCACCTGAGTTAGAAATGCTGGGTTATAGTCTAGCTTGCTTATTTAATCAGGCATCTGAAATTCCAAAACAAACACACCATCATGGCTCCTGGTCAGTATTTATTCAATTTGTAGAAACTGAATACTGTTTTGTACCAGAAACTCCACTGAGTTATAACCATATTATTGATCAATTCAGGTATATTTTCTTTATTCAAAGCTTTGTAATTTTAGCAGAAAATGTAATTCAAAGAGATATAATTAATTACTTAAAATTATGATAGGAGGAAGTATCCTCCAAGCTATGATAGAGTAATAGGGATTGAAATCACCCTTCACTTGAAACACTCAAAAACCTAACTATGCAAAACAACAGTTTTCAAGACACTGGTCAGGTAATACTAAATAGTGGTCCCTGAGAAAAGGGAAACAAGTACGTAGTCCCTTATAGTTGTCCCGTACCATTGCCCTGAGTGAGTTTCACACCTGCAGCTCCTGGAGGGAGACCCAGAGAGAGCACTGACCCACACCTCTACAGAAAGGGTTAGTTAGTACAGTGTTGGCACTCACCTGGGGCCTGGAATAGCTCCTGTTCCCTCCAGGCAACCTGGAAAATGCATGATCCATGGGGACATGGATCACAGAGAGGTGGTGTCCCAGAAATGAGGGACAATCTGTTCTAGACAGAGCACTCATCCATTCATTTCTGACAAATCTAGAGCAAGACCAGAAAGGACAAAGCTGTTTCCAAGTAACTTAACTAATTCCCACCAGCAACCTCAAGAGCATTGATAGGTGTACAAAAATATCCCATTACCTGGAAGAGTAAACCGCATGATATCTGCCAACCCAGGGATAGAATACTGAGCATGAGAAGAAACAAGAAAAGATTACCCAGTGTGAGAAGAAGGAGCAATCAATCCAATCCAGCTCATAAACAACACATGCTATAATTAACAATTAAATGACTTGTGACTGTGTCCCCTGTGTTTGAAAGTTAGACTAATACATGGAAGATGGAAACAGTTTCAAATTTCTAGCAATTAAAACTATGATGATTGGAATGAAAGATTCACTGGATGAGGCTAAAGGCAGATGACATGCTATGGAATTAAAGACAGTAAACCTGAACACATAACCACAGGAGCCATCCAGAACCATCAGAGACATCTGAAATACAGAGAGGCACACCAAGCGGTCCATGCAGCAACTCCAAGAAGAGTCCCAGAAGGAGTGGAGAGTGGGACACTGGAAAGCACCATGAGTGGAAATTTTCCACACTTAATGAACTATAAACCCTCCAATCTAAGAAGCTCAATGAAGCCCAAGAAACAGGAAGAAAATAATAGCAGGGTGAATCATAACCAAATTCAACCCAGTGATGAAAGAGAAAATCATAAAAGCAACCAGCTGCCATCCTTGTCTCCATGGCTGTGTTCATGATGACAGCAGTTTTCTCACTGGAAACACTGCAGATGAGGAGAGGAAACAAAAGTCACACTCCTGAAAGCTCAGCAGGGAGCCAGATAAACTGCTCACTATGGATTCTAACCAGTGAGCACCCGTCACAAGCTGAAGCAGCACTAATTATGTTTCAGATACATGAAAGATGCAGTAATTTACCAGTGGGAGACATTCCCTTCAAAAGTCCTTTCTTTTTAATTTAAAAAAATTCTTCATTTTATTTGTAATTGACAAACACAGAATCTAGGCATTTGTGGGGCACGATGTGAGGTTTTGAAAAATATAATATAAGGTGTTTAAATCAGACTAATTATCAAGTCTGTCACCTCCCTTCGTTTTTTGTGTATGGTGAAATTCTATCACATCTACATTTTCAGCCACTTTGAAGCATACGGTGCGTTCTGTTTCACTGCACACAGTCACCACTGTGTGCAGTGGATCACTAAAGGACACACTTTATGCAGGAGAAAAGTGTCCCATGGAAATATGGATCTGCATGGAGGAATGATGGACTGCAGAAATCCGCTCTCTCTCTCTTTCTCTCTCACTCACTTTCTCCCCCTGTTAGAATATCTTTAAACAATCACTCTTTCTATGATATATTGCTATGGTCACAGAGTGTCTCCCCTCCAATGTTGATCACTTAAAAGGGAAAAAATCCCTAGTAATTTCATGGTGGCAGAAGCTCCAAACTTCACCATAGGACCAAGGCCTGTGAGAACCACATACCCCCAGGTAGGACAGGACCCTGCACCCCTCTGTGGCATTCTGACTAGCAATGTGTTACTCCTACCTAGTCATGGTAAAGTGCCAGTGGAAAAAGGTACATTCTGTGAAATAATTGAAAAGTGTCACTGAAACATGTAAAGTTTGTCAAAGACATAAAATAAGGACTGTCACAGATCCAAGGAGACTTAGGAGATACAACAACTAAATGCCTAGATTGAATTCTGCAGGCAGTAAAACCATTAGTATGAAATTCCAATGGCTGTTCATTTCTAATGACAGACCAGTGCTACTTCCTGCTTTGATTGTTGTGTCATGGTGAGTGTGAGTCAGCATCTGTGAGAGTGGGCAAGGGTGCCATCTTCTCCTACAGCTTTTCTGTTCATCTGAAATCGTTTCAATATAAAGCAGTGATGAAATGGGTGGTGACGTGTAACAGGAGATCACTCTAGAAAACAGCAGCAGGAAGCTGACATAGTTTGGAAGGTAGAGACATTTTCTGAACTCAGAACTGAAGGGTGAGCAGGCACCACCCAAAGAACTGTGGATGAGCTTTGCTGGGTATTCACTGAGCTCAGAATGGATGAGGAGTTACATGCACACTTGCTTAAGTCTAGCACCATTCCATGGAAATGAAGTTATGCAGTATAGAGACTCTTTGAATGTGATTATCACCAATGCAACTACACTTGTTTTTCCAGGTCTGGGGAGGGAACTCAGACCCTTGTGTGTGCTTGGCAGGAGAGGTGCCCCTGAGCTACATCTCCAGCACTAACTGCATGTTCTTTCTCTGAAAGAAAGGCTGGACTATTTCACCTTGCATCCTGCAAATCAGGTACCTGAGGATGCTGATGATTCCTTTTGTGCAAACTACACCTTCTTGCCAAGACTCCAGGTCCCTTTTAATGAGCTAACTAGGGAAGGTGAGGAGTAGAATTTGTATTGCTGGGATGACTTTCCCACTAGAAAGCCTATTGCTTTCTGTGTTGCCTGAAATAGTATATTGTGAAGTTAAGAGTGTCATGCTCACCTGCAAAAGAGAGTCAGATAAGAATGGAGCTCTTAAACAGTAAGCATGGCAAGGGGTGACTGATCATCCTTATGGCTAGGTAAAGCAGAGTGCTCAAGACTCTTCCCGTCATCTCCTGACCTAGAACACTTAACACACATCTACTTCAGGAGCGAGCAGAACCTTGTAAGTAGGAGAACATTTGTGAAATGCATGATTGTAGTGTACCAGTATTCTTGAAATGACAAGAATCTCACATCGGAGTCTGAGTGCCACATCAATACCATCACCATGAGAATCTGTGGTCCCCAGTGTGATGAGCACTTCAGAATCCCACTTCCTTTTAGGTTCCAATAATGAAGGCTAGCTGGATTGGTTACAGTAATGACCCCTGCCTTCCATCTGAGCACTCTCCATTTCACTTTTCCAACTGTGGTGGTGTCGTCTTAGGGAACCCATGAATGCACACAGGAGAGTGTGCGATAGAGACCTGCTGTCCTTTGTGCAGAGCCCATGAAGTCTCACTTGTTGGGAAAGGACATTCCCAGTCACAACCTAACTTAAACTTGTCTTTGCTACAGGGACGTAATTAGAAGGGATGGTGAATGCAAGCCTATTTCTTTCTGTCCCCTTTGGTCCAAGATAAACGCTCTTACCATGCATTTCCTGAAAGGCTGTCCCAATCAGACAACCTCTCAGACATATCAGTCAGAAACCCTCTGCCTCCTTCTTTTCCCCAGAGGTCACCTTCCAGGACACAGGACATCAGAGAACCCTGGGCAGAAGCAGAACCAGAGGTGGGGCTGTCTGAGTCTGAACTCTCTTCTGACTGAACCAGGGGTTTGCTGTCTTCTAGATCCTTGGCCAGGCCTCTGTCTCTTTAATGCAGAGTTGAAAAGCCAGTAGTTGGTGTCCATTGTGTGTATCCGATCTGATTTAAACTGTGGAGAAGACCATCTTTTCAATGCTCTCAGGTGTCACAGTTTGATGTTGTTGTGGATTCTGGTCTGTATTTGATTCTATGTGGCATGTGTGTTGAATCAGCTCTGCAGTGTGGGGCATGGACTCCGTGTTCCTCTGAGGTTTGAGTGTGGGAGTGCCTCGCCTCTGTTGGATCAATGGTGTCACATTGTCATGATCACAGTCAGTCTGAGCTCAGGTCTGATGTGGGTTTGCTGGGTGACCCTCCATTCCCAGGCAGTGTTGCTGACACACTGATTTTGTATAAGGCCGTCAGTTGCCCTGAGACTAGCCATGGACACAGGATCATCAAATCCAGTTCCAGACGAGACTGCCAGAGCATCTGCTCAATGTGCCAAATTAGCAGGTCCCTCAAGAGCAGGTGTTGATTATTTTCCTAAATGATGCAAACATGCTCTGACTTAATAACAATAGTTTTACTGTGCAATAGAACTGTGGTAATTTCCAAGTTAGGGCCTCTCATTAATGAGATTTACTAACTATCATTGGCAATACTATGAAATGCCTTTGTTACAAGCCATGTTCTAAATTACTTTTTTTTTTTTTAATCATGGCAGAAAAGCTTTTCCAAACATGAAATGTATGGAGGTGAAATGTACATGCTTTGGGAAAGTCCTAATGGCTTTTCCCAGGTGACATCTTGACTACACAAACTAAGCATAACTAATGATATTTTTTCTCATATTTGTTGTGTCTTCGAAACATCAGTTTTCAAAATGATACTCACCATTATACATCCAAATATCTTGAGTTGTTTAACCAGGACCTAGAAAGATGAATTCAGCAGGAGTCCAGGATCTTAACTTCGAGTCTCTGAGTCTTAGCTCTAGGGCTGCAGGACCCTAAACGAGGTGTGCAGCCCCAGCCTCTTTATCTACAAAACAAGTAGACCATTCATTTATTTAGTAACTAGTATGTGACAAAATGTTATAGGCATTAGGAAACCAGCAACAAATGGAAGTAGACAAGATTCCTAATCTCCAGGAGATTATAATCTAATGAAAAAGTCAACAATTATCCTGATGAATAAATAAAATGATAAAGTAAATGAGAGACTAATTAACAATGCAAACACAACTGGGTAAGATAGTCTAGGAAGTCAGGGGCAGTGGTTTGGGAGAAAAGTCTGTTAGGATGGCACCTTTTGAGCTGCAATTTGAATAATGAGGAATATTCAGTTATAGAAACCGTGGAGTAAGTACTTCCCAGGTAGCGGGACTAGCAGAGCGTTCCCTGAGCTGGGAATGTGTTTATGTCCCAAACCATCTTCAGCATTCCTTTCAGGGATGTCTCTCTGGTTATTTCAGACCAGGTCCCCACTGGTGGTTTCCCCAGCTCACTATTGGTATGGGCTGGGCTTGGTCTAGTTTGCCCTCGTCAAACTCTCTGGGCATCAATTAAATGCAGGTGATTAACTGTGCATGTGACCTTCTCCTCTCCCAGATGCCTGAGGCTCCTTTCCACTGTTCCCAATCTAACACACCCCTCCTCCTGGCCAGTGTCCCAGTGTGACCTGCCAGCTGATTTGCCATCACAGAGGCATTAGAAAACCCTGCTTCTCCTACCTCATTGTAGGCCTGTGTCCAGGAGCTTCCCAACATCAGCAATTGCCTAGATTTAACTGCCCCATTTAGATTTCATCATTCATTTAGTATTTTCTGCAGGGTGTAGAGATGGAAACCTCTGACACTAATACTCAATGTTGATAATGTTGGTATTGATAAAGGTCATTAGAGCAGAGCAGGCATTGACTCGGAAGGAGTGTGTTAGGCCATGGTGGGTCCAACTAGCATCTGAACATGGAAATCCCCAGTCCAACTTAGTGCACCCCTTGGTAGTTAGCAAGAGAGTCGGAAACTGAATGGTCACTCTAGAGCCTGGTACTGGCAGAGAAGCCTCCTTCATCGTGATTCCATGATTCAAAAAACTGCTTCTGCAGCACCATGACCACCATGTTGGTTTCACATCACTGGATCATCTGGCCATGGCTAGTTTATGGAAAAGGACTTTTTCTATTATAGCTCATGGGCAAAAGAGGCTTGTTGGAGGGGTTTCCAAATTTGGTCACAATCCTAAAATCGTACATGTTTTGCAAGTTATGAATCTAAAATAAGATCAGGGTTCAGTTGAAAATTTAAGTACTAAACAGTTAACTCAAGCAGTTAATAATTAATACTTTAGGGCATTTTGTTAAAAGTGCATGATAATTGTGGTATTTAGTTTTTTAAATAGACTTTATAGGTTGACTATCTCTCACCCAAAATACTTGTGTTTCAGACTTCATATTCTTTTTTAAAATATTGGAATATTTGCATAAATATAATGAGAATCTTGGGGATGGGACCCAAGTTTGAACAATAAATTCAGTTATATTTCACTTGCACTTTCTACACTAGCCTGAGGATAATATTTGTAAAATATTTTTAATGTTTTTTATTTGTTATTTTTAGTTACACATGAGAGTGGAATGTATTTTGGCAAATTATAGTATATACAGTATAACATTTTAATTAGCATCCTATTTTTGTGGTTGTACATGATGTGAGTTACCCTGGTCGCATATTCAAATAGAAGACTAGGAAACTTATGTCTGATTAATTCTACTGTCCTTCCTGTTCCCTTCCCCCCCTTCCCTTCATTCCCCTTTATCTACTCAAATAGACTTCTATTCTTACCCTCCCCACCCTCCCTTTTTTGGGGTTAACATCCACATATCAGAGAGAACATTTGGCCCCCTTTGGTTTTTTCGGGATTATCTTATTTCACTTACCATGATAGCCTCCAGTTCCATCCATTTACTGGAAAATGATAATTTCATTCTTCTTTATAGCTGAGTAATGTTCCACTGTGTATATATACCATATTTTCTTTATCCATTCATCCACTAAAGAACACCTAGTTTGTTTCCATAGCTTGGCTATTGTGAGTTGAGCTGCTGTAAACATTGATGTGGTTGTGCCTCTGTAGTATGTTGATTTTAAGTCCTTTGCATATAGACTGGCAATGGGATAACTGGATCAAATGGTGGTTCCATTCCAAGTTTTATAAGAAATCTCCATATTGCTTTCCATAGTGGTTGCACCAATTTGCATTCCCACCACAATATATGAGAGTACCTTTCTCCCCACGTTCTCACCAACATTTATTTTTACGTGTATTCTTGGTAATTGCCATTCTGACTGGAGTGAGATGGAATCTCAGTGTAGTTTAATTTGAATTTCTCTAATTGCCAGTGCAAGCCATCACTTCTGGTGGTGTCATGTCAGTGCACAAAATGTTTTGGATTTTGCATCATTTTTATATTTCAGATTTTCAGATTAGGAAAGCTTGGCATGTTATGTACTGATTTGGTTGTGGTCTGTCTTACTCCAAAGGAGAATAAAACTCTAGATACAAGAATTTTATTTTCCCCACTGCTGCATTATCTGACTCTAGACACATACTTGGCATATACTTGGTGCTCAACTAATGCTTCTTGTTTAGGAAAATCAGTATCACCACAGTATATTGCACTATGCTAAGATGAAGATAAGTCAGGTCAATGACTGGGTAGATCAGTACTGTAGAGACAATACTTATGTCTTCCAAACATACTCACAGTCATAGAATGAGCTTTAAAATGGAGGACACTTTAGTTTTGTGAAAATAATGTCCTTCTGATGTGCTTGATTCCATCTGTCTATCTATCCATCTGCCCACCTGTGTATCATATTACATCATAAGATATGATCTGAGATGATTCAAGATGGTGGGGTGGAAGATGGCTAGGCATGTTCAGTCGCTCAGTGGCTCAGGATTCAAGTAGCAAGAGTAATGCTTCTCACTGAGATGAATGAAAGAGGAAACTAACTTAAAATCAATATTGGAGAGTCAGACACTCTTAGAGACTCTGATATTTGTGTGCATCAAACAAAGGACAAGAAAGAGGACATTGAAGCCAAGCAAGTTGTGGCAGCAGTGAAACTGGTGCTGGTTTAACCCAGAGGGGAGAGGGAAATCAGAGAAACACAGTGGACAATTTCGACGTGCAAAAACTGAGAACAGAAAAGCAGTCTGAACTTAGCTGATCCAGTGGCTGCACAGTGACTAATTGTTTGAAAAGTGCTCTCAGTTTCTCAACTGGCAAGTGGAGATCTGAGGACAGTACCATCTTGAGGCGGCCATGCTGCAGCTTGCTGCACTGGCATCAGGAGGTCATAGGAAACTTTGCCATTCTGTCCTGGCAAATGCCTAGCATGTGACCTAGGTGCAGAACATGAGTGAAACAGGCACAGAGAGGATTATACCCACAGGGATTCAAGTCAGAGATGTAAAGACAATGGAAGCTCACTTCATCTTTGAGTCTGGTGGCTCAAGTGAATAGTGAATTGTAGTCAGCAAACTAACAGGTTGGTATGAATAAATTCTGGTTCTAAGCCTGTGAAGGTCTCATTTGTGGGCAGCAGAGTGTGAGAGCCTATGGAAAGTTGACTCCCCTGCTCTAGGAGCAGAATCCTGTGGCGGCTCCTGAGATTCAGATTCCCTGCAGAAATTGGCATCTGTTGGGCCCTGGGGGTGTGTTGATCTAATTTCCCCAGGGAAGATTTTGTTGGGTGGTCACAACAAATCTCAAAAGCCTGTTAGACCTAAGCCCCAGTCACCAGAATGCCTCACATAGAACTCTGCAACAACCTCACCTTGGGAGTGCATCAATCTGTTCTATCTGGACAAAACTCCAGGTGACACTTTCTCCCATCTGTCCTAATTTATAGGGGTGAGAAGGGAAACAGAGATATTTCAGCCAGCTTCAGTTTTAGGCCACTGAGCTTACAGCTCAGTGAGCAACACAAAAAGAGGAAGGGTCTAAGAACCACTTGTCCTTGTTCTCTCTAAGGGGTACATAGCCCAGAAAGAAATGGAAAGAAAGTCAGGCATAGGTAGTGACCATCAATCCTCCTTGACAATTTTGACAAGCTCAGTGGAGAAAATTCTTTAAGATTTCATTAAAATTTGTGTACACACACACTCTTCTTTCTTTTTCATTTTTAACGTTTTTAAATGATTGTTATTTTTCTTTGCCTTGTCTTTTGAGGGTTGTCTTTGTTTATTTTAGTTTGGTTTGATTTTCATTTGTTTCTTTTGTTTTCCTTTCTCTACCTCTAATAGCCAAATTCTCTCTCTCTCTCTCTCTCTCTCTCTCTCTCTCTCTCTCTCACACACACACACACACACACACACACACACACTCTGTATCTCCCCCTTACTTTATTTTATTTTTCTCCTTTTACTTTATAGTCATCCCTTGCTACATCTATTCTCTCTTCTTCCTGTTCACCTTTTGATCATTAGAAACTTTCTTTTACCTTACTATCACATTTTCTTGTTTCTTAATGAACTGTTTTTTACCATCTTCTAGAATGATTTGGCTTAATAACTCCTGTCACCACCATTTATGTTATTACAATTATTTGCACTGTAAATGGCATAGTCAACACCTGCTGTTTACTTTAATGCTAAATCATGTTCATGACTGTTTATTGTTTTTGCTGTTGGAAATTGTTGTCCCCACCATTTCTATTTTTGTGGTAATATGTAGAGTACATGTCATAATAGGCACTGTATATGTATTGCAATGTTCTATGCATTTGCTCCATTGCTGCAGTTGTTTGTTTTTCTTTCTTTTTTTTTTTTTTTTTTTGTGAGGTGCTGACTATCTATCAGGACATTACTAATTCACAGGGTAGAAACTCTAAACCCAGAGAGCTAAACCCAGACAAGGGACAGTGCACCTTGCTTCACATACAAACTAACTATGCTCAAACTTCAATAACACTTCAACATGAAGAATAAAATAAACAAAACCCCATACAAATGAGAAGTCCCCAGGCAGGAACAGCTACGGGAACCCTCAGGTCCCACTCATGGACATCCATTCCTACAGAAAAATCAGAAAGAATTAACACAAAAGTTATGGGTGGAATGCTTATAAGTAGTCAAAATCTAAATCACTTCCATGAAATAGTAGAATATGCACAGCCGGTAAGTGAATAAGGGACGTCACAGAGCATGTATTCCTGTATGTTGCATGATTATATGTGACAAAATTGCAACATCTACAAAGAGGACATCACCCTATGGAAACTTGGAAGTACTGGAATTCTCAAGCTCTGAAACACTATATACTGTATTAAAGTATACTAATCATCCCAAAAAAACTGGCTGGGAAAATGCATTACAAAAGCCACTTGGAAATATTTCAAAAAATTTACAACAACCTCACATCTGAACACTTCTACAAGAAAGCTGTAAACCTATGAAAACACATGTGTAAGAATGGAAGATAAAAATCATCCCAGCAGATGCATAAAACCAAATGCAGTAATGCAAGAAACATGAAAAAAGGTGACATAAAATCCCCTAAACTTTATAATTCACCACCAACTTGACTCCAATGATATTGAGGGCAATGAAACACCAGATAAAGAGTTCAAAAGAATGATTATAAAAATAAGTAGTATGCTCCAAGAGAACAAATAAATGAATGAATAACAAACAAATAAATGAATAAATTAAGAAAAATCATTACAGGATACAAATAAGAATTTAAATAAGAAAATAGAGATATTGAAAAAGTACCAAACAGATATCTAAATGAAGGACACAATAAATCAAATAAAATATTCAGTTGAAATTCTCTTTAATAGAATAGACCATGCTGAAGATGGAATCTCAGAGCTGAAAGACAAAGTGGACAGCCTTGAACATTTAGAAAACATTAAAGAACATAAGTAACAATGACTAGAATATACAAGAAATTTGGGAAAATATTACAAGACAAAATTTGAGAATTATTGGTATTAAATATGTTGGTGAGATGCAGGCTAAAGACAAGAATAACCTCTTTAAGGAAATAGTAATAGAATATTTTCCAAACCTTGAGTATGAGATGGATTTCTGGATAAAAGAACATTCAGAACACCAAATACACAAGATTAAAAAAACAACAACAATAATAACAACAACAGCAAAACTTCTCCAAACATATTACATTTAACATGACCAAGGTTGACAATAAATATGGAAATTTTATAGCCTTAAGAGGAACACATCAGGTCACATTTAGACACAAGCAAATCAGAATTAATTCTGGTTTGTCAGAGCAAATTTTAAATTCTGGGAGAGCTTCAAATACTGTGATCCAAACCTTAAAAAAACTTTCAACTAAGATATCTATATCTGGGAAATTTATATTTCAAAATCGAACAAAAAATTAAAAACCTTTGAAGACAGTGAGAAACCAGAATAATTTCTGACTACTAAGCCAGCACTACAGAAATTACTGAAGGAAATACTATGCAGAGAGGAAATGAAAGTCAACCCCCTGAGCTCACAAAGGGACACATTTCATTTGAAGTGTAACTGAGCAAATGAGAAACAGGATCAAATTAACTCTTAGAAATAAATCAAAATGTCAGGAATTAATGAATATCTATTGTATCATTGAATGTAAATGGTCTAAACTCCCCAATTAAAACACATAAATTAGAAGGATAGATTTAAAAACAAGAACTAACTATTTCTTCTTTAAAAGAGATTTACCTTGCAGGTAAAGGCAGTCACAGGCTGAGAGTGAAAGCATGGAAATTGATATACCGTGCAAATTGACCCTCAAAACAAGCAGGAGTAACTATTCTCATATCCAAAATAGAAGACCTCAAATCAAAATTAATCAGCAGAGACAAAGAAAGGTAATTCATACTGATCAATAGAACAATCTAAGAATAAGATATAATGGTAGTAAATAATAAATGCTTCAAATGATGGTGCACCTAATTACACAGAACTCACTCAAATTAAAGTTAGATCAATTAGTCAAGAGAAGGAAATAAAAATAATAGACCTAAGAAAGTAAGTAGTTAAATTACCACTGTTTGCAAATATGATTGTACACTAGATAGTCCTAAAAATCCTCAAGAAGACTGCTATACCTAAATAAAAAATTTAGCAAAGTAGCAAGTTACATATCAATAAACAAAAATAAATAGCTTTCTTATGCACTGATAATAAATATGCCAAGAAAGAAATGAGGAAAATTATCCCATTTACAATAACATCTAGGAATAAATGAGAAGCAGCCAAAAGGAATAAATGTAGTCAAGCAGCCAAAAGACCTCTGCAGAAAAATTTACAGAACACTAAAATAAATATTGAGGAAGACACAAAAAGATGGACAGCTCCCACCACTATGTTCACCAATAGGCAGACTTAACATTTTTTAAATGACCATACTACTAAAATTAATACAAGGTTCAATGTGGTTTCCATTAAAATGCCATTGACAATATTCACAGAAGTTGAAAAACAGTCCTGTCATTCATTTGGAAGAATGGAAGTTCCAGGATTAACAAATCCATTCTAAGCCAAAAAAGCAAAGCTGGAGGCATCACAATAACCTACTTCAAATTATTATACAGAACTATGCTAACAAGAACTGGAGGCATGGGCATTAAAACAGACACATAGACCAAAAAACAGAGAGAAAGACACAGAGGAAATCCCACTGATATAGTCATCTGATTCTTGACAAATGTGCCAAAAGTATATATTGGAGAAAACAGTCTTTTTAACAAATGGTGCTGGTAAAACTGGTTGTCTCTGTATAAAAATGAGACTAGAACCTTATATCTCACCCTGCACAAAAGTTAACTCCAAATGTAAAAAGACCTAAGAATGTATGAAATGAGAACCTACAAAATGGGGAAAAAAATCTTTGTTAGCTACTTTTCCATAGAAGATTAATATTCAGAATATAAAGTACAATAACAAAAAACACATGAAAGTGAACACCCAATTAATAAATGGGTAAATGAACTAAACAGATACTTCTCAAAAGAAGAAATGCAAATGGCCAACAAATATATTTAAAAACATTCATTATCTTCAGCAATTAGTGAAATGTAAATCAAAACTACACTGAGATTTCTTCTCGTACTGGTTAGAATGGCAGTCACTCAAGATTACAAGCAATAATCATGGGTAGGATATGAAGAAAAACGAACACTTTTACACTGTTGGTAGGATTGTAAACTAGCACAATCACTATGAAATCATTATAGAGGTTCTTCACAAGAGAAAGAATAAAGCTATCTTTCAACTCAGCTCTAGTGTTCCTCAGTATTTATATTAAAGAATCAAAGTCATCATACTATTGTGATACGTGCATATCTATGTTACAGAAGCACAATTCTCAACAGCCAAACTATGGAATCAGCCCAGGTGTCTATCAATGGATGAATGGATAAAGGAAACTTGGTACTTACACACAAGAGAGTGTTATTCAGATACAAAGAAGAATGAAATTATGTCATTTGCAGGAAAAATGGATGAAACTCAAGAACATTATGTTAAATGAAATAAGCTAGATGCACAAAGTCAAGGGTCATTGTTTTCTCTCATGTGGAAGCTAGAGAGGAAAAAGGAAAAGAAATCTGTCAGGGGATTTTGTGAAAAATGAAGAGAGATCAGTAGATATAAGAGAGGAACAAGGGGAGAGAGGAGTGGACAAAGAGAGGAAATAGTGAGGAATGATATTGGCCAAATTCATGGTGTTATATGTTGTTCATGTACAAATGTGGAACAACAAACCCCATGATTACATATAATTATCATGCACCAATAAAAAATACAAAAAGAAAATTAGTTGCAATGTGGCAGCCATCCCAAGGAACAGAACTTCTTGCCCAAATATCAGCATCAGGGTAATCTGATCATCCAAATGTTCTCAGCTGGGCTTCAATTAAACAAAAAGCTAATAGACACCAGGGCTAATAAATGATTAGAGAAAGTGGAAAGGAAGACAGGCAGTTGCCAATGAAGGCTGTGTTTAAGGGTTTGGGGGCACACCAGGCACATTGCTTATTTGAATTCCTATGTTGATGATTAGCCAATATTCCAAGCAGTGAAAAAGTAACGTACTGGATTAGAAGATGGCCTGACCATGGATTACAGGTTTAAGAATCCTGCCCAATAAAAGTTGTTAGATTATTTTCTTGTTAAATAAATTTATCAAGACTGTAAAAATTCAAGAAGCTTAATTAACTTAATTCAAAAGGAGTTTTATGCAGTAACTGAAAGAATATGGTCTATCACATTGACACCTATTTTGCTTATATAAATCAAAAGTCTTAAGGGACAAGCTTAATGTTTACTCTCAGATTAATATTTTCTTAAGAAAAACTGAGAAAACTCAGAAAATGCTTCCATAGCAGCATGAAATAAGAAAGTCACAGAAGAATATTATTTTAGGTAAATTCCAAGTTCAGCATTTTGTTTCACAAGTTGTCTTATTTAGCAATTTTGGAGATTCAGCAAATATCAGAATATTTGGAGGAAGGATTTTCCTTTTCCTCGTTCCTATCTGCAGGGGAGTGCCTTGGGCTTACTGAGCTTAACCACCTGAGCCATTTTAGAATTTGGAAGTAGTTTCTATGGAGTGTGCTAAAATATAATCCTCTTTTCACCCAGATTTATAGTTTTGGGTGGATGGGAGTTTAATATACAGACTGCGGAGCGTATTTGAGGAGAGAATGCCTTCTCACTCGCACTCAGATGCAGAATGCTGTTCCCATCCTTATTTGCTACCATCTGGTGAGAACCAGGCTCTCTTCAACCAACACAGATGATTTATGTCATGAAGTACTCACCTCCATATTTCTCAAGTTTTGAATCAAATTTTGAATTTGTATCCTTCATTTCAGAAATATACATATATATATATACACACATATATGACTATCTTTTACAGGAGACTGAATGTATTATAAAATATGTTTAAATGTAAAAAAATGATCCATCTCCTCTTAACTAAAAAAAAAATGTCAGGAGAAATATAAGAGAAAGAGATAATAAATAATAAATTATTTTAATGTATGGTATTTATTCTCACTTTCTCACTCAATCCACTCTCTTCCTTGAAGAGAATTCTGAAGAATTGTTCAGGTAGGTAGACAATTCTTTGCTTCACCTGATTTATCATTATCAGTAAAATTCATATGTATGCATGCATATATATTCATAGGTAGAGGTAAATACATGCTCATATGTTCTAGAACCTGAATTTATTATATTTTCTGAGGGAAATTTTTGAGCATTGGTAGAAAATTCAAACTTAATCAGGTGAATGCTCTGGATTTTAATTTTTTAAATAAAAGTGACAGTATTTGCTGTCATGGTTTTACATTTATTGGGGGTTCAGGATAAAATATTTAGTTTGGAATAGACAGGACCTGAATCCTTGTGTAGAACTGAACCCAGGCAAAATTCCTCCATGCAACCAATGAACCTTATTAAACGTTCTGGACTAACTCATGAAGCCCAAGGTCATGTTGAGTAACTAGCCATTAGAAGGTAAAAGCAGGAGGGGTTCAGGAGACCTGAGAGGAAGTGGTTCCTGGAGCCACTTACTAACATTCTGTCCTTAATTTGACTCAGTTTGCACATCAGTCTGCATGCTTCTCCATGCAACAGCTTCTGATCGGCTCCTTGACAGCCAGTCAGTGACTCTCAGTGGCTCAGCTGTTCGTGGCTGATCCAATTTCCTAAGACCAGGAAGATCCACATGATGGATGGCTATGGGATGCCCAGCACCTCAGAGTCCATTCGTATGAGGCTATTTTTAGAAAAGTGAGGTGTGAACTATGAAGATGACTCAAAAAGAGCACTGCTCCGGCAATCTTCTCATGAGAAGTGCATCTTGACCAAGACCACAAGTCTGGGTCCAGCACCCCAGCTCCCTCTGCCCCTGATTGGGAAGCAGATTACCAATGTCCCTTTGGACACTGAGTTCTTCCAACCACACACCATGGTGCTGAAGCCCTAAATCAAGGTTTCCCCTTCCAGTGGGGAATGGGTCCTGTGATCCATCGGGTGCTCTCTTCTGGATCTGGAGGATCCGATGACACCACATCTAGACCTGCCCTAGGAGAAGGAGCACAAGCAGAGGTGTTTGTTGTGAAGAACAAACTTATTGATTAGAGGATTTTCAGGGCACTTTTTTCTTTGCTTGCTTGCTTGCTTTTTTTCTTTCTTTTTTTATTCTTTTTTGCGGTTGTTTTAGGCTGAGGATATTTGGCCCTTAAGACCATGGCCAGCACATATGGCTTATGCCACTTTCTCCTCCACCAAGCTCACACTTATTTGCACTCCCACCAACAATGTGTCCATGTGGGTGCTCTTCCTCACGTTTATGGATCTGAAATGGCATTGGAGGAGGTGTCACTGGAAAGGAGGCTCAAGGTCAGAAGGAAGTTCCCTGAATGCTGGCCATGTGGTCACTTCCCCAACACGTTATCCCCCTGCACCCTCCACGCTGCTCTGCAATGACAGGCCTGGTCCACCCCTGCCTGCCTCGTTCCCTTCCTGATGGCTGTGTGAAGGGCTCAGCCTGAGCAGCATCCAGGGGACCAGGGTGGAGGTAGGGGCTCAAATACTGTTTCTTCTGACCCTGCTTCTGACATCTGTAGCCAGCTGCAGCTCCTGCCTGTCCCAGTGTCCCAGCCCTTGCTGAGATCAGAGGATACCCTTTCTGCCCCTCCCTGGTTCCCTGCTGCTAGTCCTAGCCCTAAGGTGCCGAAATACCCCTTCTTTTACTTTTTTCACATGGGTAAATGATTTCCTTTTTCATTTCAGTTAAGCTGTTTGGAGTGCAATCCTGTTTCTTGCAGGGACTAATGAGCGTCCACTCCTTCTGTGAGCAGATAAACACTGAATGAGCAATGTTGCTGAAAGGCTATGAAAGGGGATTAATCCACTTAGTTAGTTTAAGTTCCACACCCCCTGACACCTTGTCCTGCTGTGCATTTTCTTCAACATTGGGGCTTCTTCACTTGTTCGAGCTGTGGAGGGCTGCCAGCCACCTCGCACAGATTTTTGCAAAATAGATATGTAACAAGGAAAAGTATTTCCCCCATGCACATTTTTCCATTTTTATGGAAGTATGTTAACAAAAAATCATACAATTAACTGAAAAGCTCGAAAAGGCAGCAGGTGGCCAAAGGAGTAAGCTCTCCAGGTGGGTTCAGCAGAGTCAGACAAAAGTAGTGGCTTGAGATTTATTAGAGTCTGTGTCCTGGGCGAAATCTCCAGCCCCCTGGGGTGAAACTCAGGATGGGAGAGCCAGAAGAAATCGCACGTGGCTTTGGCTGCTCAGGGTTTTTATACAGGGGAAGGGGTCAAGGGTTCTGCCCAGGAAAAGGTGGACCCAAGGTGGACGTCAGGGTCAGCAGGTCTGCCTCATTGGTCACTTCTGGCACAGTGTGTTGCTAGGTGACCTTGCTCCCTCCCTCTGCAGCCGCCCAAATTCGACTTGACATCAATTACTGTTAACCTTCTGGCACTTTAATCCAAACATGTTATCCATGTATTTACATTATTAAACATGTACATAGAGAAAATGCATGGGAGTGTTTTTAATTGGGGTGTGTGAAGTTGGGGTGCTCTGCTGTGTGCAGTGTTTGTGTGTCCAGCACATCATTTGTGTATCCTGGAAAATCTTTCAACACAGCACAGGACATCCTCTTCGTATATGGTCATTCATTTGTTGTTTGTTTGTTAATCACAGGGACACAGCCTCAGCCCCCCCTTTTTTTAATTTTGGGACAGGATCTCACTAATTTGCTTAGGATATCACTACGTTGGCGAGGCTGGCCTTGAACTTGCTATCCTCCCACCTCAGCCTCCCACATCACTGGGATGGCAGGCATGTCCCACCAAGCCTGAATCCTCTTCTTTGTTTTTGAAAGTTTTGAATATCATTCCATGCTGTGGATCCTTAGCCACGGGTATTTAGATTTTCTTTGTTTGAACTTTTAGATTATCACATTTCCAACTTTACTTTCTCATTGCAGTGTTTAAAGTCTGCTCTGGTTTGAGGGTGAAAAATACGTTTAATACCTTAATCTGAGTGCTGCCGTCATGGTAAGAACACTAGGATAAAATGGATTCTGGAGACAAATTCGGCCTTTGCTGAGCAGAGTGCTGTGACTGACGAGCACTGTCTGCCTTGGGTGCAGGAGTGGGGAGACAGCAGGTGTGTGGCGGACTTGCTCCCTTGGATCTGGGTGGCATGATGGGATTAGCAAATGTCCTGCACCTTCCAAGTCTCCAGTGGGTCCTGGAATGACTCCCAGTGGTGAATGTACTTTCCTAATGATCAGTGAAAGTGTCGCATTGGGCAGGGGCGTTACTTCCTGCTTACCAGAATGAGAAACAGCATCCCAAGTTTCTAAAAGTTACTGTTGATTAAGCTCCTCTCAGGATTTTGCAGATCTGTGTCCCAAAGCAAGTTTGTCAGCATGTGCTTGAGTCTGTGTCCCAGTTTGCTGTGTGGCTGTTGATTTCCAGAATAAACTTGAGGCAAGTGGACTCGTTGTGCTTCTGTGTCAAGTAGACTAAAAAAGATATTTGCAAACTCCTGTCTGCTCGGTTATGAACAAATGGTTTTAACTAGTGGATCCATCCTGCCCTGAGCTGCAAGGAGCAACTGCACATCCCGAGGAGAATGCACGCCCAGGGAGTACACCCTTCAGTTCCAGAAAGAGCACTCTTCATTGGCTAGGACTAAAACCAGGCATTTGGCAAATGCCACTGTATGCACTTGCTCTAGGGAGAGGGGTGTGGGCACATCAGCTCCCAGCGTGATACCAAACAAGCACCTTTAGGAGCTTATTACAGCAGCGGCCAGAGAACAGCACTTAGAGGTTAAGCCATTTCCTAGCGCACATTTAGAAACCCAGAAATACAGAACATTCGATCCAGAGAGCAGACTAGAGTCAGCAAAATATAACCAAAGGGGAGAAATGAACTCTGAAGGCATTTGCTTCAACTGACCCACATCTCTCCAGGAAGACCCTTGCTGATGTGCAGTTTCTTAAGACCGATTGGAAAAACTGACCCAGTTAAACATGTTCAGGGGAGAAACTGGTATTCATCACTCACCATTAGAAGTCTGGTATTTCTGCAGCAAGAATGGGACTTATTGAATGTTTAAAGCCCTGCCAATGCCATTCATATTCACAGTATACTTTGGTAGCAACTTGGCAGACACATGCATGGTGACTCCTAGACTGGAATTGTTCTGCTTGGCTGAGTGACAAGTGCTGAGTGCCCAGGGGAGGAGGAGTGGGGAAGGGGCTCCTGCTCTGCTGGGCTTTTGCCCCCAGCTCAGGGGGTCCTTTGAGCAGGCTATGCAGCACTCACCCAGTAAAGCTCTCATGGACAAAATAAGCACCATCCTTGCTACTGGGCGAGCTGGTGAGCGACTGTCTGCTGCATCTTGAAGTCAGAGCACCACGCTGGCTCTGGAGACCTCCCTCCTCCAAGTCTGGGCTGCCTGCTTGGCAATGCAGAGGAGGACCTGTTGTCCTCAGTGCCACCTGCTCTGGGTCCTCTGGATGCATGTGATGGATGTCGCTGCAAGTCCATTACGCTCTTCAATTTCTCTGGAGACATTAAAATGCAATATATTCAGACTGTGTCAGTTCACCTCCCAGGACTTCATCACCAGCAGTGTACCTAGAACATGATCCAGGACCACACAGCCTCAGACTCTTCATCTGCAAAAGGTAAATTCCACACGTGGGTATTTTGGAGACTTACAGATAGAATCAAGAAAATGCTTAGTGTGTCGTAAGCCTGGTGTGTGGTGAGTGAAAACTATCACCTTTTCTTCCTCAGGCCTCTGGGCTTGAAAAAAGGTAGAGGAAGAATTTAAGAAAAGAAATGCTATTCGAAACACATGACAGGAGAATGTCATGACACTGAGCACTCGCTGGCAGATGCACCCCGCTGTGACTGTGCATGCCAGCCCTGGGCACACGGTTAAGACACACATTTTGCACACTATGTTCCTGACTTTAGCCTTTTTATATGACTAGTATCACAATTGACTTGCAAGAACACATTTACATCTCCTTTAAGTTCTTTTTTCCTCCTGCACATCTCCGACAGATGGAAGGCTGTATTTGTTTTACACACGGATTCACTGTGTGCAACATGTGTACATCATATATCATAAAATCCTCCCACTTCACGTGTGCAATCCTATGGTTTTTAGCATATTCAGAATTCTACAACCATTACTGCCATCGACTTGGCATCTCAATCATCCCAGAAGAAACTCACTCCTACTTCCTCTCCCTCCTCCCGTCACCAACCCTGGCCCCAGCAGCCCCTAATGTCTCTGTATCTGTGGATTTTCCAGTCCTGGACACTTCACATAAGTGGAATCACACGGCACATGGCATCTCATGCCTGGCCTCCTGCTCGTGGCCTCCCATCACCAGGGTTTGTCGTGTGGGATATACACAGGGGCCTCCTTCCTTTCCGAGGCTGGCTCATGGCCCAGTGTACGGAGCGACCCCAGGGCCTGGCCCTCGCTGCTGTCCACCCTGGTGTGGGCTCTGCTCCTGGTGAGCTCACTGTTCCATCGGGCCCTCCTGCCAAGCCTCTGGATGGATCTCAGTCTACTCTCTCCCCGGCCCTTCCCACCAACCTTGGCCTCCCCAGTGGACCTGAGTGCATCCAGGCTCCTGGCTGGAGCTTCCCCAGATGCCAGCACACTGGGGGTCACATGGTAGCTCATGACCTCAAAGGCACATTAGCTCTGTGGGCTTTGTGATAAAAACATACTAAATTTATTTTCTTTTACATTAAGAGGAGAATAAAGGTCCAAACTGACATTATTGGACTTTGGATAAAATTCAGTCAACTGCAATAGATACTGTTTTTTGAAATATCTTGGGCAGGTTAAGAAATATGTTCATGCCAAAAGCAATTCCATTTCTAGAGCCATTGTCGTAATTGTTGCTGTTGCTGCTCTTGTTTTAAATTCCTTGATTTGATTTAGTCAGCACCGATCGGTCCCCTCCTCTGAAGGGTGCAGGAGTTAGCTGTCTTTCTGTCCTTTACCCCGTGTTCCATTAGCTACATGAATTCCTTAACATTCACCATATTTGCATTGGCAGAGGAGTCCTGATTTTGCAATTGCTCCATCTGACTTCTCTATCCGCATCCTCTGTCTTGCTCCTCTGGACCCTGACCCTTCCAAGGGTCTTGGTGTTGTCATCTGCTGTGGCTGGTCTGCACCTCCCCTGCTCTTTCCTGTCCTCTCTTCATAAGGGGAATAAGGAGGATGACCTGCGATGGATCCACTGTGCAGGATTGGATGTCCTCAGCTGCCTTTAAACCGCTTCTGCTCTGTCGTTTTTGGGAACAGCCATGCAGTCACTGGCTCAATGGTCTCTGGCTGAGACCTGGGCACCAGGTGCCAGGACACTGGCTGGGCCCTGAGGACGAGCTGGTGAGCTCAGTGCAGGCCTGGTGTGTGTTCTGCCCACTCACACCCTTCCCTGCCTCCCTAAGGACGCTGCTCACATGAGGGGTGCAGACTCTGTTCTGAAATCCACTGCTGCTCTACAAGCCACACAGTGGCCACCTTGTACTCAGCTCCTGATTCTTCCATTTGGAAAGTAAGTCATGGGCTGAGTGTCTCTGCTTTATGAGATGTGGGGCCCGTTCCCAGAGGCCAGAAAGATGGTGATGCATCAACTGGAGTGTGGAGGCTGACCTAAAAACTGGTGGATCTTCTTCTGGTTGTGCCTTGGTGGGCACTTCTGGAGAGCCTGGCCTCACTGTGGGTGGTACCACCCCACAGGCTACTGCCCAGGGTGCAGTAGAAGCCAGCTCTCACTTGTGCTCAACCCTCCTTGGCCTTGGGCAGGTGCTGGCTTCTCTAACCATTGCCCTTGAGCATCAGGCTCCAGGTTCCTTGGCCTTTGACAGCAGAATTGCAACAGCAGCTGTGTGGAGCCTTTCAGGGCTTCCACCACAGACTAGGGCTCCATGGCGGCCGAGGCTTCTGGCTTCCGGGGACTGAGTAGCATTCCTGGCTCTCCAGCCTGCAGAGAGCCACTGAGGGACTTTTCAGGGTCTGTGACTGTGTGAGCCCGTCCAATGACTCCTTATCATTGCATGTCCTACTGGATCTGTCTCTCAGGACAGCCCTGACCATGCAGCACCTGCAGCAGAGCAGAGTCATCAGAGGGCTCGTGAGCACCAGGTCTGGCAGTGGACACTGGTGGGCAGGGGCGCCACGGGCAGTGCACCTAACACGGTGTCTTCATGTGAGTGGAAGGCAGGGTCCCACGGGGGCCCTGTAGGTGCTGGATGGCTGGGGACATCTCACCCCAGAGCTTACAGAGAGGGGCTGACACTGTGGTCCCAGGCCTGTTGAGTTCAAGGGGAGGAAGCAGACCATGCCTTGGGAGGACGAGAGTGTCAATGTCACGTCAAGGGGAGGCAGGATGGGAGAGCTTGCTATCAGCTCCCCTCTCACCTTGCAGGGGTTCTGTCTTTATTCTTCTCACTTCAATAAACCCAACTGCATTCAAAAAATAGAAAAAGTAGCGTAGGATAATCACTGATGCGATCGACTAGAGGTTTCACCCTTCAAGTAAGCAGCACGCTTCAAACACTGACACCTTTGAGGGAAGTCACTTATTCAAGATGATAGGAAGGAAGATGTAGAGTTTTAACCATAGAAAAAAGAATTTAAAAAAAAAAGGGAAGCAGGAAGCCCCCAGGAAAAGAGGCAACATGGACCGCAGCCACTCTGGTCTCTCCCCTGATCTCCCCAGATCACCAACCTCTGAAATGTTTACCTGTGGCTGATGAGGCAGCTCATTCATGGTGACAGTGCTGAGGCCCCATCTCTCTCTGGGGGATGGGAGCCTGCAGACGATGACGATCACTCAGCATAGTGGTTGCCCGGGCAGAAGGACAACCAATGGGACAGAATGCTGTCTCATTCTCTGCAAAGCAGCCACCCTGTGATTTCACGTCCAATCAGAGCTCCCGCTGGGTCTCCCCGTGGACTGTTCAGAGCTTCCACCTCAGTGGCCGCTGTGTGAGCCAGGCTGGCTTCTGCAGAGAGGTGGTCAAGTCAGGGTGTGAGGGCCGCCTGGTCATGTGCTGTTAATACCTGGCTGGGCATGACATGTTGACCCTCCAACCCACCAAGGAAAGAAGGTGCAGGTGCCCTTCACATAGCCACTCAGACCTCTTCTCAGAATGGTGACACCAAACTGCTCCCTAGGAAGCCAGATGTCAGAGGTCCTGACACTGCGGTTATGCCGAGAAGGCTCACCAGGAAGGAGGGTGGAGAGCAAAAGAAATGCAGTCTGCCATCAGACCCTGGGTCCCCTGTGCTGTCCTTGGCCTCCTGAAGCCACACGAGGTTCTGTGGTCCACTGAAAGAAATCAGGAGGCTGTGAGAATCCAGTGGAGATGCTCATGTCAACCCTACTTCCCAAAAAGTCATCAGATCCAGGAGGTCAGGGGAACTGTCCTTATGCACAGTAGCCTTATGGTGATGTGAGCAGATGGCCCGGACATGGGCAGGGCCTGCAGAGGCCACCACACCTGATACAAAGGTACTGCTGCAAGGACATCTGCCCATCTACTATCTGTGCACCTGAGGCCGACACCACTCTTGATATTAATCACTGTGACGAGGACCTTGTTTCAATGCATCTGATGTCACCCCCCATGTGTGACTTTGAGTGTCCCCTTGCCACACCCCCTGGGATGCACCCCTATAGTGCATGTATCCCTGGGCCACGCTCTGCTCTCCCCCACACCCCAGTGTCACTATTCAGTGGAAAACCTCTCTCGTTATTTATTGCCATCATTATTGTTTAGATAGGGACTCACAAACTTCCCATGATGCCTAACAGTGCTGGCCGCACAGGCCAGGAGGCCTCCATCAGGTTCCTGCAGGGAACTAGGTTCATAATGTGGACCAGTAAAGACCCCGGGGGTCAGGGAAGAGAGGCGTGGAGCCGGCAGACTGGGATCCTTCCCTCCAGGGGCTCCACTCCTCAGACCAGCAGGTCATCTCCATCAGGGTCTCTGAGGACAGTGAGACAGATTTCCAGCATTTTTACAGCAGTCAGAAAGTTCAAAATTCATTGCAAAAATTTCCAAAAACATCCATGAATAATAAAGAGCTTGAAAAAACCAGTGCTGTCCAGGTCTGGGACTGCTGGTGACTGTTGGATCCCAGCTGCAACTGGACCCAGGCTGTGAGGGGAGAGGCCCCTGTCTCTCCCTCCTCTGTGTTCTCCACTTGGCAAGGCAGTGGTCTTCAGTGACCTGTCCACCTGGTACACTTGCCACCCACGGTTTCACATTAGAGTTATAAATCCCCCAAGTACACATTTGCAATGAACCCTGGCTTCCTTTCCAGCCCTTGTCAACCACTAAACTGTTGCCTGCACCCAGAATTCCCTTTTATAAGCATTTCACATGAATGGAACCACACAGTATCCACTCTCTGGCATCTGGCTCCTATTTGCACAATTAAATGTTTTCAAATTTCACCATGTTGCAGATGCATCAGGACTTCATTCCTTTACATGGCTGGAAAATATTTCATCATGTGGATAACTCACATTTTTAAAAATATCTGATTGATTTGTATCTTGGCTTTAGTGACATCACAGGTGTCTGATTCATCTATAGTTGGTGAAAGTTTAAGCACGTCCACTTTGGGTTTTGATGAATTGTGAGGCCACGTACACTCCCACGCGGGTGTCCCTATGCACATAGTTTCCTTGTGTCTTGGACAGACTCCTAGGTGTGGCGCTGCTGGGAGGTTTGTTAAATCTCAGCAGCAATTGCAGAGACAGCCACACACGTTGGTCAAAGTGGCTGCTCCATTTGAAAGTTCCCACAAGGCACAGGGTTCTTGCTGCACCCTTGCTACTGCCTGTCTTTCCACTTGGACAAATTCAAGTGTGTCTGTGGCGTTCCTGGGGGTGGAAAAGTGAATAAGGAGTGTTCTTGCTGAGCGAGGTGACACAGCACGGACAAACGGCTCCAGATCCTTTCTGGTGTCTGGTGACAGTGACCAAGTGCAATCCAGTTCCCCGGGACATGCAGTGTGACAGCAGGACTAGCCTGTTGGTGACAGGTGCTGTGCCACAGACCTGCATTTCCCCTCCAGGTCTTCATCCCTCAGACGTTGTAACAGACGGGGATGCAGACCACAGAGCCCCAAGGGCACACAGCAGCGCTCACCCTCACGGCAAACTTGGACAATAATGACTTTTCTGATGTTTTTAGGGACCTCAAGTGGAGGATGGACTAGACAGTTGCTGGACAGGACAGCGGTCATCAGCAGGGGTTCTTCTATTGACCTGGGACATCCACCAACAGAGGAAAGCAAAGGGTGGGCCACTTTGTGTCTTATGCTGCTGTCGTGGGAGCAGCAGACCACGCTCAGCCTGATGCCCTGCACACTGTGTGCATGTGTGAGTGTGTGTGCACAGGTGAGCAGGATGGGCCTGAGAGGATGAGCGAGACAGCAAAGGGGGACACCAGAGCACTGGGGTTCAAGGAAGGCAGGGAGAATTTGCAGACGGTGTTGAATCTGTGCACACAGGGCACGTGCACTCAAGCAAAGCTGCACAGGCTGTGAGGCTGACCATGCTGAGCTCCGAGCCGTGGACCCACGGCCTAGGAAGAGGAAGTCGCCAGCCTGAGATGCAGTCACCCCCAGAGGTTCTCCTCTATTATCTACAGGCAAGGGCTATTCCATGCTTGTTTTGACATGAAAAAGAAATTCTCATGAACAGACAACTTTATAAGATTAATCCCTCAAAGTCAAAGCAATCAGCAAAACTTCCCCCAAATTACCTTCTCAAGGTGACACCAAGGCTGAAACAACTTGAGCCTGTCTCTCTGTGACGAGGTCAACTTCCTCGGCACTGGTTCATGCTCTCCTTTGCCCAGTGGCATTCTGACATCCTGGGGTGGACACCCAGAGGGCCTCAGGAGTGGGCGTCAACAGTGACAGACTTGACTCTGTGGCTGCTCCAGCCACACATGGAGTCTCCCCTACTGTCACCCTATCTGGCTCAGCCTGTCACTCTGAGTCAATCATGAGACGGAGAAAGTGAACTCTGGAAAAGTCCTGGACTCTTCCGAAGACTGAGGCCCACCTGGTAGGATGAATGGACTCTGCTGCCTGGGAACTGGCAGCAGGAATAGTGGAGGAGATGGAAGATCCCATCCTTCCAGCCCTTGGCAGCGTCTGGAGCCGCCTGCAGGTTGAGCTGATGGGATTTCTGAGTGGAGAGGAGCGCAGGCCAGAGCAGCTGCATTTGCAGGACAAACGGTGGCTTGCCCTTCATGCTGGTGCATCGGGAGCACTGCCAGAGCGGCCGCCTGTGCTCAGACCCCCATCATGGGTGGTCCCCACACTCAGGCAGAGTGAAGATAGCGATCCCTCCTGAGGGGATGTCCTGAATGGATACATCAGGTCCAGCTTTAGTTGGCCATCTTCTGGCCCCAGGACAGGAGGGGAAATGGTACCAGGTAAGAGACAGCAGAAGGAGAGACTTAGGAGAGGAGTTCCTGTGGACCCTGCCTCTGGAACAGGTGGGTGTGCTGTGTGATCCTGGCCAAGTCACTATCCTTCTCACGGCCTCTGTTTCCCATCTGCCAAGTGGAGGGGACACAGCTGAGGGCACAGAGTGCACATGCCCAGGGGCTGCACTCAGCATGCACACAGCCAGTCCTAGGGAGTGTGGCCGCACCTGTGGACACCCTGGAGCAGTGAGCGCGTGCTTGTGTCGCATCACACGGCTTTGACTGCAGTCTGCAACTTGCGTGTGGTCACACCACATATTTACCCACATGATGTCTTCATGTTTTTTACTTGACCTTCAAAATGTCAATTCTTTAAGGAATTTACTTGAGGTTAATATTTCTGGAATATCATTAAAATAAGGAGGAGGAGACAAGGAGAGGAGGAGAAAGAGTTCTGAGTTGCTGAGCCTTGAGGATAAGGAAAGAATGTCAGAAATGAAGATTAATGGCTTCTAGAAGCAGGAGAGGACTGTTCTCAGCACCTACAGCTTGTTCATGAGGAAACTCAGAGGCCAAAGCGACGTCCCTAGATTAAGCAGCTGGTAAGTGGGGAGGCGGCTTTGAAGCCAGGCCTTCTGGTCCAGAAACCAGAGCCCTGTCCCAAGATGCTGCCCAGTGGGCTGCTGGCCACTGCTAGCCTGGTCAGAGAAGAAAACAGAATGTGCCTCCCTGGGGACAGAATCCACAGTGAGTCCCTGACTCTGAAGATGGGTGACAGACCACAGATCCCTGGAAGCAGGGTCACCTTCCTCCTGCTCCGTAAGTTTTCTCCATATTTGATCCATATGATTACCTAGGAGATGGAGGAGTCCCCAGGTCTGTGACTTACCACAGCCAGGAGCTCACAAGAGGGGAGGCCAGGTCTCCTATCCAGCTGATGGTAGACGTGTGCATGGAGGGACATCCAGGGCAGGGAGTCCTTCAGAACCGGGAAGACTGCCCGGCAGAGGGGAGAGCTGCAGATGTGTGGCCAGGAGGATAATTCCAATGCCCCAGGGCTCTATTCTGTCATCAAATACTGCCACTGGCTAAGGAATCGCAATCTATAGTTTGAAAAAAGATCTGCATGATGTGAATGTGGCTTTTAAGTGAAACCTTGCCGCATGAAGAACAGGGAGACTACAGAACTAAGGACGCCCCTGGCCGCATGACCTGGACCAGTGTGAGCCCAGAGACAGGAGCAAGCTCACTGCATTTCAGAAACTGGGGAACAAGACCAGTGAGTCTGTGCGGTGTCCCTGGGAAATTCTGTACAGAATGAAATTGGAGACGTGTGCAGACACCCCAGGACATCCCAGGAGCACGGAGAGAGTGTGGGCTTTCTTCTAATAACAGTGGGAAGGGTCAGCCAGGGGAGTGACATTGTCTCACTTGTGTACTTTTACAGAACCAAGCGGGAGTCTGGCTGCTGCGGGGAGCAGAATGAAGGGTGGCAGGAGAGCGTGGCTGAGGTGGGTGTGGAGGAGACTTGGGTGGGTTGGTGCAGCGCCAGTGCTGAGGTCCATTCTGATGGGCAGCCCCTGTGCCAGCTCCTGGGGGCTGTGAGGAGAGCATTTTCGGCTGCCGGGCTATGTTGAAGGCCAATGGCCAGTTCTATTTATTGTTCCTGGTACTGTGGTTTAGATATGAAATGTTCCCCAAAAGTCCCTGTGTGACACAGTGCCAAGGACCTTCAGAGTGGCATGGTCAGATTATCAGAGGTGTAACCTAGTCAATGGATGAACCCACTGATGGGGATTAACTGGGGTAACTGCCGGCCTGTGGGGTGTGGTGGAGGAGTGGGTCACTGGTGGTGTCCCTGTGGGGTTTCTGTTTTGCTCCTGGTGAGCGGAGCTGTCTCTCTGCTCCCTGGCCATCCTGCTCAGAGCTGCTTTCCTCCATCATGCCCTTCTGCCATGATGTTCTGCCTCAGCTGGTTCCAGAGCCATGGACGTGGCTGACCATGACCTGAACCTCTGAAACCGTGAGCAGAACAAACTTCCCTCCTCTAAATTGTTCTTGTGTGCCTTTTGGTCACAGAACACAAAAGCTGGCTAAAACACTGGGGTCCCATTTGAAGGTGCTTCTAGCCAATAGGAAATTAGCCCTTAAGTATTTCCAGGAATAAATCATTTTCGATAACCTATAAATAGGAAGGCCACCAGGGAAGGCAGGCCTGGTGGGAGCTCAGTGGGAGATAGCCAGCACTCTAGGCAGGAATAGCCTGTGGAGGCTGTCAGGGAGGCTGGGCCCCCTCACCGGTGGAGATGGACACCCCTCCAGTCCCTGCCCTGCTGGCCCTTGGCCTGCAGCTGGGGTGGGGTGTTGCACACACCCCCTCTATGGCCCCACAAGTCCTTCAGCACAAGGGTTTCACCCCAGTCAGTGGCTCTTGTCCTCACCAGCAGGAGGACCTTGGGCTCTGGGTGTTCCCGCTCTTGGTGGGAAGATGGACTCACGCAGCAGCTCTCCAGGGGACATGAATTTCAGCTGCATGCCTCCTGGGGCTCTACACAAAGACCCTGAGAGTCTCTCAGATGTGAGTCCCTCTGCTACCTCCACCGAGGGACCCGAGGTGTGAGGACTGAGCTGGAGAGACTCGAGTCCTTCCATTGCTGAATTGCTGGACCTCATTAAACCCCTCCATTCTGGTTATGCCCTTGAAATTCCAGATCCAACTACATCTGGCCTTGGCAGTGGTCACTATGGTTTTAGAACATCCAGTATACAGAGAAAGGACAAGAATCCTTATGCCACGGGGTCTCACTGCAGAGTCGAAGGCTGGAGTGCAGTTCATTTAGCCAGTCCTCTTCTTACTGAATATAGAATTGTTTCAAGGTTTTATATGATTAGCATGACTTTAGCAAATATTCTCTCTGTGTCTTTGTTCAGTTCTTATTTTGTTAGATTATTTCTGCAAATGGAAAAATTTGTTTCACATACATAAATAATTTTAAAGCTTTTGAAAGTAAATTGCCAGTTTTGCAGGCAAGTTGTATCAATTTCATTTTATAGATAATGTGGGTCATGTGCACACACCCTGGTGCTAGGCAGCTTCAATTTATCTTTTAAAATACTGGCTAATCCATCAGGTGAAGCATCATATTGCTCTTATTTGTATTTATTAAATCACTTGTAAGGCAAAGATTATTGCGCTGATTGATTTCTTAGGAAGGGTGACCTGTATTACAACCCCCTTGAGCTTTTTAGCAATAGCAGGTGCACGAAGCCTCATAGTCAATACCTCTGGTCTGTTTTTCAATAGCTATTCCATCTTTTCATTGGGAGCCTCCAGTTCCTGGCAGGCATGATTCCAGATTTTGGAATTTTAACATTGGCCAGACCCACAATAGCAGCAAAATCTGTTGTTCATTTGGTTTGGTTCCAGGGATTGAACCCAGGGGTGCTTAACCACTGAGCCACATCCCCAGCCCTTTTTATGTTTTACTTAGAGACAGGGTCTTGCTGAGTTGCTTAGGGCCTTGCTAAGTTGCTGCAGCTGACCTGGAACTCTAGATCCTCCTGCCTCAGCCTCTTGAGCTGCTGGGATTACAGGCAGGTGTCGCTGTGCCTGGCAAAATCTCTGTTCCCAGGGCAAACAGGAAATAAAAGAGCCGAGCAATATAGGTAGCGCCCTGGATCAGGTGAGGTGCCAAGAAAAAACAGTTGAAGAACAAGGCATGGCCTATGTAGGGTCTGAGGAAGGCTCAGGGCATAGTCAGAGAAAATCCTGTCCAGGAGGGTGGCGTGTGGGTAAGGATGGAAGGGAGCGCCAACTGAGCTTGTGAATCTGAGGCTTCCAGGCAGAGGGTTCACAAGTGCCAAGGTCCTGGGGCTGGTGTGTATCTGGGGAGTGACAGATCAAGTGGCTCTTCTTGGCTGTGGAAGGCCTGGGCTTTGCTTTGTGGGCACCAGGGAGTGGTGGGAAGATTTGGGTCAAGGAACACCTGGTTACAGACCTTCTTAGCTGCACTCCAGCTGCTCTTCTGAGGATGGCTGGACAGCAAATCCAAGTCACAGCAGGGAGGTAGGAAGCTGGTAGCTCCTCCAGGTGGGAGTTGGGCAGTGGCCTGACCTGGGGCCAGCAGTGGGGGCCTTGGGAAGCCCTGAGCTTTCAGCCTCTGAAGGTGAAGCTGGTAAGATCTGTGGGCAGCACAGGCCTGGGGGAGGGCTCTGGCATCAGCCTGGCTTGAGTTTTGTTTATTTTTTCCTGAGTGACCAGAGAGAGGTCAGCTGTGGACAGGAGGATGGGGAAGGGTCTTATTCCAGGAACTGTGACTGTTTTGATCTTCAGTGAAAACCAGTGTCAGCTTAAGAATCGAAGCCCACAATCACGAGCTCCTGTCCCTGATGCAGGATGAGGGAAAGTGCAGAGAAGTGGGAGCCATTACCCAGTCACTGGTGCCCTGTGGATCCAGCACATCCTCTGATGCCTGGTAACTGGCAACTCCACTCCATTCATGACTCCAGGAGCTTTATCTGAATTTGAGAGGAAGCCTGTTCTTTTCAAAAGGAAAAGCACAAGTCCCATACCCCTCTGGGGTCCTCTCCCGGGTCTCCTGTATTCTCCAGTAGGAATAGCTTCTCATTTTCCTCCAGCTTCCTATCAATAATGGCTCTTGTGTTCAACATTACATATGAACCCCCAAACCAGTTCAAAACACAATCTGATACAATAACCTTTGCTGTTTCCTCTTGGAGAGAAATTATGAAGAAGACGTGCTACAAGAGTAGAAGGTTGACCGCACCTGAGAGCACAAAGCAGACCCCCGAGTTAGTGGGGGCATGCTGGGTGTATGAGGGGAGGGGTGCTGCCCTTGCTCCTGCACCCGTGGTCTCTAAGGTCCCATACAGGGCTGTCACCTGCTCCAGGATCCTCCACCTCAGGGCTGCCCATGTTTGAGGCTCTGCTGTGAGGAGTTCTCTGAAATGCAGGAAGCTGAGCTTCATTTCTGGAATCTATCCACCGAGTGCCAGTTCCCTTCCATGGAAACTCTGACAACCTAAAGCATCTCTGGATGTAGCTGCCATGTCCTGGGTGGGATCTGCCCCAATCCACAGCACTCTGGTCTGTTGTTACTCCATTGGGAAGGAAGGAACTAACTCCTGGAACCCGACTCTTCCTCTCATCTCCTCAGTGCCTCCCCTGTGGCCAGGGTCATCAAGGGGCTCACCTCTTCTTGTTCCCTTGGCCCACAAACCTGCTGGGTCTTTCTGTGTGAGGTCCTGTCCTGCCAGTTTTGAACAAAGGTGCATTCTCACATGTGAGTCAGTTAGAGGTCAGCAGTTTCCCTGTCTTCCACCCTCTGTAGCTTTAGACATTCATCTGGACATTGAAAGGTCATGCTGGACTTTTCAATGCATGAAGCATCTGCAGGGGGACAATGGGGCCTATGGTCATCCAGAACAGGGAGTTACCCTGGATAGGCAATTCCAAGGTCAGAGGGCAACTAAGGCTGTGGATTTCAACCAACCAGCTGAATCCTCCTCAGGGTGGTTGCCTGATCAATGCTCCCCGAACACATGCCCAGGTGTGCCATTAAGGCCCTGCTTATGTGCACCACATAAACGCTTCATATCCCAGGGGCCCTGCCCATCTTAGTAGGTAGCCTTGATCAGCTGGGGTGCAGTGGAGTGGCAGGTAGCAGTGCAGCATCCTGTTCTGACACATCATAGGCAGCTGTCTAGCAGATGGGTGTGAAGTGTTCTCAGAAGGGGGCCTTGTCTCTCATGGTCCTGGTAGTAATGTGCAGTGAGTGGTGACTGTGTGCTCACCTAATGCATTGTCCCCTGAGATGGCACAGAGAAGCCATTCATTTCATAGCATTTGAAAAATATTGGTTGGGCCCCTTATAAGCCAGACCCTGGGGCATCAACTGAGCAAAGAACCAGCCCCTCATAGCAGGATCATGTGCTGTAGTGGGAGGTAGATGATGAACAACCAAAAACACACCAGTCTGTTTAATTCCCAAATGTCAAGATGAATGAAAGCCAAAGAGTATTGTTGTGTCCTGCAAAATGAGGGATCAGATAACAGCACAGAGGTGTGAGCTGGCTAAGAAATTAAAAGTCTGAAATAATTACTAAGAAATAATAGACAAAAGGCAGGGAAAATAGTTTTATAGCAAGGGCCTGGAGGGTGAATTGGACTTGATGGGTCTGGTCTTTAACCAAAAGTGAGGCTCCGTGAGTTTTATTTATAGGGGAGCACATCAAAGGGATTTATGGTGAGGAGGGGATTTTTCAAGGTAGACAAGACTGAAATACTGTGGGGAAGCTGGCCTGATGGACCTTAATGCTTGTATAGCAATTCTTCTTCTTCCAGGCAGCTGGCACCTCCAGGCCACTTGGGTGCACTGGTGTCTCTTTCCACCTCTGGGGAGTTGAGTTTGAACCTAGGGGTATCTGAACCAATAAATTCCATGGTATCACAGAATTCTTTTTGAGCAGGATGTAGCCAAGGCAACGGAGTGGTCTCAGATTGGTGATGTGACCAGAGAGTTCTCTGAGTGGCACACCTCTACTTAGAGATGGCTCAGGCAAGTCCACAATTCATTTGTGGTTCCAACAAAAGACTCTACAAGAGTTTAGAAAAGAGGGGACTGCTGGCCAGGGCCCTGGGACTCAGCACTGATGACCCAGGATGGATGTGAGTTGTGGGTGGGCTCCAAGGAGGAAGCCAGGGAATTTAGACTAGGAGTGTGGAGCCCTCCCTTATGATCTACAGCGTCCAAAATGAAGGGCCATATCCCTGGTAGGCAGGAAATGTCAGGTCATGCAGTCACACGGACAAGGACACAAAAACAGATTGGAGGAGAAGGTCTGTGCTCAGTGATCTTCAGATCTTTTTAAGCAGTCAAGAAGAATCAGAAAAATGAGAGATCACACTCCATTTATGCATGCTCTATCAAAGTGTAAAAATGCATTCTACTGTCATGTACAACAAATTAGAACAAATAAAAACATTTTTAAAAATAATACAAAAAAAGAGAAGAAATTCTCCACCAGATCTTCTGTATTTCATACCTAGATTCTACATGTGCTAAGTTCACCCCATTTCACTTCCTCCTCTCCTTTTTTTGACAAATATGTGTTCATTTAATTAACTTAATTTAAAAAAAATAATTATAGATTCACAGAAAATAAGCACAAAATGCCCAGGGAGCTACCACACACCCTTCACCCTCCTCCCCATCTTCCTGACTGTAGAACAATAAAGCAAATTGACCTTGTATAATCACATTTCACCAGATTTACTTGTGACTCTCGTACCCATGTGTACCCTTGTGTTTAGCTCCTTGCAGTGTTACCACATGTGAACTGCAATTAACCACCACTGCAACTATAATACCCAGCTGTTCTGTCACACAAGTCCACCCTGTGCTTCATGCTGTCATAGTATCCTGACTCTAGCAGTCATTCCTCTGCTCCATCTCTATATTTGTGCTGTCTCAAACTTGTTGTATAAATGGAATAAAACAGTATATAACCTTTGGAGATTGGATTTTTTCATTCACCTCATTCCCTTGAGATCCATCCACTTTGTTGTATTACCAATAGCTTGTTATTTTGATCCCTAAGTGGTATCCCAGGCATAGATGTGCCATAATTTGTGTACTCATTCAGTGGTTGAATGACAATTGGGTTGTTTCTGGTTTAAGTCTATTGAGAATAAAGCATGCAGATTTTGCATGAATATGAGCTTTCATTTCCTTGTGAACTGCCCAGTAGTACAGTTGCTGGGTTGGATGATAATTATATGTTTTATAGAACAACTGCCCTATCCTTTTGGGCATGGCAGTCCCATGTTGGATTCCAAAATCAGTGGATGTGCAATTCCAGTACCCTGCATCTTTGCCAGTATTGGATGTTACCATATTTTAAAATTTTTAATCATTCTAAGAGATGTGAAGTGGTGTCTCACAGTGCATTTCCTTTCCATTTCTATAATGGAAAATGATGCTGAGTATCTTTTCATGTGCATATGTGCCATCTGTATGCCCTTTCAGTGAAAATACACCCACTTTTAAAAAAACAGAAACAACAAGTCTCAGATACAGAGCTGTGGCTCTGAATCAGGTAGCGCTGTGTGTCCTTCGTTATATCATTTCATATTTACTTCTATTTGTAGCAAATGATGCAGGCACACTTGATTGAAATAACAGTAAGCTTCCTTTTCAAAGTAAATGTATGTAAGGCAAATAAAGAGTGAGATATTTCTCAGGGAAATATGAAGTAAATAATAACAATGGATGTGACTTACTATCGGGGTGAAATTGTGAAATGGTGCATGGATTACCTGCTTAGGAGATGCTGCTGTGGGTCTCAGGGAGCCAGAGCCAGGGCAGAGACCCAGTTCCTGGAGGTGGTGCCTGTTAGCAAACCCAGGGGCTTTCCTAAGCTCCTTCCCCAATGCCACCCACAGGGCCACCTTGGCCACAGTCCAGGCAATGGTGTGCATCATCCTCCTCCTCAGACCCTGCTCCCAGTATGGGGGTCCATCCTCCAACCAGTGCACCTTTTAATATTTTCCAGAGGTTCCCAAGCCCTGAACTTGATGCAGATACTGTACTGCACTTACTCTGCCTCACTCTGACCATGGGCAGACCACTGGTTATCAAGGTCTACGTTTCCCCTTCTCTGAAGGAGGGAGTGGACCAGCACTGAAGCCCCTGCCTTTCTCTTTCACTCTTTTTCCCTCACCAGGATCTGTCCTGGTGTGCCCCATGCATGTGGTGGCACACAGAGGACAGCACAGGCTGGTCCTGGTGTGGGTAGCCACCCACACATCAATCACAGTACAAAGGGCTCATTCTGGACACGTTTCCTGGCAACACACAATCTTGATTTACATACAAATGGACATCATACGATGCATATGTGCCATGTACGTGCATGTCCCTGAAATTAAAGGGCAGCAGAACATCGAACGAAGCCGGCTCAGCAGACTGAGGTGTTCCCAGCACTTGTCCCTTGCCAGGAGGCACTGTGGCTGGTGAGCTCAGGCCTGGGCCCACTTGGAGAAGGTACAGGGCAGTGACACTCTGAAGACTCTTGACTCTAGTGAATATGTGTCCACAGATGATGGTGTTTGGGTGATGGGGCGACGATCAGGCAGGGGCCCATCAGGTGTGGGCCCATCAGGGTCCCCCATGCCTGCCAGTGAGAGGTCCTGGATCCACCATCCTCAGCATCACTGGTGTATGTCCCCCAGGGATCTGCACAGGAACAGCCGCTACCCCTGAAAAGACTGCACCTATCTCTTAAGGGGAGGGACTGGGCCTGGACAGGCAGGGGATGCTTTGCCTCCTCCCCAGCAGGACAGGTGCAGCCCTGGGAGCTCAGCTCCTCAGGGGCACCGACTGGAACAGACATCCCCTCTGTTACATGCAGTGGACCTTCAGTTGCCCAGACACATGATTGTGTGGCTGACCATCACACTTGCAAGTTTCCACTGGAGGGGAGGGGGCAGGTAAAGACTATGGCCCGGGTCACACCTCCCTGCAGCTCTGGGATTCCTGTTAAGAATCAGGCGTGTGTCCTTCTGTGGAAGCTGCTCCCTTTGGCTGTTAGAGAGCAGGGAGGGACAGCAGTGAGCACAGCCCTTGGAAGAGGTAAGCAGCAGAGTGACAGGGTGGGGACAGGAACCAGAGCGGGTCTGTGAACTTCTCTGAAGCAGAGGCATGGCTGAGGCCACCCTGGGAGCACTTCCAAGGCGGAAGTTAAGAAGTGCCTCCTCCCACATGGAGTTCCTTGCAGATTTCCTTAGACTAGGGTGCCGTGGAGGAGTTCAGGAGGATGGAGGCCATGAGGTCCCCGTTGGGAGAAGACAGGCCAGGTGCGTCTGAGCACAGGGAGGCCTGGGCAAATCACAGGGCAGCAGCAGCCCGAGCTTCCCCACCAGCCTGTGTGGGTCTGCACTTGGGCAAGAAGGAGGAAGAGGCTGAATTTAAACCCAGGATGTCATGCTGACCTCTGAGGCAGAGGCTGAGCAGGTCCAGCTTGACAGCATTAGACATCCTCTCTGGTTCTCGTCAGTGTGTCCCAGCCGTCCCCGCCAACAGCATCACAGAATGAACGTTTTCTGGTTGATCAGGTTGTCCTTAGTACCCATTCCCATGTGTTCCTAGGGAGCTAAGGTCCTGCTGGTCTTCTGTCCCTGTCCTGAGCCTCAGGGACTCCTCCTTGTCTGTTGCCAGCCTCCCTCTTAGAAATGCTGTCATCTATCAGTCACGCAGCAGGTGAATCAGAGTAGCTCACACAAACAGGCTTATTCTAGTCATCTCCAAATACTAGCAGCTTGGCATTGGCTGGCTTCCCGAAGCACAGGGTGGTCACTAACATATGCAGGGGGAGGTATGTGGCCACGGCTATCAAGCTCAGAAGCTCACTTCCCTCAGTGCAGGGGAGAGGCTGCAGCTCCCTACTTGAGGGGACAGCCCAGAAGCCCTGGCAAGATAAACTTGTTTCCAGCAAGATAAACACCAGGGTCTCTCAGTGTCTGTCCTGCCTTGTGCCCCACACAGATGGGTGGGAAGGAGGCCCGAGCTGGAGGGAGCAGGGAAGGAGCAAGCCAGAAGTCCTGAGAGCCTGAATGGAGGAGCCGGCAAGAGCAAAGCTCCCACTGATGCGTCATGAGTTCACTAAGATGCAGGGGAGGAATGAAGGTGCAGACTGGGAGCTGATGCCGGGAATGAAGGAGCCACCATGCGGCCAGCAGGCCCAGCAGAAGCTCCTCTGTCCCGAGGCTGGACTCACGGGCTCCAGCGCAGCTCAGTGAATCTGCTCTGGATTATGGTGATCAGCAAGGCATCTCATCTACCTGCTCGGCTTGCTCAGCAGACACCTCTTTCCTTGGGAGAAAAAAAGTGGTGAGAAATTAGCACATAGGAAACTAGGTCACAAGCTCTTCTTTAAGTCTCACTGCCTAAGGGACACAAAGGAGGGACGCTCATTTGTGGTGGTCAGCACTGGCCAGAGAACCCAAGATGAGATGCAGTCCTTGTGGATACCTCTTTTAGCTTTTCTGAAAGACAGTTCCTGCAAAGCCTCTGGGAACCAAAGTAAGTCCACCGTCACACCCGACCACAATGACACAACCTGATTTTGTGGGTATTTTCAAAACAGTGTCGGCCTGACAGACTCTGGTGGTGAGTTTCCCTTCCTGGTGGGAAGGGGGAGATAGTCGTATGGACCACAAGGTGTTTATGCTCAGGGTGCAGGGGGGCACTCAGACCTTCTGCCTAGACATTGCCACCACCTTCCTCGGTCGCCTTCCCAAGGAAGTTCTCTCCTGCTTCTGTATTTATTAATCCATTCAAGCTGCACCTCTGTGTCTGGCCCTACTTAATCCTACATCCATAGACCCATCTCTTCCCTCAGAAGCTTGTGGGGAAGGTGAGAGGCAGACATGTAAGCTGCCTATGTTCCCATGGTGTGCAGAGGAGATGTGCCTGAAATGACATGCTTGTGTATTTGAAGAAAGAACTCATTGTCCAAGGGGAAAACACCTCATCGGAGAAAGATCGAAATTAAAGGCAAACTGGAATGGGTTTTAAAGGTTGAATACAAGCTTGCCAGGGAAAATGAGCTGTGAGTAAGAAAGCCAAGTTGTTCTTCATCAAGCACCAACTGTGTACCCTGCATATTTTATGTGTTTAAATGCCCGCCTCCCATCAATCATTCAACCGTCTGAAATACAGCAAGTTCTATTATCTCCATGTTGCAGGTGAGGGAACTGGGGACTCACGTAGAAGGAGGTTTGTAAGCAGAGTCTGGCCTGGAGCCTGGGCTCTGAGCCTCCATTGCAGTGCTAGGTGTTGCCGCTTGGTGCTGGGAAGCAGGAAAATTCCATGAAGCAGGAATGGCTGCCAGAAGTGCGCCCCTCCTCTGCCTGATTGTCCATGATGCCCACTGGCCATGTACCTTGGGGATGGACACCTGGCCCTCTGACCTCAGCCTCTTCACAGAAGCTCAGGCCAGCTCTGTCCCAGGCTGTAAGAACCCTTCCTTTCCTGCTCTTCCCAGGTCTTCCTTTCCCTGCTCCCAACTTCCTTCCTAACTGCAAAGCCTTCTGGTTGTGTGCCAGGAGCCAGGAGCCGGGGCGCCACAAGGGCAGTGGGAAGAGCAGGCAAGGAGGACCCTCCTGCAGCCTGGGAGCGGCCACCATCCCCGGGAGCTAGCTGGTCCCTTTCCCTCCCGCTCCCTGTCCCTTTAGAGTCCTCTCCACCTCTGGCAGGTTCTCCTTAGCTGTCCTTCCACCCTCAGAGCTGCTTTCATTTCCTTCTTTCTGGGTAGCTCTCTGCCTCTTTTTGGAAGTTTTGGTCTCCTTTTAAAACCAGCCTGGCGTTCCCTTCCCTCCTTTACCCTTCCTCCCTCCCTTCCTTCCTTCCTCCCTTCCTTCCTTCCTTCCTTCCTTCCTTCCTTCCTTCCTTCCTTCCTTCCTTCCT
>JAJEJO010053691.1:55223-71590 GCA_020662805.1 Glaucomys volans
CCTTCCTTCCTTCCTTCCTTCCTTCCTTCCTTCCTTCCTTCCTTCCTCCTTTCCTCCCTCCCATACTTCCCATACCTTCCCATACCTCCCTCCCTCCCTCCCTAATGGTTTATTTAAAAGGAAACAAAACTGTCAACTCCCTGGGGCTGATGTGGCTCATGGTACAGCACATGCTTATCACATGTGCGGCCTGGGTGGCAAGGAGATAAAACATCAGCTAATTTAAGCCAGACTTAAGGCTTCTGAAGGCCACCACCCCATAAAGCCCCCAGTGATTTCATTAAAACATGAGATTTATGAAAGGCCCTTCTCAAAAACTTTATTAACCCTTAGAAATGCTGACCTGGGAGGATCTGTTTCCGGGGCTTGGACAGATTCCCTTCCCTAAAGACACAATATGAACAGTGCCATCTGTGACCTTGCGGGCGGGCTTGGCCTGGACAGATCTGAGGCTCTGAAACATTCAAGGCTTAGGAAGACCAGGACCAAATCACATCAGCTCATCTGCTGGGTAGCTGAGGACGCTGAGGATTCCCATACCTGCTTCTCCTGGGACCAGGCGACCCTGAGCTGCGACCAAGGAAGTCCTTACTCTTTCCATGCAGACCTCTCCCCAGAGAGGCCCCCAGCCCCAGGCTCCTTCCCCGCTGCCTTGTTCTCGCTCATCCCCTTTTATGGAATTTACTAAAGCACTGCTGTCCAGTCCTACAGCTGGATGGCTTTGGGAGACAGGGTCCTATGTGTGACGCTCACACTTACAACTGCTTAAAGATGGTCCCAAAGCCGAGGATTGTGGGTTGACCTGACCCTCAAGGATAGGACAGGATGTGGGGCACTGTTTCCAGGCTTAGTGTCGTTAGCCTCCATTTCAAATCCTGGAGGCTGTGCAAGTTGAGTGGATCCTTTCAAGAGCTGTGGTGTTAAGGTCACGGTGTTAATGTCACCTGGGATTTCTACACCCCACTCTACACAGAGGTGGCTCCTGTGGCAGTGCCAGCTCCCTCCAGTCCAGGAGGGTCTCCAGAGGCACAGTACCCTCCTCAGCACCCTGGATGCACCTCCAGCGGGTGGAGTACCCAGCTCAGTTGGAAGGACCTTCTTCTGAGTTTTCAGGACGCTGCACCTTCCAGCCCCAGAGCACGCTTTCTTGATACTTAGCTTCTTCTGTTGTACACAAAGAAAATAAAATCATCCAAGCCAATCATGTAAAGCCAAAAGAAGCCTTTATTTTAGCTGGCCAGAGACAATCGCCCTTAAACCTAAAAGCAGTGTGCTGGGAAAATCGCATGTTAGTTCTTTTGTTGCCAACTTTTATATTGCACCAGAAGGGATTATGGTGGGGCTATAGGGAGGGGAAGTGATTGGGGTGGGCTGTAGGGAGGGGTTTGGGGATTGGGGTGGGCTACAGGGAGGGGATTTGGCATTGGGGTGGGGCTGACTCTCTGGATCGAGCTGGAGAATCTCCCTGGGGAACACCAACATTTTAATCTGTTTTCTGTTGCTACAACATTCCCCACTGGTCTTATCCACATTAACAAATCCTTGTTTAGGAAACTAGTGGTTTTTCAGTTTCCAACTTCCCAGACTCTGATGGGTTCCTTTCCTCAATTTGACCAGATTTCGTATTTTACACTAACTGCCTGTCCTTAATTAGGAAATCTTTACTGCTGTAAGGAGAGGGGGTGCTGACTGTTCTTGCTGCTTCGAGCGGGAAGGGGGAGGAGTCTGGGGAAGCAGTTTGAAGTTCCTTTTAGAAATCTGGTCAATGAGGAGCAGAAGTCTGCTTGGGAAGAGCAGGTTGTAGAGTCATCTGGGGATGGTGCTTCTATGAGAGAGAAACAAAATGACATAAGTACCAAAATGAGATTAATACAGAATATCATGACATGGTAGAAGCCAATCTCTCACCAGGTGGAAGAACTGAGAAGTTGTTCCCATAACAAGGCCTATCAAAGGCTGGAGAGGTTGAGGCCTTTATTTGCGAACTTGAGTTATCAGGTACATTTGCCTAAGAATCTCTCTTTTGTAGCCTCCAGTCCTATTCTAGGGATTAACACAAGTACATCTTTTTTTGTTTGTTTGTTTGTTTTGTTTTTGCGGTGCTGGGGATTGAACTCAGGGCCTTCTGCTTGCAAGGCAGGCACTCTACCAACTGAGCTATATCCCCAGCCCCACAAGTACATCTTAAGTTACATTAAACTATTGTTTCTTTTAAATGCCCAAGAATGTCTATGGTTTGGTTTGGTTTTAACTGTTTTGCTAGGTGTTTAAGATCAAGTTGGTCAAATTGACCTGTTCCTGTTTCTTAAGAGTCAGCCCAGTTCTCACAGGGGTCACTCGTGGGGAATTTGAGAGCAGCTTCTTAGCTTTGTTCCTGTGCTTGGGTGTTGGCAGCTCCTGCATTTCAGCAGCTCCTTCATCAGCAGCCTCTGCATTCTGGGGTGGGCAGCAGTGCTCCTCCGGATTCCAGCAGCTCCAAGGCAGTGGCTTCTGCCTTGGGGACAGCTGACAGATTTTTGCTTCCATTCATGGCAAAGGGAAGTTGGTCCCTGCTCACTCCCATCAGCCCCAGGAGGGCAGGGGCCAAGCCTGTCTGACCCACTGTTGCACTTCCTTGTTCTCAGCAATCTCTGCTGCGTCTCCAACTCTGGGGGACAAGCCCGGAATGCATGGGTTATTGAGAATCGTCCACTCAGATTGGGTTCTTTCCTGGACAGCTCCAAGCTGGGCCCCAGTGGCACTTGTGCTCTGGCTGTGGCAGTTCCCGCAACCTAGAGGCCGATGGCAGCCAGTGTTTCCTTGGCTCTGGACACAGCGATGCCTTCTGTGCGACATAGAAACCAGGTGGTATCTTTTGCCCACTGTCTGCACGGATGAAAACTCTGGGTTCTGGCAGCAGCGAAGGCAGCAGTGTTGACCCAGAGTTGCAAAGTTAGAGAAGCTCTCTCATTCCCTGGATGCAGGCTGACTCTGAGGGCAAGAACCAAAACTGGTTTTCTTGGCCCCTTTGTTTTAATCTCAGTCCTTAAGTTTGATCTTAAACAGCCAGCAAACCAGTTTCATCAGTTATTATCTCATCTATTTCATAGGCGATGGCTTAGTATACTTCTTCAACACATTAATCTGGCATCAGCTACAGAGCTTAGAAGGAAAATACAAAATAATTAACAACAGTAAAAACATATCTTGTTTGTGTAGTAGTCATCCTAAATCCTGCCTGAGTTACATATTATATTTCCTATTTGATATCACAGTAATTCTACAACAAAAAACAACTTTTTGAATACAATTTTAAATGAGCTGAAAGCTGACGTATTTTGGAAACATTCTGACTTGTAGCAGGGTGGGAGGCAGACCCTTATTTCAGGTAAGGCAGGGCCCTTTACAATCTTAGGCAGAGTGTTCCAGGTTTGAAGTTACTTTTGCCTCCTCTTAGGACATCATTTTACACAGTTTACATGTGTTGTTTCCTGAATCTATGTGAATAGTTGTTAACACAATATATTGCATTTAAAACAAATCAAGGAAAGGTTGAGAGCTTTAACTTTGCTTTTGTGTGGCAAAGTGATCAAATATTTTTATGTTTCATGATATTAACCTTTAAACAAATCAGGATCTCACTAACTTTAAATACATTTGCATTTACATTTTGATAGTGTAAAAAGTAACAAATTTACATATACCCTATGGAGAGCAGGTTCTGTTACAGAATATTGAATGATACCAATAAAATTTGCCATTCACACAAGCCTGAAACTACCAACACAGACAAGTCTAACCTGGAGAACAGCAGCCCAACAAATTCCCTGCTCTAAAGACCTGTGTACCCAGAAGACATGGACACATGAATATACAAAGTGCAATCAAACCTAGTTTTTCAAGAAAAAACCCTAGGCTCTGCAACATAGCACAATACCCTACCAGTTATTTAACCACAATAAAGAATAAAACTTAAAGAAATCCTTGCCATTTTAACATATTGATTATACTTTGATTTATATTAGCCCATTAACATTTGACCTTAGGGGAAAACCTTAAATAGCTTCTAATTGATGGTCTCACATACATATAACTACTTAGTTACACAAAAACTTGCTGGAATTTGTTCTTTACCTACACACAGACTTTCTTACCCAGAAATATTTTTCTTTCCTTTTACTGAATATATTTTCATACCTAGAACTCTCCACTTTCCCTTTCCAATCTGACTCCTTCCTTGTTCGTATTCTAAAACAACTCCTGTGAAATTTCTGAATTTAGATAAATTATTAGGATTTCACTCTTAGTAACCTTGATCTCAGGGATGATATAAAACGATTCCAAATCCTTTTATTTACCAATCCATGAAAACACCAATAATGTTAAAGCATGTTACCCCATGGAATTTAAGGTATAATATATTAACTCTAATTTACTTATTTTACTGTAATAAGCAAGATCAGACAAGTATTTTGAATAGTATTTGCCATCTCTTTCCTGTGGAAAAGTCCAAAAAAAAAACAATTGATGTTACACATTTTATAGACATCAACATTTTATTAATTGACCACCTAGAGACTTGTGAGGTTAGATATATTTTACCTTCATTTATTTACTGAATTTAAATTGAACCTTTTTAATCATGTGAATCAAATATACCTGGATCCATTTTTTCTTTTAGCGCTCTCTATATTAATCTCTAATATCATGTACATGAATTTGGGACACAATATACACTTAAACAAAGGCCTTTTAGGTTTTTATCTCCATTGCAATGTAACAAGAAGTTCAAAAATCTAAGTTGAATAAAAAATAGGACTGACTAAAAGTTATGAGCTCAACAATTACTCGGTCAGCAGTTAATTATTCTCAAATAAAACACTCTTTTTTTTCCTCTTGGGTTGGAAATTCGTCTCCTACTAGGCTTTTTGTTTCCTCTATTGTCATTTCAATATAAGCTCTACTTGAGATTTGGTTCCAGCAGAAACCTGATGTCTCAGGCACTTTAATCATTTTTATCAGCACAGGGTTTGAATGCTTAAGAGCTCTGTAACAGGCTTTTGTTATTCCTCCTGGGCAGAGGCACATGTCATTTACATATTGTAAAGCAATTCGCTGTGGGGGAGTTGTAACACTGGGGGGGTTGGACCTAGTTCCTTCTCCCCCTTGGGAGGGTGAGAAGGTGGGTGCCCCCAAGCCATCTTCTTTCTTCCTAGGCCCCTGGATTTAGAAATGGCTTTTGGCAGAGTTACCTGAATCTTGAGGGATTGGTAGCAGCATGAGCTTCATTTAAGTCTGGTCTGGCCTTTACCATCAAACTGGTGCAACCTCTCCTAGTTCCCGAACTAGAGGATGTGGAATCTGAAAGGCAATGCTTAGGCCATAATCCAAATTAAGGCACCGGGTTCGGATGGTTTTTGCCACCCAATGCCCGGAGGGCACCAATCAACCTCGAAAGTGGTCCAGATTCAGCCATTCTGATTTACAAAACTTTCTTAAGTTACATCCATTAACAAAAGCTCTGTAGTCAGCGGCACGTTCTTGGAAGTCCTGAAAATTATCTAAAAAACAAGTTCAAACAGTGGGGCACGCAGTTGACTGATTTTAGCCCATAATAGACTGTCCTAAAGAGAGATGCTGCATAGAAAGCAAAGCCAAAACACAGAAAACACAAATGGCCACAGACCAGACAAGACAAATACAGACAAAGACATCAACCAACCAGATTAGGCCCCATGTGACCCACCAGACTGGGCCCACATGGAGGTCCTGCTGGACTCTGCACAGAGGCCTACCAGACTAGGCCCAAGCCACATGCAGTGGTGGCCGAGCCGAGTGGACCTCACACGGCCCAGACCAGACTAACGAGACAAATACAGACAGACAATGGCCAATCAGATTAGGTCCCATGCAGCCTACCAGACTGGGCCCACGAGGGGGCCCACCAGACTGTACCCCACGGGGAGGCCCACCAGATTGAACCCACGAGGGGGTTCACCAGACTAGGCCTCATGAGGAGGCCTACCAGGGGCCAGGAGTGACGTCTCGCCCAGACCTGGTACTGGTGTAAGTGACTGCATCCAGTCTGACCAAGTCCCCCAAATACAGATAGTCAACTCACCGAAATAGACAGGATACCAGGTGGCTTTATCCAGAAGAGCGTCCTGAAGATGGGCTGGAGTCCCCCCAAGAGTGAGGCTGAGGCAGGTCTCTCAGGACCTCCCCTGTACTCAGGGTGAGGGCTCCCAGGCAACCATCACAGAAGGCCAATTTAGGCGTGGGGGCTTGGAGAAATCAAATCTCACTGGGTCCTCCAAATGTTGTACCCAAAGAAAATAAAATCATCCAAGCTGATCACATAAAGCCAAAAGAAACCTTTATTTTAGCTGGCCAGGGACAATCGCCCTTACACCTAAAAGCGGGGTGCTGGGAAAATCGTGTGTTAGTTCTTTTGTTGCCAACTTTTATAGGGTGTGGGAAGGGATTACGGTGGGGCTATAGGGAGGAGAAAGGTTTGGGGTGGGCTACAGGGAGAGGATTTGGGATTGGGGTGAGGCTGACTCTCCTGATGGTGCTGGAGAATCTCCCTGGGGAACACCAACATTTTAATCTGTTTTCTGTTGCTATAACACTTCAAGCATCTTCATGGGAAGAAAGAAAATGCAATTTTCAGGGTGCGATGATCCTTGGAAATGCTCTTCCTGACTATGGGATGAGTTCCAGCTTTTATGGGATTAGTCGCTGTGTTGTTTGCAGGTGAAACAGTTTCCAGAACATCTGAAGTCAATCAAGTGTTGTCAGCATGGGGTCAGATTTTCTCACTCTTGGAGACAGATAAATAAAACACGGCTGCTGCTCTGGAGGACAGAGAGGGCCGACTCACCTCTGCAGTGATTAGGTTCTCAGACCTGGTGCAGCTGGACCAGGAGCTACTGAGGCACAGGAAGGGCTCCTGACAGCGTCAGCATTCCACAGCTGCCCAGCCAGGAAGCTTCCTGTTTCCAGCCCTACCTGTGCCTGGGGAGGTGAGGCAGGGTGTTTTGAAGGAGGTTCTGTCAAGGGAAAGATAAGTTACCTGCTGTGTGCCTAGAATGGTGCTGCCAGCTGGTCAGGAGATCACCCTGATGTCACTTCTGGGTGAAGCAGCAGCGTGGTACAGCAGCTCACCTGGGTGAATGGGGGGCGGCCAGGGAAGGGCCCTCCTCCCCCGTCGCCTTACTGGCTGATGTACTGCAGCCATGACACAGCCAGGGGTCTGTCCCACACCCTGGCTCCCCAGAGGAAATGCCGGCTCAGGACCTAAAGGGTCACAATGGCTTCAGGCAGAGTTGGAACCGAAGGGCCTCCAGGACTCGGTTCCCCCCATCTCCTGCTTCTGCTTTCCGCTGCATCTCCTTCTTTCTCCAGATGGATTTTTTTCTCTGTATCCCCCACCTGCGTCTCAAGGACTTATCACTGTGACTTTAAGACCCTGCATCCACTCCAGGGTTGGGCAGGATTAACGCGTCCTGAACAGGAACATGCCCCAACAGGGAACCTCAGGTCCTCTGAGAAAAGCCAGGGAGCTCTCTCCAGGGCCCAGGGAGGCTGCCTGGGAACAGCCAGGAGGCCTCTGCACTGGGGCATCAGCAGGCACAGCCCATCAGCACAGAGACCCGGGTGTCCCCTCTGCCACGTGCTCCACGCCAGGCACCAGGGCAAGACAAGGGACATGAAGACCTCACAGGAGTGCTCAGTCAGGTTGGGGAGAAAATTTCCAGACACCAAGCACTTATTGTGCCTCTGCTCTAATGCCAGGTTCTGTGGGAACCTGCGGGAACTTCCATGCACGTGACGAACTGGGATGGGCAACACACAATAGTCACTGCTCAGCAGCAACGTGGCCCCGTGCATGTGAATATACAGGTTCCGTGCTCCAGGAAGGGACAGCCAGCCCACCTGCGGCTGCACACGAGGTCCACACACAACCCAGGTCGTGTCTGTGCATTGTGTTGGCCATGGTCACAGGGGGCACAAGCACTTGTGGGACAAAATAAAACTGCAGTTCCATCTTCAAAGAGCGTGGGAAACACTGAGCCAAGTTTCTAAGTTATAAAGTGTTTCCTTGCTTCCAGTTTCTCCTCTCTGGACTTGGCGTGACGGTTTAGAGTTGCTATTTAATGTCATTAAAGAATATGGACAATCTGAATTATTCCTACAAATTTTCCTATTTCTGTTCAGTTTGTGCAGAGACAGAGTCAAAGACGGACATGACAATGCGATGTGCACACAGAGCCTCTCAAATGAAGCCACTTGGATTTCATCTGCAATCTGCGTGTGCATTTTTTTCTTAGTAGAATAATGGAGACGCCACATAAAGCCACTCCAGTCATCCCCGTTTCATCTCTTGTGTAGATTCTACCAGCCTCTCTCCCTCCTCTTGTTGGGGAAAGACAAGGAACCCTGAGTCGCCCCATCTTTCCCTTCCCTTCCTGCAGACACCCCGCCTTCTGATGGGGCTGGGCTGCTGAAGCTCTGAGCGTGCACCAGGGTGGGTGGGAGGAACACCCATGTCCTGAGGCCAGAGGGTCAAGCAGCCTGGGGGTGCAACGTCCCTGGTCCTTCTGTGGGGCTCCCAACAGGCTCTCAGTTTTCTTTTGGTGTGGTCACAGCCAAGGCATCCTGGCACCTGAGATGCATGTCGTGTCATGGTTGATGTGAACCTGTGGGAGAGGAGGGTACAGGGAAGGATACATGGAACTTCTGATGGGCAGCAGGCTATGGGTGAAGGCCCTGAGCACATCTGCCCTTTGTCCCTATGGGGGGCTTGTCTCACTATGGCTTTGAGAGGGAGCACCCAGGTGGGGCTGTCGGCCTGGAGGGACGTGTGGAAGTGTCCGGAGATGTTGCAGGTGCTCCTGAGCAGATGTGGGAAACTTCTCTATAAATCACAGGCACCACCTCCTTTCCTCTATCACTGGAAGCTGAGCATTTAAATATAAATTGTCAAGCCAACTATTGCTGAATTTTTACTTCACTCAGAAAGACAGCTGCCAATTTTTCCTGGTTTTTTTTTTTTTTGATACTGAGGATTGAACTCAGGGGCGCTTAACCATTGAACCACATCCCCACCCCTTTTCTTCAATTTTGTTTAGAGACAGGGTCTCACTGAGTTTCTTAGGGCCTTGCTGTTATGGTTTGGATGTGAGGTGTCCCCCAAAAGCTCACATGTGAGGCAGTGCAGGAAGGTTCAGAGGGGAAATGATTGGGTTGTAATTCTTAACCCAATGAATTAATCCCTGATGGGATCAATTGAAGTGGTGGGGTGTGGCCGGGGGAGGTGGGGAGTGGGGCGTGGCTTTGGGGTATCTATTTTGCATCTGGAGAGTGGAGTCTCTCTGCTTCCTGATATGCCAGCTGCTGCCCTCTGCTACACTCTCCTGCCATGATGTTCTGTATCACCTCAAACCCTGGGGAATGGAGCCAGCCTTCTACAGACTAAGACCTCTGAAACTGAGCTCATGAATAAACTTTTCCTCCTCCACATTTGTGCTGGTCGGGTCATTTAGCCACAGCAGTGAAATAGCTAAGACACTTGCTAAGTTGCTAGGCTGGCCTCAGCCTCTCAAGCCGCTGGGGTTTCAGGCATGCACCACACGCCCAGCCAGCTTTTCCTCTTTGCCTGGAGATGTGGCATGCATGTCCCGCTGGCTGGTTCACAGGTAACCCTTGGTTCTTCACCTTTTGTTCCTGCTATGCACTTTAACTTCAATATTAGTTGTATAGCTCTATTTTTCATTCCATTCAGCTACCTTCATTAGGAAGTGGCATTCCTCAATGAAATCCCCGAATTCAGCAGATTGAAGCTTTGGACACCCTGGTTTCCCGTCGCCCAGTAACATTGCCAGGGCTGCCCTCCTTCCCACCTGTCCACCTCACTCGGGGCACCAGATTTCTGAGCCTGGCTCTGACCTCCCACTCTCTCCAACACTGCCCTCGCTGCCTTGTTTCTTTGGGAGAAATATTTATTTTATGCTCCTGAAAAGACAAACTGGACTCTGGTTCCATGCCCGACTCAGGGTTTAAACACCAGCCATGCTCACCCTTCTTCTGAGCTCCTGCAGAAGCCTCTGTGATATCAACAGGGATGTCTTCAGTTTCATGGGCCAGAAATGCAGCTCAGGTGGGGTGGAGGGAAGTGATGCGGCATTGGCTCATGTCACTAGATGGTGCAGACGGAGGCCCAGCTGGATCTCAGGTCACAGACATGGACTCTGACTGTCTCCAGCGTGGGCACTGCATGCCCTGGGTTAGAATGGCCATCAACCTTGCTGGGGCCCAGGCCCCAGGCTGAGCAGCCCAGGTTCTGGTTCCTGAGAGCTTCAGCACAGGGCCTGGGGTTGGTTTGATAGGAGGATTCAGGTCCAGTGCTTGACTCTAAAATAAGTGCTTTTCACAGGGTGCTTGGATCATCTGACCCCCTCTTCCCCACCCAGTGCACCCACACAGTGCAGGCTCAGAGTTGGTAAGCTGGGCTTCCCAGAAAACAATCCTAGGGTCATTACTCAATGAAGCAGAGATGAGTAGACAGTAAACAGCTTCCATTCCATCACAGCCAGGCCCCTAAACCTGCTGCACAGATGGCAGCAACAGCAGGGGACCGTCACAGCTACTGTCTCTGGAATGGTCACAGTGGACTGTCCCTGCTCTAAGGAACTCCCTCTCCACAGGTCATTTAAGGGTCTCTGACTCTGGGGGTGGGGATGGATGATGTCACTATCCCCATTTTATAGATCAGGAAGTCGAGAGACAGAAGGTTAAGTTGACTGGGCTAGGATTCCCAGGTGATGGCCAAAGCTGGAATCAGGACCCACCACCTGTCATCCTGCTGTCCCTGCTCCTCACTGCTGCTCTGATCTGCCTCTGATACAGAGAGGATTCCCCTTGGCTTCAGCAGTCAGTTCAACTCTGAGCACTTTGGCTTCTCCCTGTTATGAGAAAAGCTAAGCTCAGGCATCCACCAAGCCCTGTCACTATATAAATATGACACGATTTCATTATTCATCAGTCAATCAACTAACATTTGTGAGTTTGGGCTCTTTAAGCAACATGGGACAGGATGGTGGGTAAAGCATTTCCTACACATGGCAATTTGCAAAATGTATATCATGAAACAAAAATCCAGAAGTACTGTTCTTGTTTCTCCTGGGAAGTTTTCTGGGCTCCCTAGAGTCTCTGCCAGGTGAAAACACAAGGCGAGAGCATTTCCCAGGTGTGCTGAGGGCAGCAAGGTGAGCCTGCTCAGGAGGCAGCCGGCTTGGCTGTGTTCAGCCCTGGGCGGAACTCTGAGCTGCTGTTGCTCACAGTATAGGGCTGTCAAATTTTTCCTTTGTGTCCATGGTTCGGATACAAAGTGTCCTTTGGCTGCTCAGAAGTGACACTGCCCAGCTTCCTTTCTGTTAGTACCTCCCTGCACCCTCTCAGCTGTGGCAGATTAAGCTCAGGTGACCTTTGAGGGCACCTGCATTGGGGAGCTTGGTCCCCCGCTGCCTCCATCTGGAAGGGCCTGGTCTTTCTCAGAAGGCGTCAAGGTGCAAGGCTCAGCTCTAGAGGAGAAGGCAAGGTGTGTTTAAAGATGCGTGCGGAAGCTGAGTTCTCTGATTTCAGAACCCCTGTCCTGGATGACACTGAGCACAGCAGTGACCTTGTCCCATGCTAAGTGTGACTGAGGGATGTCAGGAGAGCCTTAGAGGATGTCAGCCCAAGAGCCGCCTGGACACATTGACATTTGCACTCCGCTCAGTTCCCAGAGCTGGAACCTTCTTCACAGCTGCTCCCCTGGAGGGGAGGCCTTTTATTTGCTCCCTATTGGGTTGTTACATTGCAGCAGATCTTGCTGGAATCCCAGCCCCGCCACTTACCCAGGACACACTCCCTGCTGCTGCTTCTCTGATTCTGCACCCATGTTTCCTTCTCACAGTGGGATTGAAACACTTTTTATCCTTTCTATTCATGTTGCTGATGACACATTTCAAACCACCTGTAGGAAGGAAGCTGCCTTTGGGTAAATACACTACAAGGATGCCCAACAGCAGGGGCGGCGGTGTCCGGAGCCACCCGCAAGGACACAGCCTGGTTCTACTCCCTCCCTGTCCACAGGGAAAAGTTGCTCACCGCCTCCAAGGCTCCCTGCTTAATCTTCCCACAGTACTTCCTCTCTTCCACTGAAGGTTGTTGGAGGACTCCAGGGAGGAGTGCAGTCTCCCAAGCTCCCTCCCGGGTCCTCTCTGCCGCAGCCAGCAGGGAGGGGTGAGGAGCTGTGCTTGCTGGCTGAGCCTGGGCGTGGGGCCAGTCTGGGAGCCCTCTGCCTGCTCAATGCCAGCCATGGGCCCAGCAGCCCTTTAGAGACAAGTAAGCTCGCCTACACTTCCTGCAGGAGACCAAGGCTCTGGCCACCGATGCGCAAGCACATTCTGGTATCAAACAAGAAAATGGGTCGAGTCTGTACTGCTCCCGAGCCTGTGCTTCCTAATGGTGAGCTCTCAACGTGCTGTGTGTGGATTGAGGAAGCGCCCCAGGAACGTCAGGGAGTTTCCATCAGGCGTGGCATTTGTGCGCAGGTCCACGAGTCATGAGAGCGCATCACTTTCAAGGTGAGTGCTGGAGGAGTGGGTGGAATGTTCTGGGCCTGTCAGTGTCTAGGATGAGCTGGAACTGCCTGGCGTGGTCAGCAACCCTTCTGCCTGGAACCAGAGAGCAGAGTCACCATGAGCAGCCTGGCGTTTCCCCTTTGTGTGGAAGGGGAGGGTACAGCAAAGAAATGGAACTCCCCAGAGAGAAAGGAAGGCCAGCGGAGACCTTGGAGAGGCTGCTTCCTGCCTGGGGCACCTCCAGAGAGCCCGTCCCCAGGGCTCCTCATGCTCCCCCTGGCACCGGATTCCTAAGAGTCCAGGGACCTGTGTCAACTGATAGGACTTCAGGGACCACAGTGTGGTGAGGAGCCGGGGGAAACAGCACCCACCCGCACTCAGGCCCAGAGAGGTCCCAGCGGCCTCCCTGTTACTGGACTGAACTTCAAAGCGAGGCCTGTAGCATCGACCAACACGGAGCAGAACCAAGAATGGGAGCATTTTCCATGTCCATCCCATTCCAGGAAGACAGTGTGCAGATGAAAGCAGGTCTCCTTCCCCGTGGCAGGAGTGTTTGGGGTGTGCACATGTCACCTGGGTTGCCTCTCAGGTGGGGGCAGCCCTCTGTGCCAGGGCACGGCCTTGCATCTGGTTCTAATGTGTGGGTCAGAAGCCTTGTGAGTGAGGAGTGAAGGGATCAGGTTTCCCAGCCTGCCACCTGAAGGTGACGATTCCTGGTGTGTGTAGAGGTCATCCTGTGCATGGTGACAGGGTGGCCAGTGTCCCTGGCCTCTGCCTGCTGAAGCCAGTGGCGAACACTCCCCTGAGCTGTGACCACCAAGCTGTCCTCAGACGTTGCTGAACGTCTCCAGGAGGGAAAGCTGTTTCTCAGAGGAGCATGGCTGGACTAACACAGAGAAGAGGGGGGGGGGAATGTGCTGGCCTGGTGAACTATGGTCACAAGGTGGGGCCTTGAGGGTGACAGGACCAGACATGGGACACAGTGCACCCTTCACTTCTGCTCCTCCTCCAGAAGCTTCCCCATGCTGCTGTGAGGGCTGCAAGGCTCTGGACCAGAAAGGAACAAGACGGCCCCCTCCAAGTTCAGATCACACCCTCGGAGGGAGGGGGTGGTCAGCCAATGCAAGTGCCCACCACGCTGCCTGTGCGGGAGGGTGCTGGGGGCTCTGATTGGCTGACATTGTCCCATGGGTCAAGGAGGAAGTGTCAGGGGTCCTTCTTCCTTTCATCCATTCATTCAATCACGTTAGTCAGGCACCTGGTGTCCTTCACCACGCTGAGTGTGGAGGACGCAGAGATGAATGGCTCCTTTTCTTCTGCCTCTGAAAGGCTGACAGTGCAGTTTACTGAATGCACAGGTAAAAATGGGACAGAGGGCTGTTTCAACTCAGCAAAGGGTTGCAAGAAGCTCTTTTGGTGATTTGGAAAAAGAATAAAAGGGTCTCAATGTAGGAAATGGGAGCCCATGGAGGGCTCTGATCTGGAGGATTGAGAAGTAGGACCTTCTCACAGTGGCAGTGCCTTGGCTGTGTGCAGAACACCACGTGCCCTTGGGGGAGAGGGTAGATATTAATGTTCCTGAAGCTCGTACTGTAGGGTGAGCCTCAGGCCGTGAGATGGGAGGAGCAGACCCAGGGAGGAGGGAGGCGCTGCCTCTGCAGAGAGAACGTAGAAGTGAAAGTCCTCACCCTGTCGTGGCCTGTTATTTAGCGATGGGCTCCTGTTTTCAACCTAAAGTGGGCTGCGGAAGAGCCCGGATGAAATCGTTTTAACATTAGAACAATGAGGCACATGAGAAAAATGAAACCCAGGCAGCAGAGGAGGCATGTGTGCTGTGAGAGCAAATGTCAGCAGGACAGGGACAGAGACGCTAAGTGAGTCACATTTTGGTGAAAAGGGGCCAAATGTGAATTTGACTGTGGATCAGATGATTCTGCAGAGGTGGAGAAGGGATGTCCTTGGCATCTTCAGTGTTGATCTTCCCTGTTGTGGCAGGACACAGACTCTCACTTCTTGATGTGCTGAGACGGCAAACTGATCTGCCAACCAGCCACAAGGTATGGAGTGGAAGAGCCCATACTCCATGCTGCACAGTGTCACTGATGATCCTCAGTAGGTGAGATATATCAAATCTATTTTGAACCTTGGATATTTTTGATTTATGATGTTTTTATTTGGACCCACCATAGTTTTAGGGGCACCTCTGCAGATTCAACCGTGAAAGACACCCGTTCTTGGACCCCTGCAAATAGAAACGTGCTCAGAGTGAGGCTTCAGCCGTGATTACTTCCTAATGACTGCCCCACACATCTGCTTCTTCAGAATGCTCAGGGTTTCCCCAGGTTGAAGCATTAACAGATGACAGAGATGTCCCAGGATTGACAACTTTTACCCCCTCAGTGCTAACAGGTGCATGTTATGAAGCAGTTACCTGCACACAGTTGCTTAAACAGGAAACACACAAGGGTTTGCATTACGTAATTAGGGTGTCTAGAGTAAGCTGACTTTTGGGTGTGGTCTCATCAAAATTACAGGACTACTCTGAGGGCGATGGCGCATGCCTGAAATCCCAGCAATTTAGGAGGCTGAGGCAGGAGAATCTCCATTTCAAAGCCAGCCTCAGCAACTTAGCGAGACCCCATTTCTAAATAAAACATTGAAAAAACGGCTGGGGATGTTGCTCAGTGATTAAGTGCCTCTGGGTTCAATCCCCACTACTCTCCTGCCCCCACCCCTGGAAAAAAAAAAGAAAAAGAAATTCCAGAACCACCTGAGCAGTTTCCCTTTCAACCAGGGCCTCTCTGCCTCCTTCACAAGCCTCTTCCCACAGATGAGCCTAAACGCATGCACAGACCTGAGACCCTGGAGTTGCTGGAGGACCCAGGCACCTGCAGAGGAGGCCGCACAGGGAGCTGGACTCTGTGTATTTCATTGGTGGAAATTGAACCACCTGCCTATTGCTGAAACAATCAGTGCTCCATGCAGATGCAGTGTGCTGAGTGACTAGTCAAGGCCACCTCTGCTTATGCCCATCAGACTTGAGCTTCAGAGAGAACTTGGTTCCCCATTGGTCTCTGGGGGGCACCAATCTACAAAGGGTCACCTGTGTGTTTCAGTCCTGCTGCTGACAGACTACAGATAATCCTCATTCTCTTCAGAGAGCTGTCTGGGGCTAGAAGCCATCATGCAGGGCCCACAGACGTGTCTTAGCAATGTCAGACACCCCATGGTGTTCTAGATGGCACCACGGCAGAGATATCAGACATGGCAGGTGAGGAGCCTGAGGTGGTGGACCACCAAGGAAATGCACATGACATCATATCAAAAATGTCAAGATCCTTCAGCATGGAGATTTTCCTTTCATTTAAACTTTTTTTTTTTTTTTGCAGTGCTGGGAATTCAACCCAGGGCCTTGTGCTTGCGAGGCAGATACTCTACCAACTGAGCTATATCCCCAGCCCTCATTTAAATGTTGATCGTCAGGGTGGCATGGGAGAGATGTTACGATGTGAAGCACACATGACCTCAGCCCCAGGAAGCCTGCAGATGTCCACAGACTCATCCTCTGGGCTCCCTGCAAAGGTGGCGAACGGGACCCTGCTGGCTCAGTAGATGGGCACACAGAATCCTCAGGCTCAGAAATCTAAACAAGACTTAAATCCAGTTCCCAAAGAAATCTCTACCTTTGTACATTGTGCGGGCTCTTCTGAACTCTTGAATGGCAACCAGACCTCCCACCTGCGAGGCATTTAATTGAAT
>JAJEJO010053693.1:0-60553 GCA_020662805.1 Glaucomys volans
GTATGTTAACCAGCTGTTTTCCTAATCCTTGAAGGAAATCAGCATAGCCTGGAGGCTGAAGGACTTGACTTAAATCATTTGGTGAATAAATACTAATTGTGTGTTGGTCGCATGCATGATACAATATGGTGGGCCTGCTCTCAATATGCTTACAAACTATTTAGGAAAAAAGGGGTTTTTCACTAGATAATGGTAGATATGAAAGATGATGGCATGTGCTATTACCATTTTGCACAATGTGTGTGCATTTATAAGTGTGTATGTAAATGCACACACTCTCACTCATACGCACCATAACAGAACACCTGTTGAATCAGTGCCTTCTGTGCACATACAGAAAGTAAATGAGGTATCAGTGTCAGGTACCAGTGTAGAAGCACCAGGAGCTGTATTAGGGGCCAAACCCAAGCCCCTTATAGAAATTTTCCGGTCTAGAAGGCTGGAACTGAGGAACTTAGGGTGGATAAAGTCAGTGTGAGCAAGTCACCCTCTCTCCCCACAAAGGCTGGGTTTCCTGTGTCCCCTGTATGAACAGCTTTCACTCTAACATCTTCGAGGAGACATTCCTCTTCCAACACTAACTCAGATCAGCAATACTACCGGAAAGAAATCTTCCCTTGCAAAGTTTCAAACATGTAAGAGTTCAATTCTAATTCATTATGTAATATGTGGAAAAGTTGCTTGGAATTTTGTTTACTTGTTGACTGAGAAATTTTAATGAATTTTAAACTACAGAGTTAAAATTACTTTTGCCCCTTCAAACTGGGATGAGCATATGCAAGTTAATTTCATAGTTTCTTTAAAGTCCTATTTGGCTGCCTCTCTCTGCAGAATAAAGTATGGTCTCCTTCAAGACCTTGACCATCCAGATCTTATCTATCATTTAAATTTTTATCCTAGGGCTCTCCATCTGGAGTTGAAACTAGTGCCATAGTTCACTCTTAGCTCTTCTCCATATACAGCCCAAATGCTCCATGTTACAAAGACACTGCTTGTTCTGTTTTCTACACCAAGAGATCACTCCCCTTCCATCTCAGTTTTGAATTCAGGAACCAAGCAACTTTTGATGCCACAAGTTTCCTTAGACTATCTCCTGTGTGGGAAGGGGGACATGGTCTCTCTTCCACCTCTGAAACTCTGTCCATAGTAATACACCAGTACTGTTAACTGACATTTACCTTCCTGTTTTTCATTAGAGCTAAATCTCTGCATAATTCACTGCACCCTATATGACTGATAAATTCTTTAAGATCTGGATTACTTAAGTCAAATTTCTTTTTAAAAATAGTATGGTATTCTATCAATATTTCCTGGGAAAATATATAATAAATATCCCATTGCATTTCAAACTTTCAGTAAAATTTTCTATGACATTCCAGAAATGGTATCCTCATTTAATATCATAGTTATTGGGAAATTATCAGGCATTGCACTTAGTTGGAAAGTTGTTATTAAGTTTTGTTAATGGCTTAGATTTTATGGAAGAAAGTGGACATTTTACCTGAGATTCTGAATGCTTTCCTCAAAGAGCAGATAATGACAAGCTGAAAGTTTCAGTGACCAGCCAGATATTGGCCTGCTGCTGCCGCCGCTGCTGTTGTGAGCCCTCATTCATGTTTATGCCTTTTAATATGATGTGCAGTTTATTTCCTGGTGCTTTGAAAAAGAGTGTATTGTGAAATAACTGATGAGGATGGTATTAGCAGCAAATCATACAGTACAAAGAACCCAGTTAAAGCTAGTTTACAAGAATCCCTGTATGACTACAAAATGAGACTATAAAAGAGCAGGAGTATTTTTCTTTTGCATTGGCCTTTTTGACTCAATCTCATTGTTGGATAACCAGAGCCTTTAAGTCCCCATGTGTATGGAGTATGTTCATGGACATATAAATATTCAAATGTTAAGATTCATCACATGTAAGATGTATCACATGCTGTATGTATAGAATATTAGAGAGAGGAAGAATTACACAGATAATTTAGTCCTCTATTCTTACAACATAGAGAAAGCTTGTGACTCAGAGGGGTGGAATGACTTATCCAAGGTCAACAGCCTTAGTTCTAGGAGTCACTCATCTTTTTACATAAGTGGTACAGAATCATTCTACAGGCTTCCCACTGCCAGAGTGTGCTTACATCACTACCTTCACGACCCCTCCTATGGACAGACAGCTCAAGCAGCTGGTCAGCAGAGGATTTCAGGAAGGTGATAATCATAACTTCATCATTATTAAAGTGAACCAATGTTTGCAAAATCAAAACACAGCCCCATGATGACTACATGGTTTGGGACCTGCTAGACCTCTAATTTTGAAGATTTAAAATTACTAATTAGATTTAAATTGTTGGTACATAAATAACAGGATTTAATATAACAATCTTCTTACTTGGCATTTTGTACATCAGGTTATACTTCTGCCTACTTTTAAAATAAAAATGACGTGTTTTTCCATTATGAAAATGATACCACTCCTAGAAAATTAGGACACTGAAGAAATCTTGAAAGGATAATCATTTATAGTCCTAGTATGCAGAATCAATCACTATTAATATTTTAATTAATTTTCTCCTGGAATTCTTTTATGCATCATTTGATGTTTGTCCATATTAATATCATTGTGATTTCACTGCAATGCAAATTGATGCTCCTTTTTATTTTCAAGTGACATTTTTCTATTTTATTATAAACTCTTTGTACACATGATTGCAGTGGCTATAAACTATTCCATTCAATGTTCATTCAGTAGCTAATATTCATCACCTCTTAAGCTGTCAAACTGTAATTTAAAAAACAGAAGGACCTAACATGTTCCTGGAAGTCAAAAATAACTTTTTTTTCATTCTAATTTAAGACTATGTGTTAGTTTCCTATTGCTACTGTAACAAATTGCCACAGATCTAGCAACTTCAAATGACACACACATCTTACAACTCTAGAGGTCAAAAGTCCAAATTCAGGCTCACTAAGTCAAGGGGTTGGCAGGGCCAGCTCCTTATGCCGGCTTCAGAGGACAGCTGCTTTCTTGCCGTTTTTGACTTCTAGAGACTGCCCATGTTGCTTTGCTCATGGCTTCTCCTTTGATCATTCCAAAATCTGTTTCTGCCATCATATCCATGGGCAACTCTGACCTTCCTGCCTCCTTCTTACAATTCTGACCCTCCTGGTGATTACACTGGGTCCACCTGAAAAACCTGGGATAATTTCCCCATCTCCAGGGGATGGGTTTGGAGATTAGGATATGGATGGATGTCTTTGGAGACCATTATTCTGTTAACCATAGACTGCATCAAATGTAAGATGAATGACATACACTACTAAACTAGGGCACATCCTTGTCTGTAAGATGTGCCCCATTTTAGTGACATCAAAATGTGACCCCTTGTGTATCTTGTATATTTCACAGTAAATCCAAGCTGCATTGAACACCTGTATAAATAATTCCTGTGCGAGGCACTGCGTATTCTGTGATGAAAATCAATGCCTCTGTCCTTGTGAAGGTACCAGAGCTCACAAAATCAATCTATTGCACAGCCTCTTCCCCAAGTGGGCTCTTACCCATGATAATGAGCTCCATTGTGAACATATGAATGAAAACAGCTATTATTCATTAAATTTGTTCATAGAAGTGATTTACACTTATTCCTTTATTTAATCCTGGTGAAGACCTTATGAGGAATTAGAATTATTTCCATATCACAGATGAGATAACTGAGGCATGCAGTCACTACTGTAGTGAGGAACTGGGTCCAGCCTCTCCAACTTCAGAGACCACACCCTTAACCACTAGGCTGCTTATGTGTTAAGGATAATTTTCATACATTGTAAGTAGAAATGTAGGATGATATATATCTAAGGACATATATTATTTCCTTAGAACAGATTCCCCAAAGTGGAAACAGAGGAAAGGAAAAGTTAAATGCCTAAAAGGCATTTCATGAATGTTGCCAAAATCATTACCCAAAGGTATGCATACACCCATTCACGTAGCTGTTGTTATTATTATCGAGTGATGAGAATAATCACAGCAGTTGTTACGTATGTATTTTGTTCTTGCAGAAAATATATACTGATTATTACTCATTTTGTGAACACTGACACTCTTCTTCATATAAAATGTTTACATGAGCCTTAGCTTTTAAACTTCTTGTTTGTAGAAAGGGAATGAGATAACAAAGAAAATCATTTCCGCTATAAACTGTAATTAAGCAAGTAAATTCACCCTTTACAGGGTCAAGATAAGAGTGCCATCCTCCTCAACAATCCAGTGTCTATCCAGTCTGACAGAATAGTCTATTTCTCCCTAACTTCTCTCCTACAATCCTCCATCCTCCTCCTCTCATCTTAGACTGAACATTTGTGTTGATTTTCTACTGAGTAGCTTGCATTTTGTGTTATCCATCTGGCTTTTCCCAGTTAATTTCATAAGTATTTGATTTTGATCAAAATCCATCATATTATACAAGAATATACATGCTTTAAAATCTTTTAAAATGCTTATTTATTGTCTTGAAACAAATTGGCAGAGAACAAATATTCAAATAAACTACTATTCCTTAATTTTTAATAGATTTTGATAAAACTAGTGTCTCTTTGGAGAATTCCTTTTGCCTTAGGTTCTACATTAAAGTTAATGATTGCTGAACTTCTCTAGGCATGAATTCTGTGATTTATGATAAACTCCATTGTTGCATGGATATCGGTCACAGACATCAGTGTTTACATTGTTGAATGTCTGGAAAGATATGAATATAAGATACACACTGAGCTTGGTTTAGATATGAGGTGCCCCCCAAAAGTTCATGAATGATATAATGCAAGAATGTTCAGAGATGAAATGATTGGGTTATGATTAGATTATGAGAGGTGGAACCTGATCATGGATTAATCCACGATATGGATGAAGGGTGGTTACTATAGGCAGGGAGGGTATGTCTAGAGGAAGTAGGTCTCTGGGAGTTTGCCTTTGTAGTTTACATTTGTCTCTGGTGAGCAGAACTCTCTCTACTTCCTGGCTACCATGTCCTGAGCACCTTTCCCCCACCACACTATTCTGCCATGATGTTCTGTCTCACCTGGGGTCCAGAGCTGTGGACTCATCTGACCATGGACTGAACCTCTGAAACCATGAGCTAAAATCAGTGTTTTATCTTCTAAGTTGTTGTCAGGTATTCTGGTTACAGTGATGAAAAGCTGACTAAAACACACTGGATTTTGAAGTTAGAGTACAAAATAAAATACAATATAAATTATTTCAGTGACCATTTATACATAATTAGATGTTGAAATGATAATATCTTGGGTACATTGGCTTAAATAAATTATTAAAATTAATTTCACACTTATTTTTACTTTTTAATATGACTACTAGACACTTCTAAAATTATCTGTATGACTCACACTTTGTAGCTATTGCAGGATGCTGATTTAGAGAAAACTGCAGAGAAAAGGGAATTAGAAAGGCATTTTAATTCTCTCCATTTTAAGTAAGAAACTGATTGATTTTCAGCAAGGTGGAAGGAGGTAATTAGAAACTTGAAGAGGGAGAAGACTACCAAAGCCAGCTGACATATCCACTATTCACTCATTCATCTATTTTAATACTTGTTCAGCTCCTATCAGATGTCAGACAGCCAAGATAGAGCAGTAAGCAAAATGGACACAAGCCAGTCCTTGCTCTCATGGACTCATGGAGCTTACATTTCAATGAGTATAAATAAATAAGGAGCATATTTTAAGTTAGGTATGGATTTCACATTGGATGTTTAGTTTTAAAATTTTTTTTTATTTTTATAACATTTTTAAAAATTATTTTTATTACTTTTATTTTTAGTTGTAGATGGTGACAATACCTTTATTTTATTCATTTTGTTTATTTATGTGGTGCTGAGGATCAAATCCAGTGCCCCAAGCATGTAAGACAAGTGCTCTACCACTGAGCCACAACCCCAGTCCCCAAAATGTTTGATAGGATGTTACTTTTTAGTTTAAGTACTAAGATATATGTCTGCCACGTGCGGTAGTCCATGCTTGTAATCCCAGCAACTTGGGAAGTTAAGGCAGGAGGATCACCTGTTTAAGGACAGCCTCAGCAACTTAGTGAGTCACTGTCTCAAAATAAATATAAAATAAAAAGAAGTAGGAATGAAGCTCAGGGATAGAGCAAGCACCCCTGGGTTCAAGTCCCATTAACAAAATCAAACTAACTAAAAATATATGCATTGACCAAATAACCAGGGATATCAGAGTTTGTTAGGATCTTTATGTCTCCACTTGCAATTCGGTAATAAGGGGGATTACTATTATCATCAGTTTATACAGCACCCATTCATGCTCAAACCACTAGAAAAAATAGGGATAGTGGGGACATTCCTTAACATTGTAAAGGCTATCTATGCTAAGCCCACAGCTAACATCATTCTAAATGGAGAAAAATTGAAAGCATTCCCCCTGAGAACTGGAACAAGGCAGGGATGCCCTCTTTCACCACTACTATTCAATATTGTTCTTGAAACTCTAGCCAGAGCAATTAGACAGACCAAAGAAATTAGAGGAATACGAATAGGAAAAGAAGAGATCAAACTATCCCTATTTGCTGATGACATGATTCTCTATTTAGAAGACCCTAAGAATTCCACCAGAAAACTTCTGGAACTCATAAATGAATTCAGTAAAGTAGCAGGATATAAAATTAATGCTCATAAATCTAATGCATTTTTATTCGTAAGTGATGCATCCTCTGAGAGAGAAATTAGGAAAACTACCCCATTCACATTAACCTCAAAAAAAAATAAAATAAAATACTTGGGAATCAATCTAACAAAAGAAGTGAAAGACCTCTACACTGAGAACTACAGAACACTAAAGAAAGAAGTTAAAGAGCATCTGAGAAGATGGCAAGATCTCCCATGTTCTTGGATAGGCAGAATTAATATTGTCAAAATGGCCATACATCCAAAAATGCTATACAAATTCAATGCAATTCCAATTAAAATCCCAATGACGGACCTCATAAAAATAGAGCAAGCAATCATGAAATTCATTTGGAGAAATAAGAGACCCAGAATTGCTAAAGCAATCCTTAGCAAGAAGAGTGAAGCAGGGGGTTTCACAATACCAGACCTCCAACTATACTACAGAGCAATAGTAACAAAAACAGCATGGTATTGGTACCAAAATATCATCAGTTTATCATTAAGACTTTTATGGACCTCTGGGTATATATTCTTTAAAAAATATGAATTAAGTAAAACAGATAAATTTAAAAGATCTGAAGCAGTTAATTTCCCTGAAGAAGAAAACAGTCTCACCATTGTTAGTTGAGAATATTTGAGAAGTTACAACATGTTTTTGATAATAAAACCTGAATGTAAATGTCAAAATACTGGTCACTACTGTTCATATCGTGGTTTAAAGTTCTCATCCTTTCTGGTGGAAGTGCGCAGTATTCTTTATCAGCAAAATCATAGGATAGCAAGGAAAAAATAGACCTCAGCATGCATGCAAACTAGTGATTCTGTAACTTTTCCAAAATGAAAATTATATGAATTCCCCAAGTATCCACCACAAGTACATATCCCTGAGAGTTTGTGTTTTATCTTAAATATTTTGCAACTTTTTTGTTAAAAAAAGTAAAAAGTTTTGCGACTTTTTTGCATTATGTAATATAGAGTATACTCTTTAATATATATGTTTGATGTGGAAAAATGATAATCCACAATCTTCAACTAATATTAACATTTTAAAGAGCTATTCATTTTGGGGGGATGAGTACCAGGGATTGAACTCAGGGGCACTCCACCACTGAGCCACATCCCCAGCCCTATTTTGTGTTTTATTTAGAGACAGGATCTCACTGAGTTGCTTAGCACCTAGCCTTTGCTGAGGCCAGCTTCGAAATGGAAATCTCCTGCCTCAGCCTCCCAAGCCACTGGGATTACAGGCATCACCACCTCGCCCAGCCCAAAGGGCTATTCTTATCCCTTTTACTTTGTATATCCTTGGCACCCCAGTTGTATAGTTCTACTTACTATAAAATCCAGATAAATTCAAATCAAGAGAGACCTCAGTTCCTAAGTGGGTGGTGTCTTTTCTACCCATTTGTTGGAGTCCAGTCCAACACAGACATAGAGATGTAGGATGGTGAAACAATTTACTTGGGTCATAAGACACCTGCTCCAGAGCCAAGGTTTCAGCTCAGAACTGCTCTTCCTGGCCTAGCAGTGTCATAGCAAGAGCCCTTTGAGCTGTCTGCCAATCACAGGGGTTCCCTGTCCCAAGAAATATTTGTAGATAATGAGGACTCTTGGAGAATGTGATACAAGAAATTTGGGCAGCTGTGGCCCTCAACTTTTCCTGGCAATCCCTAGTGCCACCAGGAAAGAAGCCAGAGAAAGGAGCCAGGCAAGGATTCAGAGGCTGCTGCTTGGGAGGAAAAAAAAACATGTTTACTAAAAGTTTGACATCTTGCCATGCAGCTGCTGGATGAATAGCACCTGGGAGTCTGGAAGACACAATCCATTGACTAACCTGTATAGGAAATAGAGAAATTATTTTGTAGATCCACAAATCTTTTTTATCTTCAAGTCACACATTCTTTATAACTGAATTTTGTCCTTAAGGTACATCTTAGTCTTATTTCAGTATTTGAGAAAACTTAAGGGAAAAAAATAATTCTCCAAAACAAAATATTTCTTATTTCTATTCTTAGAGGAGGCAGAAGATGGTAATCGCTTTTGACAAACTGCTATGAAGAAGGAAAGATTAGGCAAAACCTAACTGAAGTGGTTTAACTGCTCAGTAAAAAAGTTGTATTGTCAGATGAGAGCTCTCCAGAACTGCAGCAAAATATAAGGGGAAATGGGTGGAACTGGGTTACTTTTAAAGAGGAGTATTATTCTGAATGTCTCTGACTCAATTCCTCATTTTCTGTCCTAAGATGCCAAAGTTTTATTTGTGTAAATCACTGAATGTTTTTGAAACATCAGTTCAAGTTCATAGTGATTGCCTTTCATATATAGTCTCAAAAATAAATTTCTTTCATAGATGCCATCTTATTTTATTCTTTGAGTCAACACATTTTCATTTAACTTCCTAAAATTAAAATAGTGTTTCCAATTTAATTAAATATTGTCTTCCCTTCATTAAGAAGGATTATTGAAAGTATTGAATAAAATATGCTTCACTGAGCTCTCTGCTCTAATTCCTTCTTAATTACCTTTCCCTAACTGATTATTTTTAATGGCACATAAAACCTTGAAAATAGACAGACAGTGTTCACAGGGATTGTCTTAATTGGAAAGAATCAAATGAATAAATAAATAAAACCAGTAAAGCTGTAGTTTGCTTGGGCATTTATAAACTTGAATTATGTCATTTTAAGTGCATAATATATGTTTTAGGTATTCTGATCCTTTTCTTCAGTTACCTCTTGAAAAGAAGATTACTGTACTTATGATACCAGCAGTTGAGTAATTTCTTCCTTGTGACTTCAGTAACTGTTCTCTGTTAAAATAAATACTCAAATCTTTTTATTGGTGGATACAGATCATAGAAATTTTAATTTTAGCAATAATCATTGTCTCACATAATAAGGAGTTTATTCCATTATCTAAGTTTCCCACCAATTCCATGTAGTTTAATTTTTTTCTGGTAGAAATAAAAAATAACTAAATATGCTGATAATTATGGCATATTGGTTTAGAATTGTAAAATTGTTTAATTGTAAAATTAAAATTTAAGATTTGTGTGTCAGAATTTAAAAAATACTCAGAATGAAGGGAATGAAAATATGAAAGAATTTATTATAAGTGCTGGGAGTAATTGTGCCTTTTGTAATTCTATTAGAAATGATTAAGCAAAGGTATTTTTAATTTGCAAATGGATCAAGATTATTTTGCTCTATTTTTTGCTGATTATCAACCTATAAAAACAGCCTTAGTATATAACAAAATAATTTTCAATTCAAAATTAAGGTAATTTTTCTTACATGGCATAGTAAGTGAATCTATATCACAATCATTAGTTCTATGTCTACATTCTCTATTTTGGCTAATTATTGTATTTATATTATAATTAACATGGTAATTAAAATTATAGATGAGACAAATTTTGAATGGATGAAAAAGTCTTTCACGTATTTAAAAAGTTGTTTTTAGACATCAAGTTTGAGCAAAATGTTATGCTTGGCACAGACTTTGAAGGAGAAATGACATTTGCTTTCTCAAAACTGAGATGGCCTTTTTATTCCATAAAAGAAAATTAATTTGTTGTAATTAATCAAAATTATAGTACAACTTGAAGTCCTAGGGTTTTAGTCAGGGTTAATCCTCTCTTTTCATGTTTTATATTTGACTTTATGTCACATCTTTTTTTCTTAGTTTTTGATTTTGTTGTTGACCTTGGAATATCTGAAAGGGGCTCAGTAGCTTGTAACTAGACTTGAATCTAGAATATGTGAAAGTTTAATATGGAGAAAATTTGAGGTACCATGAGACTAGGTAAAGAATGTTGAATTTTAGTGAGAAGGAATTTCAAAATTTATCGTTCATAGTATGTGCATTATATGCTTCGTGAAGAGCAGGTTGGTCTCATCCAAAGTGGTAGGGTGCATTCTGCCTTCTATTCTTGTAGAGGAACATAGCCTCAAATGTATTCAGAGGGGAGAGATTAAGAATATTAAAAACTTGAAACCAGTGCCAGGAACAAATGAAGGAAAGGAGAAGGTCTAGCAGAGAAAAGCACAGAATGAGGCGCATGGTAGCTCCCCACCACTTTTAGTGGGGCTGTCCTATAAGCCAGGCAGCTGACCTGTTCTAGGTGCACCTGTGTGATGGACTCCAGAGTCTCCAGAATGTTGAGGAGGAGCAGTGAAGATAATGAACTTGGACTCATAATACAGACTTTCTATGGGTTGGTGGTGTTGCAAGGTGGTGGAACACTTTTCTAGAAGCATGAGGCCCTGGTTTTCATCCCCAACACTGCAAAGAAAAGACAGAGGTGCCCAGTGAAATATCTGCATAAAAATCGGAGAACTTACCATTAAGATAGTAAGTGCTAATAGGGCACCGTGACTCATGCCTGTAGTCCCAGTGGCTTGGGAGACTAAGACAAGAGAATTGCAAGTTCAAAGCCAGCCTCAGCAACAGCAGGGTGCTAAGCAACTCACTGAGACCCTATCTCTAAATAAAATACAAAATAGGGCTGGGGGTGTGGCTCAGTGGTCGAGTGCCCCTGAGTTCAATACCCAGTACCCCGCCCCCCCCAAAATAGTAAGTTCTATAAAGCGCCTTATGCAATGCTTTGCAATGGAGTCACCTGAAACGGCAGAAGGAAAGAGAACCAGAGATGCAGAGTGCTCTTCTTTGCTTTCTTCCATAATCCTCTCCACAAATTTCTTAAATTTTACTACAAAATGGATGGGTAGATGCATATGCATTCTTCAAAGAGGTAGGAATCACACGCTTGGTATTTTCTACTTACAAATAAGACACTTTGCTGTTGCTGTTGTTTTGTTTCTGGGGGTTTTATGTTTGTTTTGGGGGATGTGTTTTGTTTGTTTATTTTCCATTTCTGTCTTTTCCTTCCTTTCTCTAAAATTGACTAACTGTGAAAGCTTTTGGCTACTCTGAGATTGACTAGTCTGAGATCATCTTGACATCTGAACGTTGGCCATTCAGAATTCTTCTGCTACTCTGTTTCCTTCCCTCTCATACTCTGCCAAGCAGCCTTAGGGACTTTTTAAATATTTGCATTCAACATTTTTTTTTATAAATTTATTTAGTTTTCTGCTACCACGGATTAAACCCAAGGGTGCTTAACCACTGAGCCAGATCCCCAATCCCCCTTTTCTTTTTCTTCTTTCTTTTTATTTTTTATTTTTTATTTTTTTTAATTTTAAGGCAGGGTCTCACTAAGTTGCTTAAGACTTTTCTAGGTTGCTGAGTCTGGCTTTGAACCCGTGACGCCCCTGCCTCAGCCTCCCCAGCCACTGGGATTACAGACCTCTGCCACAGTGCAGGGCTTTTTTTTTTTTTTTAATTTAAACTAACATTTTTTCCATTCCTATTTTATTAGAATTTGTGATTATTAGCACTTTTGTAGTATAGTCACTGCTAGTGGAGAAAGGTGCTTCTCACTCATTCTCTTAAGTATAGCAAATACAGATTTCAATTAAGTTGAAACTCCGTGTGCTGATAAATGATGCTGTTGATTTGCATCCAAAACATATGAAAATTTGTCTTCCTGACACAGAAAGGGTGGCAATCACCAGTCTTGATCAAGAGGAGCTGAGGATGTTGCAACTGCTTAGCTTTTCTCCATAATTCTCCACTTATTGCATCATTATCTCTTATTGGTCTCCAAGATAAATAAATAAATCTATACACATACACACCCACACAAACATTCATTCATTTGTCTCACCACATAGTAGAATAATTGTCTGGAATAGAATAATTTTTTTTTTCCTTTTTAAAGGAAAGGTGGGTAGAAAGTAAAATATTCCAACATTCTCAGTAACATTTTCATTCAAATACATTTGGTGAAAGATTTTATAGTGAAAAATGATATGATTTAATAGTAAATGCAAAATGAGTCCTTTAAATGTCAAAAAGAATTTCTAATAAAAGATTATGGGAAGTTGTTAAGTGGTGGTAGCAGCACATATCTTTTATCTTTCAAAAATCCACATAAAAACAGACATAACAACTAGATATCAAAATCATAAATCTGTGAGCAGCATTTACAACAGAACTAGCTGAGAACTTATGGCTAAAATACAGGCATCAGCCCTAAGGAGAACGGATAACAGATAGCTCCAAGACCCAAATGTTGTCACCATTTGTGTGGGAGGAAGCAAAGGGAAGCCACGAGATGTCCAGTGGTCCTGAAAACAGGAGAAGCATAAAAGAGCCAATGGGCTTTGGTTGGAAACACAGCAATCCCATGTGAGGACAGCGGTAAGAAGTGGGACAGGGGAGGGCCAGCTCAGTTGCAGGCAAGTGCAAGGGAGCTGGGTAGCAGCATTTCTGAAGGACCTGGCAGAGCATGCCCAGGGAATTCGCAGAACTGACCTGCCAGGACCAACTTCCATGACAGTGCCCACACTAGGAGAAAGTGCTGGCAGTGGGGTACAAGTCAAGTAGAACAGAGACAACATAGATTTTTAAAAGAAGGTTTCTAGAAAGCTGGGGATGAGAACAGAGGAAATATCAAGAAAGGAATCACTGTATGTTTGTGTGTGTGGTAGCTATCATTTAACATACTGTGCAGTAGGCAGTCTTTTAAAAAATGTGAAATATTTAACATGTAGAAGATGTTTTATAATATGTAAACATAGAGAAATGATGACTATGGTTAAATAATGTATCATATGCATCAATTTGCAGAGTTTCTTTTTTGTATGATAAAAGCACTTACCATCTAGTCTCCTAGCAGATTGTCAGTTACGATAAGTATTATTAACTTCAGTGCTCATACTGTACATTCACTCTATACGTGGTTCATCCTACTTAACTGCAGTTTTGTTTCTTTTGATCTAATTCACCCCATTTCCTTCATCCTATAACTTTATGCCTACTAACCACTGTCCTGCTCTGTTTCTGTATGTTTCTTTTATTCCACAAATAAGTGAGATCGCACAGCATTTTCCTTTCTGCTTCTGGCCTATGCCACATAGCATAATGCCCTTCAGTTCATCAGTGTTGTCACAAAGAGCAGATCTTTCTTTTTGAAGACTTACATATTTCATTGTGTGTGCGTGTACGCACACACACATTTTCATTACTCTTTGTGTGTTGATGGACACTTTGGTTATTTCCATATCTTGGCTCTTGTGGATTATCTAAAAGCACTATTTTAAACAGTAGTTGTTAGTTTCCATCAAAAATGATGTAAATGCCAAGAGGTTAATTTACTTGCCATTTTTACTCTCTTTTCTTGAATAGTTCTTGATGAGTTATCCAAATGATAAGGGGAAGGAAACAAAGAACAAGTGATCTCAATAATTCACAAACTTTATCAACCACTGCATATTACACCATGGGTTATACAATAAAAGCAGTTGTTTTATAGGTTCTGATTGGTTTATCTAAGGCATTGTGCTGTTCTATTTCTTTTTTACAATTTTAAAATGTTGCAAATGGCCTTACTTTCAGAACTATAACCTGGCTCACACAATACCATTACTGTTGTGATTGGCACATTTTTATCACAGTATGAATGGACTGTACCCTCAGTGAAGCTTTTTGAGAATTAAATGAATCTTTGTAAAGACAGTGATGAACATCAGTGGAGGCTTGAAATAAGGAGTGGTGACCCTGGCTGTTAGTTGTAACATTGCATCTGTTAATACCTCTGCAAGCGATCTAAATCACATATTCCTTAACATCCATTTCCGTACTAATGCCATATTATTTTCCCTGTCAGAATCATAATTGCAACTTTTTATTAATTCTCCAAATCAATTTGATAAAATATGGATCCAAAACTGCAAAATAAATAATTCAGATTTCTCAGATTAAAAGGATTCGCCCTTCTGGTTATCTGTTGTTCAGTGTAGAAACTTAAATTGGTTAAAAAGTTTAATATCATTGTAATTTCTCTTATGTATACACAAACTTAAAAAATATATACTACTGGTCCTACATGAAGCTCTGTTTTTGTCCCAGTTTGAGTAATCGTCTTCTTTCTAAATCTTCAAATGAATAGTGTCCACTCTTGGGTTTGGTGGCATGAATTGTACTATCGGTTGTTTCTGAATCGTGACTAAATGTGGTTCAAAGCACACAACTACTATAGAGTAGAGAATAGCTTCCCATTTATGATCCTCAGGTCGCAGCTGATGAGAACTTCACCAGCCTGTTCTCTTTGACTTCCCTGAAGAACACATTGGTCCTGCAGACAAATCACTTTATGAGGCTCTATCTTAAGGAGTGAGGCTGGTCTTATTCTTGTAGGAGCGGCCCTAAATCACATTTGACTTTTACTGGAACTTTTATGACCAGAGCAGCATTATCTAGTCTTCTGGTCCCGTCACTGTGCAATAGTGAACTAGCTCATTTTCACACCCACTGCAGAGTACTTTTCTTCAGAGTCAATTGCCTGTCTAATAGCAAATTATTACACAGTTTTAGTAGAAAATAACTACTTGTGGCAATTGAGAGCCCTCAGAAGTGCGTCAGAAGATCCCTTGGTCCATGTGTGAGTTGGTTGCTGAGAGCTGAATTTGGGTCTTGATAGAGGGAATGGAATGGAACGGCACTAATTCAAGAGCCATATGAAGGAGGAAGATAGAATTTAAGAGTTTTCATTTGCATGAAGATTTGTTTCTGAAAGTGCTGTCAGTCAATTATCTGAGTCTCACCACTTCCCCAGTGAGGCCAGTAAGGCAGGCAGTGTGATAGCCCTGTTTTAAATTAAAGTGACTGAGGCTCCCAGAAATTAAGCCATTTCTAAGAATCCTGCAACTCCTTAGCAGTAAAGACGGGCAGGGTGTTCTCGTTCATTGCATTGTATATGTGGAATAAGGAAAATAAGAACCAAAGATAACTCCAAAGTACAGAATCTAAGGAACTGGGAAATGAAATTTTCTAGTGACCAAATTAGAAACATCAAAAGCCAAAGTTAGTTTAGGAAAGAACAAGAGGGAACGGATTTTGAGCATGTTTGGTTGGAGCTGATAGTCACATCACAACTGGGACATTTCACAAAAACCACTAAAGAGAGGGACCAGATGAAGGGAAAAGAGGCGGGAAAAGATAGAAATTATAATAGCAGAAGCTGAAATCTAAGAGAATAAAGGAGAATGCTAGAGAAGAGAAAGTTGGAGTGCTTCCAACTACACCTCAGGACTTACTAACATTCAGGATTTATGAACCAGTAAAGGGACCAGATCAAGATTAAAAAAAAAAAGAAAAAGAAAAAAGAAAAATCCCAGAAACAGCAAGATTCAGGAGCATGAAAGGGTAAAGAATGAAGAGGTCAGAAATAGCATAAAGTGCTCTGGAGATGTCACAGAAGAGAAAAAGAGGCATTAATTTGATAATGAGATCATTGGTAACCTGAGAATGCAGTTCTAAGGGAGTGAGCAGGCACCCAGTTTGAGGGGGTTAAAAAAATGGTTTCATAATGTGAAAAAAAGAAAAAGTCAAATAAAGGATCTTTTTTCTGAGGTTGAGTGCAGGCATAAGAAAAAAAAAAAAAACAACAGAAGGAGTGTTTTAAGGTGCTTAGGAAGGAAAGGAATGAAGTAACTTCATAGTAGAGATAGGATTATTGAGCAGGAAAAGCAATTATGCAACAGAGAAGAGTATTTCAGATAAGGAGTTGCTGGGAAGGCTGGAAGGCACTGATGGGTGGGGGAGGATTAGCATCTTCTTAATGGCTTAATCTTCTCAGGAGAAGTGGGTGGAGTACAGAACTGAGGGGGGCGGCAGGAAACTGGACACTGGAAAATGAACCGAGGTTTCAGGCGTATTCTAAAGATTCAACAAGAGAATTAGTACACTGATCACTGACTTTACAATTGAAATTACAGTATGATTTTGGGGAGCCAGGTTAACTCAAAGATGGGAATTTTTCTGCACTAACTATACCTTCTTCAGATCTGGAATAAGAAAATATAAGAAATGAGGATATTTCATGAGGTTGGGGGAGCTTACCCAGAATTGATTGTGAGATGGATGAGAGAATAACTTGTAAGTGGATTGAAGGAAACCCTCAGGCTGACAGGAAGTTAAATGAAGGCTGAGTAAATTGTAAAGACTAATGTGAGTCACTGCTCTATAATCCAAAGGACTTAGAGGCAGTGCCATGTGGTGGCCAGAGCCACGAGATGACTATATCAAAGCAAAGTAGAACGAGCAATACAGAAGAGATAGAAATGGATATTTTCAAAGTAATCCAGGAGGAACTCTGAAATAAATACATTTTCCCTAAACCTACTACACATGTCTGAATTTTCCCATAGAGGAGTGTCAATAATAACCTTATTGGCTGACTTATGCACGGATTTATTCCCAACTGATTGCACGCATGGTTTATTGTCACCAGTCATTCTGTTTGGGAAACAAAGAGTGACAGTAAGCAGATATCAAAAGATGGGGAGAAATGTCAAGAAGATAGGTGGTCACTCAAGAATCTGAATGCTGTGCAATAGGATAAGATGTGTACAAGTCAACAATGGTGAATCTCTGTGTAACTCTGATGACCATGGCAAATCAAAATTGTCCCAAGGACAAGTAATCAATCAGAGGCTGCCTTGTCTATACAGCATGATGAAATTATAATAAAACTAAAATTAGGTTAACTTTTTATTAGCCCTATGTGCCAGACAGTCGTGCTACTAATTAAATATTCTTCCCTGCAAGAAACTTTTGCCAACTGCTGAAGGTGGATTCAGCTAGTGAACTTTACTACCATAATATATGGATAAGCTTCAACTTGGCACAATTTTATTATTTATCCTTCAGTATCCATTGCCTTCTATGTGGCTGTTAATTCTGAGAACTCTCAGTTACACACTGGCCCCTTGATAGTAAACTCAGACACATGCATTCATTCAGAGAATAAGTACTTCGGAATTTGGGATCCATCACACTTGATTCAGGCACAATTGTCTCCAACCCAAGTGGTATGCTATATGTTTGGGTTAAAACAGAAAACTCAAAGTGTTCTAGCATTGTAGTTATAAGCATAAAGATGCAGAACTTAAAGTACTTCCATTCTGTTATTACAAGTGCAAATCATTCTCTAAACTTGGTGGAGTTCCCACTCATTTGGCAACATTCCTTCATGTGTCTTCCTTCTTTTTCTTCAAAAAGTAAATTCATTCACTCCATGTCCCCCTTTTGCATGGTAATATTTATTTTATTTTTCCTTTTTTTTCTGGCATGTTTATATCAATGAAGTTCAACACTCCCCAATTTGAATTGTCTGTATTACTATTAATAGTAATAGTCATTACTATTATTCATTTCCTTTTGTGATTATTACTGAAAATAATGTTGTGTTATAGAGAAGGCAGATGTCACACAAAGGGTCCACTCCAGGTGTCGTGTATCTTTAGTACCCCATTGCAGTGGACATCTCAGAGAACAGGATGTGACACTTAGCCTCTAGGATATTTAGAGAACAGGACAGTTCTTTTTTTTTTTTTTTATTTACTTATTGATTCATTGAACACAAATGGAGTACAGATATTGTTTCACTGGTTGTACACAAAGTAGAGTCACACCATCTGTGCGTTCATGCATGTACACAGGGCAATGGTATCTGTCACACACTCTGTTATTAATTTTACCCCCCACCCGCCCCCACCCCTCCCTTCCCTCTATGCTAGCTATCTTTCCTCCATTCTTGCCATCTTTCCCCCCCCATATTATGCATCATCATTCATTTATCAGAGAGACCATTCGGCTTTTGGATTTTTGGGATTGGCTGATCTCACTTAGCATAACAGTTTCCAACATCATCCATTTACCTACAAATACCATAATTTTATTCTTCTTTATGGCTGAGTAATATTCCATTGTGTATATATACCACAGTTTCTTTATCCATTCATCTACTGAAGGGCATCTAGGTTGATTCTATAATCTAGCTATTGTGAATTGAGCAGCTATGAACATTGATGTGGCTGCATCACTGAAGCAATCTGATTTTAAGTCCTTTGGGTATAATCCAAGGAGTGGGATAGCAGGGTCAAATGGTGGATCCATTACAAGTTTTCTAAGGAATCTCCACACTGCTTTCCAGAGTGGCTGCACCAACTTGCACTCCCACCAGCAATGTATGAGTGTACCCTTTTCCCCACATCCTCGCCAACACCTGTTGTTGCCTGTGGTCTTGATAAAAGACATTCTAATTGGGGTAAGATGAAATCTTAAGGTGGTTTTGATTTGCATTTCTCTTATAACAAGTGATGTTGAACATTTTTTCATAAATCTGTTGATTGCTTGTAGATCTTCCTCTGTAAAGTATGTGTTCATTTCCTTGGCCCATTTATTGATTGGGTTATTGGTGTTCGTGGTGTAAAGATTTTTGAGTACTTGGTAGATTCTGGAGATTAGTGCTCTGTCCGAAGTAGAACAGGGCAGCTCTAAGATCATTGTGGTAGGCAGCCACATAAACATCCACAGGGTGTGCCAAAATGTGACAAGAGATATAGATAAAATACCAGGAAAAGTCTGAAACAACACAGGGGAATGAGAATCAGAAGTGACTTCTAATCTGTAGTAGGGGAAAGTTCTGGAAAAAATGTGAAATGGATAGTGTTTTCTGTAAGTAAAGATGATGTCATAAGTCGCATTCCAGGTTCTCTAAAGGATGGGATGTAGACAGGAACAGAGAGTGATTGGCTCTCACCCTCCCTGTGCTCCCTGATTCACTGAAGAACTTTTTAAATACACACCTTCCTGGGTCTCACCAAGAGAGTCTGAGGTTGGCTTCAACATCAGTTTATTTTGTTTTGTTTCGTTTTCAAAGTTGTCCCAGATGATTTTATTTTCAGTGAGCCTTAAGAACCACCAGACATTGAAAGAAAATAATATGCATTAGATGTTGGAGATGCCTGATTGTAAGATGTCTTTTCCCATGTTAAGGAGTCTGTACTTGATCTAGCAGAGTGGAGAATCATTTACTTTCTACTCTGAATACTTGAGCTTTTGGGAAATCACAGGAATAATATAATATTTTGTTAAACCCAGTAGATAGTTGTTCCCTATGTATTTGGGGACAGTCTTCATCTTGGATATGTACTGATTATAATAATGACTGACACTTAAGGAACATTCATTAGATAGTTCTAGAATGAAGGCAGCTTCTATATGAAGAAGAGTCAGGAAAGAATAAGCAGAAAATGCATAAAAGAACCCCCAAGCTCCACTTCACACCCTGGTTATTTCTTGGAATTCCAGCCACATCAGAAGGCAGACAAATCAATGTGAGTGACTCTTTTTGAGGAAAAGGGAATCCGTAACTCCTGTAACAGGAGTACCTTATTTTTTATTAGATTGCAAGTTTTATTGGCCAGGACCCAAAGCCATTGTGTTTCCTTATAGATAGGCTTGCCAAAAATAATACAGGACACTCAAATAAGTTTGAATGAAAAAAAAATGACTTTTTTTTTTTAGTGTAAGTATATCCCATGAAATGTAGTCTTAAAAATGACTCATTTAGCTGAAATTCAAATTTAACTGGTGTTTTCTGTATTTATTGATTAAATCTCTCAACCCACTCTATAATTTGTTAAGAAATATTCAAAATGAAATAAGGCAATAACTTGTACTTCCAGGTATTAAAAAAAAAGGGGAAAAGAAAGTGTCCTTCATCTGTACAGACTTCATCAAAGCAAAGAATTGAAAAGATGACCTCACTGAACAATGCATTCGATCCCCACACAATTCTGCCAGAGACACAGGGAAGGTTGTAGTTCAGTGCTTTTTATTCCACTCACTTTGGGAGGATGTTCTTGTTTGAAGAGACCTTGGAGAATTATCCCCCCTGTTCCTCAAGATGTGTCGTGGGTGCAGCAGCATTGGCATCACCAGGAGCTGATTAGAAATGCAGAGCCCCCCATACCCACGGCTTATGAACAAATCACCTCTTGATTTGTATACACAGTCCAGTTTGAGAAATGCAGATTTAGTTTTTTTGTTGGTGATTTTTTTCTTTTTCTTTTTTCAGACATATAGATATAAGGTTATTTAGGAAAGCAGAGACACATTTAAGGGGAAATGTGGGCCGTCTCCAGAGCGACAAAGAGCCATGGATTTCGTTTTATAGTTTTCCAAAAACTTGGCTTAAGAAAGCTAGAATTCATAGACTTCTTCAGGGCTCCTGGAGCACACATAAGCAGCATTCCCACTCCCACAATTAAGGGAGATCTACCTTGTGCTGTGTTTTATTAGAAGGGGGCAGGGTCTGTGGCTTTAAGATTGTTTACAAGAAGAAATTTGAAAACTCTCAACGATCTAGTTCATTTCATTGTCTAGATGAGGAAACAGTAACTGAGAAGATGTGTGATTTGCCACAGTACTGTGCTGGGTAATGATCCCGACCACTTTCCACCTCTCTGTTCATTAAGGGCAACATCTCAAAATACCAGAAATTCAAATTGGCTGCTTGTCAAATATCGTCGTGCACGTTGGGTGTCCTCTCTGAGCCTTTAATTTCTAAATTAGCCTCTTTTCTTTCACGCTCCTGCCTTTAACTTCCTTTTGAGGGTTCAGCTAACCCAGCAAAAAGCACTGTCTGCGCTTTGCACTGGAGGACAGATCCCCCGCTGCAGTTCTGTGTACAGTGCTAACCGAGGGTACCCTACAGGGCTGTTTATGGATATTTCAACTAATTATCTTGCCACAGACCACTGAGACAGATCTGGACGACTGTTCAATTAATAGTACTGAAGGACTAATTAGGGGGAATTCCTACTTGCACAGTCCACCCTAGTGCCGACACATCACTGTGGACATTTTTCTTCTGCATGTAATTAATCACACAAATAATTCTCAGAAATGAAATTAAAGATCACCCACGCATTTCACCCATAATGTTTTAAGGCATTACATCCTGAGTCTCTGTGATGAATTAACATCGCAGTCTGGTTTGAATTTTGCGATTTTTAGCATACATCCTGCTCCCAAGTGGCCCTGGGCCTCTATCAGTTTCTGTAAATGTGAATCCACTATTCTAAAAGGAACACAGATTTGGAAATGCCTAAGCCTCAAGAAAGAAGTCCAGTATATCCTTTCCAAAAAATGTCAAATTATACTCATCACACTAGCAAGTTCATGGCATGTACAGAATGATGCCCAGGTTTCTAGAGCCTTCCACCCCTGCCCTTTCCAGTCCCCAGGATAGACAGCTCACTCTATAGTACCAACATTGAAGACTTTTCTATGAAAACTAAATATTTAGTCATCCTGGTAAAATCATGTTACCTTTTATTTTCATTTATACAGATATCTCTGAACAGCTGCAGATTGACACAAAAAAAGCAGTTTTGATGAGAACTAATTTATATAATTTTCACTTGAATTTATGAATTCTGAAATTATTAGAGCAAGGCAGGTAGGACAGTGATCAGCAGAACTACAACAAAGAAGGTCTGCTATTTTTTTTCAATTATGATCTTTTTCTGACTTTGAAGTCAGTTATCTCAAGCAAGCAAGAATAAAGATTTAGAGGACAAATTTGCTATCATTTTTCAGATGAGGAAACAAAGGTCCAGAGAAATCAAAGGATTTATTGATGACCACAAAATTGTCTTGTGATATGAAATGACATTGCTTGTGAAACTATTCTAGAAAAAAAAAAGAATTTTGGTGAAGTTGTTACTCTTTATTTGACATTTTTAGAGGTAATACTGGTATGTCAATGAGTTGTAAAGGAACATAAAATAGTATCAAAATTTTAAAACTCCATTTGCTTGATCACATGTTAGCTTTCATTACAGATTGAGTAGCCCTTTTCCAATACACTTGGGAGCAGAAATATTTCAGATTTTGAATATTTTGAATTGTGGAGTATTTGCATATACATAATGAGATATCTTGGGGTTGGAATCCAAGTTTTAAAGCTAAAGAAATTAATTGTGTTTATCTTACACACAGAGCCTAGGAGAAGTTTATAAAATTTTTTTAATGATTTTGTTCATGAAACAGCATTTCATCATGTGAAATTTTCCATTTGTGACATCATATCAACACTCAAAGTATCAGATTTTGTAGTACTTCAGATTTCAGATTTTCAGAGAAGGGTATTCAACCTTTATAAATCTTTAAGGTATTTATTATTATGGAAAATATCCTTTCTTTTAATTTATTAAAAAATAACTATACAAGTATAAGCTTTTGATTTTGTCTGAATAAAAAGAGAGTCTTGAATAATTTTGTTGCTACATTAAACCTATTACATTTTATTCAAATTTAGTAATGACATGGCAAATGAGTGATAAACTGATAGTTTCACCACATTATAAGTGAGAAGGGTTATCTCTAAGGATTTTAAATTTTGTCAAGATATATTTATACTTTGTTTCTAAAATGAGGAACAAAAACAATAAGAACAGTTATATTTAAGGGTATGTAAATAATACCTACAAAATAAATTTGTATTGTCTTAACAGAGGAAGCGTCACTGCCCAACATATTTATGCTGTATTGTCTTTTATGATGAGCTCACAAAATATATGACAAACAACATTACAATCTTTTTCAGCTGAGATAAAATTATTAACTTAGTAATTATGACTTATTAACAGAACATTAAAATTGTTAATAATGTTGTATTTTTAAGAGTGAAATAATAATAAAACCATGTTCACGTGTTTGGGGAGTTATGCATAAGCCACTGATTTTTTTAAAAAGTATTTTTTAGTTGTAGATGGACACAATACTTCTACCTTATTTATTTATTTTTATGCGGTGCTGAGGATCAAACCCAGTGCCTCACACCTGCTAAGCAAGTACTCAGTCACTGAGCTCCAAACCCAGCTCCAAACCATTGAGTTTTTTTGTTTGTTTGTCTGTTTGTTTTTTGGTGCAAAGATCAACCTTGACCACTGAGCCACATCCCCAGCCCTAGTTTGTATTTTATTTAAAGACAGGGTCTCACTGAGTTGCTTAGCACCTCACTTTTGCTGAGGCTGGGTCTGAACTCAAGATCCTCCTGCCTCAGCCTCCTGAGCCATTGGGATTACAGGTATGCACCACTGTCCCCGGCAAACCATTAATTTATAAGAAGTAATTTCTTGAGTGGACAGAAAGAACTGTGGGAGTAGATTTTGTTTTAATCTCAATTGCCATTTGCTGTTTTACAGAATTTGTACAAAATTAGTGATTAGTTTGATGTTTTACAGATTTGTACAAAATGTAGTGATCCTATATGCAAATCACCTAGTACAAAGTCCCTATAGTACAACATCTTTAAGGGTTAAGCTTGGAAAATGGTGTTAGTTCACGCAGCGTTAGTTGCCAGCTGGACCCACAGGTCATTTGGAATTTGGAAGGTTGGAGACTGGAAGCAAAGACTCAGTGGTGCTGCTTGAGAAGGGCAGTCATGACCTAGGAAAAGCCCATTTGCAAAGTCATGGAAACTTGAGTGGGGCTTGTGTGCCAGCAGGAGTAGCCTCCGCTCACAACACCCACCTCCCTAATTTGCTTAGCATTCATCCACTGTGGTGATTTTCAGTCCCACTTCAGGTACCTTGTTTTGCTGTGTGGCCCTCTAGCTAATAAGTAGGAGGCATTTCCAGCCACACGACTATAGAGACAGAACCTAATGTTATTAGTAGGCATGATGCAATTACCTCGATGGGTATTTTTCCAATGTAGAGTGGATACCCATTCCTACTCCATATGAAAAAACGTCTTCCGTAGTCATTAATCATTGACTTTGGCTCGTCAGTGCAAATCTAGCAAGGCACCAAGGCCAGTATATGTACACTGATATTTGACCTTTTTTTCTTGCAATAAAATTCTTTAGTAGAAATAGTCTTCCTTCCATATTTATTGTCTTATTTATCCCCAAATCGTAGGCCCTTTGATAAATGGAGTAATCGTTTCTAGTGTCACTGTGGCTGTGAAATGCATTTTAGTGTCTTTTGCTGCTGTGTCTTAATAATCCATTTCAGCACATCTATTTCTAAATCACAGAAGGTTTGTTCGAAGGAGTGCTGGGGAAAGTGCTCTCTTTCTGTCAAAACACATAACCTGCATTTTAAGACTAGTGTCTACTATGCAATTTAACCTCACAGGCTCAGCATTATCCACACCCTCTGATAATGGACTCTATTTTCAGGTTCCAAACAACTTTAATTTTCAAGCAAAAAAAATCATAAGTGGGTATCCTGAGCTTAATGAATAATTTCTTAATATACTGAATAATATTTTAGTTTATTTACTAAGAAGTCCAGCACCTAATTTGAAAGCACACTTTTACGAACTGTGAAGAATTTTAGTCTGCATTCTTGGTGAATTAATTTCAAATGAAGTAATGTCGATATTAATTTCTAAAGGAGAAATTGTCTAAAAGAGATTTGTTTTAATTTATAGCTCACTTTTGCCTCTATATTTGAGCACTTTTCAGACGTAACTGTGCATAATACATTAAAACTTGCCTGTGAGAACTCTTAGTTCTATGAGGCAGTTGTGGCAAATGGACAGAAGGTAGAAGTGTCCAGGGGTAGAAGTGTCCTATTAGAAATATAAGCACAGGACTTCGAGGGCTTCTAGAGAATACGTTAATTCCAACTATGGTGGTAAAATAAGGGCTCACTGAATGTGTTACTAAATTTAATTAAGTAGTCAATCTAGACTAGTGGGCAAATATATTTTTTCTGATGATTGCATTGTACCCTAATGCTCATTACTTCTGCATTTTCTGATTTAGAGACGTCCAAGCAGATGGCCTGCAATGAAATTTCGAAGGGGTTCTGGACATCCTGCCTATGCTGAAGTTGAACCAGTCGGAGAGAAAGAAGGTTTTATTGTTTCAGAGCAGTGCTAAAATTTCTAGGACAGAACAGCACCAGTACTGGCTTACAGGTGTTTAAGACTAAAATTTTGCCTATACCTTTAAGACAAAAAAAAAAAAAAAAAAAATAGACATACACGCAAAGGAGCCCTAAGCTGCTGTAGCCTGAAGGAGACGAGATTTCTGGACAAGCCCAGCCCAGGATGTCTAAAAGAAATTTTCAAGCTTATACAGGATACCATTTACACTGAGCATGGAATTCCCTAGTGGAATGACATCTATAGTTCACTCGGAACATCTCTTGTGGACTTTCCAGAAGTATAACAATATTATGATGCTTTTGGCTTAGGTGCAGGGTTGCAAAGGGATTGAGGAAAATAATAATAATAAAGCTTTAGTTCACAAGGGATCTCCATCTTTGGTTCAAATGTTCTTCTCTGATGTCTCCAAGGTAACCGTGTTCCAAAGCCTGAACCCTTTCACGCAACAGAGCAATGATGAATGTCTCAAGATTGTTGGGAACAATAGCTCACGCGGGAGCAAAATCAAACACAAAATAAGAGATTTTTCTATCTTTTCCAAACAGACGTGTGGCACAAGGATTTTGTTTTTCGGCTCTAGATCCATCTGTTCCAACAAGTCCATTACTTTGCGGGATGAATCTTTCATCTATACGGGAGGTTCACAGGATGCCTGCCTGTGTCTTGGAAATGAAGGTCCTTTCTAGGAGCTGCGGCACAATTTCCAAACTTTTAGTTGAGGATTAAGAAAGAGGGAGTAGTAAATGAGGCTTTCCATTCTTTTGCCTCAGAATAAAATGTCTGATTGTTTTCAGAAACGTTGCTTCTGTCTCCCACCTGCAGAGTCGCATGGAGCCGCAGTTTCTCTTGGCTGATGGAAACAAAAAGAAATAATACTAAGAGTTCCTTGATCATTTTTGAGACAAAAATGTTAAAGGATTTTAAACATGTGTTTTTAATTTTTTTTCTTTTTTTTCTTTTTTGCCATTTCTGTGCAAAGAGCCCATTTTATTGTCCATTCCTGTCCGAGAAGCCACTCAAGTCAGGATATCCCTGGTGATATAAAGAATGAAAGAACACTGCTGAATCATACAGTAAATTTTCTTTAAAGCACATAGTAGTTACATAAATATATATATAAATATATTTTTGTTTATAACTAACACAAGGCAGGCTCTTGTGACTCTAAGCGTGCATTTTGTCATTAAGACAAAACAAATGCAAGACATATCACTGCATTACTTCCATAGAGTTGTAAAATAATCCTTAATATTAGAATATTTTTATGTCACTTAGCAAAAGTGGTTCACTTAGTTGCAGTGCCTGTCAGTTCACTGCCTCTTTGATCCACTCTTTTTCATGCCAAACTCCTTCCCTCCCTGGCTAAAGGAAGTAGATGCTTAAACCTCTTTAGATGGAGCTGCCATTTGCCCAGTAATCACAATCCAGATTTCAAAATTCCCCCCAAATGCAGAAAGGAAAGCACCACTTGAGGAGGAAAGTGGTTAATATATACACTGAGCTCCTAAGGTTTAAATTCAGTACTGTGTACAATTTTATCTGCACACTGACCCATGCAACTTACATTCTGTGCCAAGAAACTGTTGGTTCTTGAAAGGTACAGTGCTCAACATTTGCAGATTCAGGTCTCAGAAAGCAGAGAGGTCTCAAAAGTAGCACTTCACTAACAGCTTAGCATCTGTGCACAATGTCTGCATTGGACAGCGTCAGTCTGCTAACAGTGTCACACTATCATCACAACTGTCTGACATTAGCAAGTGCTGCTTTCTGTCATGTACATTTTGCTTTATCTTTTTAAGTATCTGATGAGAATGCTTTTTCCTCACCTACTTAGTTAATAATGGCAAAAAAATAAATGAAAAGCAAGGTGATTGAAGGTTGTGATGACAATCTCTGCTATAGCTGTGTTCAGTTTATTTGAGATGTCCCAACTTATTCTTGTGGAGTAGGGTGGGTCAGATAGCAATAACCGGATGATTTACCAATGTAACTGAAGCAACTGGCATTCTACAAATACCAATGGAACACATGGACAACTTCCTTTTGGGTACGATAACGCTTCTTTCATGAGCTTTGATGGTAGGTGTGGCTTCCAACAGCAATTGTTTGGCAGTTATATGAAAATTTGCATATTTTGATCCAAATCCTTATACACTCCCTTTAAGCAGTAATGTTGTTCTTACACCCATCAAAGTCTGTCTTCCATTTTTACATTCAAAAAATTTGATAATCTTGTTTCAATAAATAAATAAAACCCTCTGGATTGTTCAGTGAGCCAAAACACCAAGTTGGGGAGGGGAGTGGATTTTGGAAATAGAAAAGCTGCTACGAAAGTGTGGGGAGACTTCCTAAGGGAACTAAGAGTTCAAGGTGGTGAGAAGTTTGTTGTGTATGAATTCATGAGTTGTAAGGAGAAAATGATGAGTGAATCCCCTTAGAAACTTCCATTCTATTTGTACTTCTGGTTTGCTCTTGGTGCTCCTTTGCTGCAAAGGAAAGGCAAACACAGTTTCTGGAAATTTCAGAATGGACGCCATGGCATTAAACCCTGCATCTGTTACGTATTACAGAAGGTGCATGTGTACATGACTCAACATGCTAGAAGAATAAAGAATCAATAATAATTTAAAAAATACTAACAAAGGGACACATAAACTTCTGGAGAAATCAGGTAAATGGTGCTACAGAGGAATTTAGCTATTTCACCTTAATTATTTGTAAAAGTAATTGGAATCAGTGATTAGCTAAATGTATTAAGTGCCAAGAAAAATAAGGAAGCCAAATGGCACTGACTGTAATGCTGGTTTGTTTCTGAGTGTGTGAACCTAAAGATGTACTAACAAATAGAAAACTAAAGATAAATGATAAAGAGCACTTGATCACAAGTATTATTTTGGTTTAAGATACCTAGGGCACTTGCTAATCTGTGATTTGTATTACCTACAGCTGTGCTGGCCACTATTACCCACTAGCCAAAGGTGGCTGGTAAAATTTAAATCAGTTAAAATTAAATACAACTTAAAATTCAGTTTGAGTCACACTTGCCACATTTCAAGTGAGGAGGCCTCACATGGTGACTGCCAACAACACTACAATCATTGTAGCAAATTCTAGTAGAAAGTACTAGAAAGATGTCTACTTTAAGGGCTGGGGATATAGCTCAGTTTGTAGAGTGCTTGCCTCACAAGCACAAAGCCATGGGTTCAATCCCCAGTACCAAAAAAAAATAAAATAAAAAGATGTTTCCTTTAGATTCTTTATTCTTGAAGACAAATTAAAAAGGGGAAAAGAGAGAAGATTTGGTATCTCTTCCACATACCAATTGCTTTTTTATTTCAGAGAGAGCCCATGGAATAATGGAGAGCATGGCTTTCAAGTGTCCACTATTTTATTGTGGGACAATCACTTTAACCTCATAAGTCTCAATATTCAATTTTGGAAAATAAAAACATGTCAGTCCTGTCTTCCTTGCAAGATTATCATGCAGACTGATTCAACGTACAGATGGACAGACTTTTCAAACCCTGTGTCAGTGTGATCCATACAAAGCACATCTATTGTTCCAGGGCCAGCACAAGTTTGCATTCAAAGGAGGCATAGTCCATTCGTCCAAAAGGCAATCAAAGGCAATTCAATCATTTCTTAAGAAATTGTCAAAGAATCATGCATCCAAAGCACAAGAAAAATTACTTAAATTCCTTTCCACCCACCTTGAGTTTTCCTCTGTTTGCTCCACAAGATATCCATCCAACGGTTTTTCTCCTCCCACACCAAAATTGCCTGTGTGTGTTCTTCAATGGGCTGGGTATGTGTTATATAGTCACTCAGCTTCTCTATTTTCTTCTGATATCCCATTTTACGCTACAGCAAAAGAAAGCCCAGAATCTGAACAGCAGGTTTCTCCTTGGAAGGCAATACTAAAAATATAATTTCATATTTATTTAACCTTGTAACACAAATGTAAGAGGTTGTGACATTAAAATACAAAAATACAAGAAACTTATATATAAGTTTTGCAAATGCAGACTACCTAAAAGGAATATAATTACTCTAAACTATGCTAATATTCAGATAATCTATATTCTCAATTTAGCACAATTCACAATTTTTGGCAAAAAAAAAAACTATGTCATTTCTTCCTGAAAGAGTAGATTTGGTAATGTCCCTAATATGTTGCCCATAAAAAATAAATAGAAGTTTTTTCCTGGGATGCATGCCTTGGTTCAAGGCACTTTGACTCTCCAATAAGAAATTAGTCTTTAACTGGGAGTGACTGAAAAGACAGAACGTATGGTCATGGGCTCTTCCTCCTGTGAAATGTTCTTTCACTCTGTATTTCCTCAGGTATTTTATAGATGTTTTATTAAAACGTGCTCCACTGATTCCGAAAGATTTTTCTTTCTTTTACTTTCCTGCCCACAACCCCACTTTAGGCAGCAGCACCTGTATTCCAGAATGATGGGAGGTCATCTAATCTAACATCTTCATTTTAAAGATAAGAAAACCAAGGCTCAAGGAGATGTAGTAACTTTCCCAGTGTCAGCACTGGGTCTTGAACTTAAAACTCCTGACAGGTGATTTTTGTTCAGTTCTTATTGCCTACATCCCTGTGTCAGCAATGAAGACCAACCAAGCAGCTTAAAAGGCACAGTCCATCTCAAGACTAACTTGATTTGCTGTCTGGATTATCTGCTGTGTTGTGTGATATGGATCATTGGACCAGTCTTCCTCCTTCAAATTGCTGTCTTACGAATGCTGCTATTTTTATAACAATCAGTGCTTTCTATTCTAGCCATCACAGGGTCTTTCTTGATTTTGTATGTCCCCTCTCCCACCTCCCCATCTGTGGCCATCCACATTAGCAATACTGTTTATCTTTGCCATTTAAATTTATTCTGCCTTTATTTCATTTCTTCCCAATGCTACTCCCCTCATAACTGGTTTTCTTACTACATGTATAATCATGGTTTTTATTTTCTCTTTAAATTATTTGAATGTTTTTGTCCCTGAAAGGTCTTGAGAGCAAAGATTGTGAGGTCAGGGATATTAAATGTTATATATTCATGTTACCTTGTGTTTATCAAACACTTAACATTTTACACGGCATTTTGTTTTATCCTTTTATGTGCTCATCCATTCCTTCAACCACTTACTTCAGTTGATCACTTATTGAGCACCTGTGCAAACACGTTACAGTGCTAGATCTTGCATAGTGACAGAATTCAGACCCATAAACTGGTCGTTACAATACAGTAAAATCTTCAAACACAACTTTGCCAATAGAACCATTCCAATTTTCTATTCTACTTAGGAAACTGTAAAGTATTTGATCTGAAAAATGTTTTGGAAAATAATACATCATTGTGCATCTGTGCTGTTTGCTTTATTTAAAATCATCTGCTAATTTTAAGCCTAAGAATAAAAGCTACTCAATAACTGTCCCTGACTGGATAAATTTTCCAGTCCACTTCTTACTCAGTAGACTCAATAGTGGAAGTTTCACTATCTTGAACCAATAATTCTGTTTTGGCTTTTTCAATTATCAGCATGATTGTTTTAAGGTCTTCAGAAACACCAATGTATCAAAGAAGCATTTGCACTTTAGGTATGTGTGGTTGTTATGTCATTTATTAGATAGTCTCAGGTTTTCTCAATCTCAACCCTATTGACATTTTAGACCTGGTGATTCTTTCTTGGGGATGGGGGAATTGGCTCTATATGGTATAGGGTTTCTATTGACCAGATGGTGTAATATACCTTCCTTCCTGATGTGGCAAATGTGTTTTCAGACATTGATATCCCTTGGGTGGAGAGGAGAGAAGAGATTAGAAAAAAATCTCCCTAGATTAAAGCCACTGTATTATCTAGTGAGCAAAATGTGTCAGGAGTCCATTTTTTTTTCATTTTATCATTGACTCATCTTTAGTAGGCCTTTATTCATAACAATATTTGGAATCACAAACTCTCTGAATTAAAAGAGACAGCAAAAGTCACACACAACAACTCAACATCACCCTTATCTATTTCTCCATATGGTTTACAAAATTATAGATAAGAGATTGGAAAACTGGTTATCTCTAAACTTGAGAGTTAACTCTTTCATATCTAGAGGTAGGACTGAAGAGTAATTATGCTTTGCTGCTGTAATCCCTAACCAAGGACCTTTGAATTCCATGTAGGGACTTGATACTCATACAACTTCAGTGTCTCGGAGACTTTGGGGAGTTTACTTTTGTCATTTCACACATTTACAAATCTGTTCCTTAGTCTTTGCCTCAAAATCTGCATAGAAGTTGAAGCTTGTATGCATCTAATTTTAAGTATACCCAGATGAGCTTTCTATTTCTATTTTTAATTGCTGAAAATTTTCTTGTTTGCTTCATCAGAATCTTCCATTTTCTAGTTGACTAACACTTACAAAGCAATAGTAACAACATGATTTTCAAAATTGTTCGTCTATAGAAAAAAACAAACAAAACTGTCTCAAATCGAAAATTGTAAATTTCCGAGTTAGAATGCTTAAATCTGTCAAGCCAAAGTTTGTACCATTTGATGTGCCTTATGTCCATTTTCCTGTAAGGTCAGTGATTTCCTATGAATAATGGAATCCAATCAGTTTGTACTTAGTTCTGTTTTGCACAGATTGGAAAATGTGGTGGTTTATACAAAAACAGTCCCTTAAAAATATTCCAGAATTAACAGCAAACTCCCAACTGAAATCTCAGGCCTCCTTTGCTTTCTTCCTAAAGGACCAACTCAGTCTTTGAAAGCCTTTGTAATTATTTAGTACAAATGCGCTAATTGAAAACCTTCATTACAAAGTGTACGGCTATTGAATATTGAAAAGCAAACCTAGAAAAAAATCTCATAAGATAGTCATGGAAATTGAAAACTACAACCTAGAAGACGACTCTCAAAATGTGTATAATTTTCTACTCTATCACTGCTGTATCAGATTACATGGTATGACCTCTTAAAGTTTTGATTGAGCTGATCCTCTAACTTCAATTTAAATTGTAATACAACTGCCTAAGTATCACATAACGTATACCATCCAGTGTCCATTGCTCTCATAATGACTATTACAAAGAAGCAGATGATGATTATGAAAGTAAAAAGGCACAAAATTTCTTGAATCTATTTTCCGTATTAAGTTTATAGAACACTTAATATGAATGACCAAATTTATCTACAGGAATAAAGTGGTCAAAATGTATTATTATAAGGTAATTGCTAGCTCATTGCTGATACTGAAAGATTCTGTTACTTAAATCTAAGATAAAAGGCTGGAAACAATTATATGCAAATCATAAGCTAGTACTCATTTTTATCCAAGATTTATTGACATTTGAGAATTGCCCCCCCCCCAAATTCTCTCCTAATGGAATAAAGTAGAAAACTTTTTTGACTTGATGGATAGTGACATCATATTCCTGTTTATTCCAGCTGGAAAATCTCAATGACTTCTATCTGTCCCATAGGAGTGTGGAATTTTAGCAAGTCTCTCTTTTCTCTAGTGTTACAAAAATATATATATATTCAAGACAATTGAAATATCTATTATGGATCATGCAGCTCTAAACCTTTTGTGCCTATCAAGTAAATGCAGAGCATGAAACTTTAGAAGTTTGCTATATTTGGGTGATATAAGCATAGGAGTGGGTGAACAGAGATGGTTGCAGGGGGAGTAAAGATCTAAATTACTATCAGGCAGAGTTTTCAATCATGCTCAGAGACAATTACCTCAATGTTAGGTCATTAGGACTTCCAGACACTGGAACACAGATTCCAGAAGCTATGCTAAGAGTCATGTGATGTACAGGATCACTCAGCTGTACCTCTTCTATGGCACTAATCCTAAAACCATTGAGGTCCTCGCCCAAGGGAATTGGGTTACATAATGTCAGGTGATAACCAGAAAGAGACTTTGCATTTTTCTCTCTGTGCCCTTAAAAGATGATGATATTCTTCAGTTTTCTTTTACAAGAGACTGTGAGCCAGCCAACCACACAAGGCAATATAAAATAAATTTTTCCAATGACTAGATGTGAAAGGGCACGTTCATCTATGCGCCCAGAGATGGAGCTCTGTGAAGTCTGAATGAGTCTCAGGACCCAGACCCCAGTGTTATTGTTGAGACATCGTTCTGACATCTCCACAACTATTTTAAAGGCAGTTTTAACAAAAACATGCATTCATAGCAGAGAAATAAAAATTCAAATTAAGCATCCTCCACCAGGCTACTCTGAAAATAACATCAGGAGAAATCAGAGTTTCCCTTGCAAAAAATGTTAAAATCCTTTTAGGGAAATGGACTGTTTCTTTGGACACAGACATCTTATGTACACCATAGTCGTCTTGGGGCCCTGGCTGAGAGCGGGAATGTCTATTCACTGGTTGGTCAAAACAAATCTCTCATTTGCCTGATTTGAGGCATTTGGACAGTGCCTGGGAAGTACATTATTTTCAAGGGAAAAGGAAAAAAAAAAAAAAGAAAGAGAGAGACAGCCTTTTTTTCGTGCCAGCTGGGATCATGGGAACTTCAAATGCCAGGAATTTACTACTGTTTCTGGTAATTCTGCTTCTAGTCATTTGAAACACTGAAGGGTAAAAAGAGAAGAAGTTGAGCACTCAGGGAGGGGCGGGGGACGCCACCCGTGTTTCCTGCCAGTTGCTCCAGTGCACAGAATATTTGTAATGTGTTTCAAAGTGGGTATAATTGTCCCCTTTGTCAGAATCACAAAGCCCACTATGGCACTCCTAAAAGAGAACGCTGAGGAAAATCTGACCCTATAAACCCAGTCAACCCCAAACCAAAGGAAAGCTTGTGTGGGAGAGCAGAGCACATTGCAAACCCATTTCCCACCGTTTTTGAAAGCCCCGTATGTCCAGCCCAGGACATGTCTTACAGGTGAAGGTGATTTTGCAGAGGCTTTTCCAAAAGTTCATTAACACAGAACTGGGAAAACTGAGCATTCTGAATTTCTTCCAGTCCTCTGGGCATTCCCTCTCCCATGCTAGTGAGACATTCCAAGTCTGCCTTCTGCCGTGCTAAAATAACACACATACTTTACCTTGACCTGATGTTGGACATACCTGAGCCTGCAAATGTAGAACCCATTCTATCTGAATTTGCACCGATGATGTCTGAGAGCAAAAGAAACATGACCTCAATTGGAATCCTTTGTTCAAATCCAGTCATTCAGAGGCTACGTATTTCTGCAAGCTTCCTGGTTATTTTCACTGTAAGATTAATTATCTAAGTTTGAATGTATTTCCTTATGAGTCCGTTAATTTGCCATCTATGTTTTACCTGGGGATCAGTATGATTGCAATAATGTTTTCTTCACACAACTTCTTATACCAAGTTTGTCTGTAATTCTTCTGCTTTACAGTGTGTGGGGGATTTGTTTTTCCTTCCTAGGAATCATTTGGTAAGAAATTCAGTGTATTTACTGCCAGGATGACACAATGCATCCTTTAAGGTCGGAAAGCTGGTGGTGACCAAATGCTACCTGTGTTCTTGCTGTGGATTGCAGTACTCAAAATTCAACCATGTTTTTCTCACTCTCAGTTGGAATCAACACATTTGGGATTTTAAAAGGGGGAGAGGGAGCTATTTGTGTAATACTGCTGTCATATTTGGCTACATATTAAAAACAATAAATGAGCTTTTGTTTTAATTTCTTAAATACTTTTACCTTGTCTTTCAGCCTCATTTTGTTTCCTTTCCTCCCCATTAGTCTTCAGAACCTATCGTGAAAGAAACTGGGTGCTGAGTCCAGAGCCACAGGCTAATGGCATGCTAGAAAATCCTTGTGCTTCTAAACTTGCAGTAGTATGGGAACTGACACCAATTAGAGTGAGCTACAGAAAATAAAGGATGCAAGATGTCCTAGCATGTGACTGAGTGAAGACTTTGTCCCTGTCCCTGGTCACAGTGCCCAGACTGAACTCTCCTGCATCAGACACATGGGATTTTAACTGCCAATTTAAATTCTAGAGCTTGAATAAATCAAAGTACCTCCGTAGAGTTCTTACCTCTGTTGTGAGTCTTGCTTTATGAGTTCCTCTGATTTTCCAAATGAGTTCCTCAAGGCTCTGTATTAGCTGATCCTCCCTTTCCCAAACTGGAAATGATTGTACCTCTTTCTCAGGGGCTTTTGGATACATGCCTCAGATAATTTATGTGGAAGGTGTGAACGGAGGTGCTTCAATTTCCAAATATTCTTTCTGTTTCCTCATCTGCCTTTGTTGGACTGTCCTTTAAACACCACCAAGTACACCCAGGCCTGAACCCAGGATGGAGAAGCACATGATACCTGAAGTGTCAGAAATTCCAAATGGAGGTATTTCCTGAGCAACTGCTCTGTGCAATTCAATTATGATTTTAAAATCTTAACCTCTGTATGGATTTTTTGGACTGTATTGATTAAAGTTCAATATCACAGAGTAAATTCAGAACTCTGAATTCATTCAATTTTAAATGGTGTGAATTGTCTTTATGATGCCAAAAAAAGGAAAAATTTTTAATGCAAATCATGCAACTTTCCCTAACAGTAGAGAATCTCTAAGCTAATGCTTTAAAGAGGTCACTTATTTTGTGCCATTTCTTTAAATGATGCAGTGGAAATGAACCTGAAAAATAAGTATTAAAGAACAAAGATGCTAATGACAAGTCATACAACTGTTAAATTAGCTGTAGCCTTGTTGTTGTTGTTGTTATTTTTATTATTATTATGGTACTGGGGGTTGAACCTAGGGGTGAAATACTATTGAGCTGCATCTCCAACCTTTTTAATTTTCTTTTTTTTTTCCTTGAGACAGTCTTACTAAGTTGCCAAGGCTGGCCTCACACTTGTGAAGCCCCTGCCTCAGCCTCTCAAGTCACCGGGATTGCAGGCAGGAGCCACAGAACCCAGATGGATTAATCTCTTGTAAATCTGAAGACCGCATCTCACTGATTACCTCTTCCCAACCACTATTTCCAGAATCAGAGTCTTCTGACATGCAGCATGAAATTTTTATCAAACATTTATTAAATGACTTGACTGTTACAGTTAGTGTACAGTGTGGTGAAGGAGACAAACACTTTAAAATGTATGGTAAATCAAGCATTATAGGTCCCAGGATGGAAGTATTTACACAGAACAGTGCAATCACCTAAGCAAAGAGTTAATCTGTGTGGAAAAGGCCAGTAGCTTTCATAAAGCAAAGGGTATTTGAACTACTGCTTGATCTTGACAGACAAGTAGCTCTTCAGCAAGTGTGGCCACACCAGGGAAAGGTGAGCTATCAGGAAATGAGAGCCAGGGAATGGCCAAACCAGAGTTGGGCCCTCCATGATGTTCATGACCTTACATTTTTCCTCCAAAGCAATAGGTGCATTCAAATCTTCTTAGAAAAATCTCCCAGTAGACAGGGGAATGGATGAATGGCATGGTAGGCACCTGGGAGGCTGTTCTGGGGGTGATGGGGGGGTGTCTGTCTACAGCTTGATGACTCTTATTCTTTCTTGTTTCTCCACTCTTCATCCCAGTGGATTTAGTCTCTACTAATAAATGCCACACTCATCAGTACATGTGAGATTATCCTCTCCCCTTGCAGCTACCCCTTCCAGCAAATTTTGTTTTTTTTTCCTCCAAGGTCACAGCACAATACAATTTAACAGATTTTTCCATCACATCAGCCAGAGCTGCCCAGGTTTACCTATGTCCTATATGAAAAATCTCTTCTTTTGTTTTCTAAAATCATAGGGAGACCTGGACAATCAACATTGCTTGAGATGGAATTTAATATTTTTCTCTGATGACCATAAAGCAGGAAAATGACACATATTGTCAGTTTCCTTCTGGTCATTATAGACATAATTAATAACTTATTAGAGGTTTGGGTGGAGGACATTTGGGTGATAGGGTTTGCCCCCTGAAATCAATGGCCTAACAGTTTTTCCTTCTTTTTTGTACTTAGCCCATCAGGTTGTCCTCTGAATTAATGATTCAGTAAGTGCTCAGTCTATGGTAATCACAGAACTCAACAAATCTGAATTAAGGCAAGGAAAAGATCAAAGTCTGTTTCATAGAGATGGAGGCCCGAGGCATGGTGGAGCCTCCATCGTGGGGACAGTCAAATGTCTATAAAGGGCAGAACTGGACTTCAGACCCAGTAGGGATCCGAATGTTGAGATTGACAGAAACTAAAGACAAAGTCTCCGAGATTCTAGACAGCAAGAGGATTTCAAAGGGTGAATTCAAACTGTCCCTGGATACTTTGAGTATATTGAAGTGTCTCAGAGCTCTCCAAGGAAGCAGATAAACACCTGATTTAGTCATCAGGAGAACTATGAAAATGTCAGCTGTAAAGGAGGCCAACTGGCTCACACGACCCTGGCTCTGTGTTCAAAGATCACAGCCTTGGAGTTCAAGCGCATTTGCGCTGCGAGTGAGGGCGCGTGGCTTCTGCCTTGGAGATGTAAGGAGCTGGTAGAACAAAAACCAACAGGTTCCTCATGCTACTTTAGGCCTCCTGCTCGCAGGGAGCCAGATTTCTGATGTACACTCCACTGCCCTAGGGTGTAACCTGAATACAGGGAGGAAAGATGACTGTGCAGAAATAGAGAAAAGATAGAAACAGACAAGAAACTCCTGCCTTAGCTGATGCTGATTTCCCTGATCCAGGCAGGGGGTGAGTTCAGATATGTCATCTACATATCTGTTTCTTCAAGTCTAATGAAGAGCACTTACAGTTTTGGGGAATTTCAATAATGTGTCAAAGGGAACACCAGTGAAAGTCTCACAGAGTTTGCAACTTCAAGATATACAGAATCGCCAGCCACTGCCAGTCATGGGCTTATTATTTTCTGAGTTGCTATCACTTTAAAGGACAACAGACACACGTGGCCTCCCACAGTAAATGCACTTCAGAATTGACAACATGTCCTGATAAATGCTCATTGACCCCCTTTACTGTGCATTATTCCAATGGCTGCAACAAACTTTACTTACAGCCTTTGAAATTCTTCCAAATACTATGCTCACATTTCTTTATGGTGAACTTTACCAACATTTGAAAAAATGTTGGTAAAGTTGCAGAACTCATTGGGCTATTTTTCCCCAGACTGTCTTTACGTAATTGCAATTTTGATATTTTTCCAAAAGGATTCACTGTGGTGTGAACCTTGATAGAATATGAAGCAAATTTCTCCTGCTGGAGTTTGGCTGTAAGCCCAGTGGATGGGCCGCATAGATTATTCTAAATGCCATAGGATCTTGCATCTTATTTCTTTCCAGAATGTTTTAAATGTGCATCCAGATGCCTTGAAGTGAGATACTGAATAAGCAAAGCATATTGCAAGAAAGAGAAATTGAGACTTGCAAAAAAAAAATTAAAAAATGAAGCTCCCATTTTAAAACAGTGCCACTGGAATTTAAGTAGATATCATCTGAGGAGATGTGTGTTATTTGAACAAGACCAGATCCCAGCAGGTTAAACAGCAATCGGGCAAATCTAATAGGAGCTCTTGTGTTAGAGAGAAAACTTAAAAGATGGGCTTTGGTGACCTGGGAGAATCCCCAGTTGCACATGAGGTAATGAACTCTGGCAGAGGGGAGTGTGTATGGAAGGGGAAGGAATCCATTTGGATTTTCTATTATTTTGCTTTTTGGCCTGTTGTGAAGCTTTATTTTGGCTCTGGGATGGGAGTTCATTTACTTCAGACAGACTGTTGCAGCCAGTTTGATTTTCTTGACATAAAACTGCAACAAACAACTGTCAATGGTAGTCACCACTCAGAGCATGAAGACAGCCCCCACTAAAGCAGAAGGAAGGTTCTGTGGTGGTTGCTTTTTGCCCTTCTCATTAGCATCAATCTGGGGCTGCTGGATCCTAGAGACTCCTGAAGAGCATCAGTTTGCATACATCAGTTTCCAGAGAAAACTTTCCTCTCACTGCCAATTGTCATCAGGATATCAGATGCCTCCCCAGGAGACCAAGGAAGGGACAAGTTCTGTTACATCATGCATGTGACCTCTCATAGCCTAATTGCTTTATCTATGAAATGAGGATAAAAATAGTACCTACTTCCGAGAATTGTTATGACCAATAAATGATTTTAAATACTTAACTTTGTGTTCTGCCATACCACTCAGTAACAGTTAGCAATGTTATCATTGTTGCCTAAGAAAGGTATGTTGATTTTGATAGAGAAAAAATGTTGTCTAGTTCATAAGAAGATAAGTTTAGGGCAAAAAAAAAAAACAGAGGGGAACAATTAACTGGATGAATAGATTGCAAAATAAGCAGGAGGGAAATTGCTTCTCTTGCTATCTTTCTTAGTCATTCTCCCTGGTGGAATCTCATTTTTCTCCATTATCTAAGTCCGTTCCCTACCATAAGATATGGAAAAGCACAAAAGGAGGTATTTAAAACCTTAAGTGATAAGAAAATTAAAAATTAAATGCAAAAACACATCTATGTTAAAGAAAGATAGTGGGTTCTAGAGTCAGGCGCAGCGGCACACGCCTGTCATCTCAGCTTGGGAGGCTGAGGTAGAAGGATCTCAAGTTCAAAGCCAGCCAAAGCAAAAGTGAGGCACAAACCAACTCAGTGAGTCTTTAAATAACTGTCTTTAAATAAAAAATAAAATAGGGATGCGGCTCAGTGATCCAGTGCCCCTGAGTGCAATTCCTGGTACAAAAAAGATAGTGGGTTCTAGAATCTAAAGAGTAATCTCCCTTGTCTTAATTCATTTGTAATTTATTTGCAATTTATTTGTAGTTTCATGGAAAACTAAGTCATGCTTATGAGTGGTTATTCTGAAAACTTTTGTTACGTGTCCACCTTGAATTTCTGTTTGGAAAACATTTCCAATGTGTCTCACTCATTCTCACACACTTTATACTGATGGCCTAAGTCAGAGTCCAGCCTCTGAACTCTTTCTGCCCACAGAACATGTCTGACACCAAATGCATGTGTGTTGTGGACACAATTCCCACACCAACTATTATGATTTCGATAGGAGGTGTCCCCCAAACGCTCATCTGCGAAACAATGCAAGCAAATTAAGAGGCGAAATGATTGGGTTGAGAACCTTAACCTGATCAGTGCATTAATCCACTGATATGGATTAACCAGGCAGTAACTATAGGCAGGTCTGGTATGGTTGGAAGAAGTAGGTCCCTAGGGGTATAACTTTAGAGATGATATTTTGCCCTTGGTGAACAGAGCTCTCTCTGCTTCCTGATTGTCATGCCCTTCCGCCATCATGTGCTGCCTTCCCTTGGAACCAGAGCTATGGACTCAGCCTTCTATGGACCAAGGCTTCTGAAACTGTGAGCCAAATAAACTTTTCCTCCTCCAGTTGTTAGGTCTTTGGTCACAATGGAAAAAAACTAACTTAAACAGCTACCATTTCTCCTATTCTCTGGACAACCACTCCATGTCTTACCATCGAATTCAATCCTGACAATAACTACCCACAGTTAGCACAGACCCCTCAGGTTAATAGCTCAGTCTCTCAAGGGTGTCTCCAATCGCACATCTTGGGGTCTCATAGGAGGGAAACTGCTTCTCTTACTACTTTCTTACTCATTCTCCTTGCAAATTTCATTTTTCTCTATTATCTAAGTCAGTATTTTCCTTTCCCACTTGAAGATATAGAAAAGCAACAGGGAGAGGACTTAAAACCTTAAGTGATGATAAAATTAAATATTTAATGTGAAAACACAAGTCTATGTTAAGAAAAGATAGTAGGTTATAGAATTTAAAGAGGTATTTCTAACAACCAGCTACAAGTTCTTCTGGTTCAATAATTTGCTAAAACAGCTCACAAATTTTGCTTACTGTTGTTTGTTTATTATAAAGGACACAACTCAGGAATAGCCAGATGGAAGAGATGGACAGGGCAAGGTATAGGGAAGAAGATCCCCCATGCCCTCTCTGTGCCTTCCCAGAACACTGATGCATTCACCAACCTGGAAGCTCTCCAGACCATCATACAGGGGTATTTTGGGAGGTCTCCTTACAGAGGCATTAAATTGTCAACCCCTGGTGATTAATTCGATCTCTGGTGTCTCTCCCCTCCCTGGAGGTTGTGTGATGGATCTAATCATGTTACCTACAGCTCTGAAGGGAGATATGCCAACTGAATCATATAGGATTGCATCGTGGGGCAAGGCAACAGCAAGATAAAGTTGTAGGGAGCAATTTACATGCAGCAAGTAGTGTGGGAATAGCTTGGTTTCTTAAATCCCCATAGACTGGCTATTATGAATATGTAATTTTAAAGGTTCTAGAACATAGGAACTATTCTTGGTTGTCAAGTACCTAGCCCAGGAGTCATTAGGGTAAATGTACTGCAACCTCAAGTGGGAACCCAATAAGGAAAGTGGTTGGAGGTGTACTTAACTGGTTATTCAAGAAGGGGGACTGGCCCACCTCCAACCAGGACCTCCAAACTGGATCAAGACCACATTTAAAATAAAACCAAACCAAATCATACTAGAGTGAAGCAGTGAGGGTGGTGAGACTTGGTCAGATTGTGGTTATATTTGAAATAAGATCCAATAGGTTTTGCTCATGGTTTATATATGGGACAGAAGAAGAAAGAGGAGTTCATAGGCTCCCCAAGTTTTGGAACCCGAGTATAAAACAAAGCAGTCGCCATCATCTGAGATGGACAAGACCACAAAATGAACTAGTTTGTAAGAAAGCATTAGAAGCTGTTTAGAGCATTTTGTGTTTGGAAAAAAAAATCTAAGTGAACTTATTGAACAGAAAATAAATTTATGGCCTCTGAAGTCAAGCAAGATGTCTGGACTGGAGATATAAATTTGAGAGTGTTTGACATAAATATGATATCTAAAGCCATGGGACCCAATGAGATCATCCAGAAAGTGAATGCAGATAGGGTAAATATGTGGCCAAATGACTGAGTACTCAGGATAGTCCAACATAAAGATGTTAGCCCAGGGGCAGCAAAGAGTGGAAGAAGAAAAAGGGGGTATCTACTCTCAGGATCTTCGTAAACACTGTTTCAAGATTACAGAAATATTCCAAGTCATGGGCAGTCAAAGTGCACATTAAAATGTCAATAAGTTGCCACTTCAACCATCCGATTGTAAAGTGGTTACCAGATGCAGATGTTGTATCAACGTCTACCATACTTGGAAAAGTAACTGGGACAACTTTCTGCAGAGCAATTTCTCATTGCATAAAAGGAAGACCCCCAAAATTTAACTTTGAAGATCTCAAATGCTAGAATTGGCCCAGTTTTCCACATTTGCTATTAGTCAGAGATGATTTCTATAGCATTTGTTGCCAAGGCTCCTGAGCGCACTGACCAAGAGTCCCCTCCACAGCTGATCTAAATGTGGCCACTTTTCTGACCTTGGGCTCGGGCTGACATTTCACGTCACCCCACAACACATCTGCTAACTTGTTTATAGCTCTACCTGATAAAACGGTGCCTCTCACAGAGAGGTATAGATAGACCTCCCCATGGAGGAAGATGTCCCATGCTCTGCTCCATAATCAACATCAGAAATGATGAGAGATATTTTTCTCTATGCCCAGTGCCTATAAGAGTGCCAAGACATAGTAAGTATTCAATTAATATTTTTGAATTAATTAGAGTCAGTGAATGAATGGATGAATGAATGAACTGCTTGGTTTTCACTGAGCTATTCACTGCTACAGTATTTTCACTGGCTCTAAAGAAAGGGTATGAAGTGTGCCTCTTGGGCAGAGGCCATGCACGATCAAGGCTGAGTCAACCATGGCTCAACCACCCAATAGCCTTAAAAACTCAAGAGTTCCTCTCAGTGTCTTTTCTCTTGACATCCTTGGGTCTAGTTAGGTTTTGTAGATCAGGCTACTCGTGATCCCAGACTGGCAGGTTTAGGGATGGACAGATTTCTCCTGCTTGTGACATGCACCTGTTTACCATGGTCTTCCTGATTCTGGAAAACTCTGGCTCTTCCATTGTCTTGCCCACTCCCCAGCCAAGGACCAGTGAAAAGCTTTCCTACTGTTTCTGGCCATGATTCTTTGGCCATCTACATTAAGGAATCCTGTCTTCTTCTTTTTTTTTTAATCTCACTGTGAAAATCATCTAAATGTGCCCCTACCCGACCCTTGAAGCTTCGGCTTCTGTAAGACAAAATGGGGAAAGGGAGTATTTTATTTCCTAACTTTAGTTTTTTTCTTAGGCACTTCCATAGCATGAACTAATAGCATAGAACAAACAGTTCTTGAATGAGGTAGATAAGAGGCAGAATAAGAAGAAAAAACAAAAAACAAATAAACTCATAAAATATGCACACATTATTAACTGGTGAGATTCATCCCTCTCTTAATAAGCTATGGTCAGAAGAAAATTAATCAGTGTATGACCCCAAGTTTTAGAGAAAAGAAAGAACGAGCACACTTTTAACTAAGAGTGGGAGCACCAGGCTTGAAGCTGACATTTTTTGGAGGGCTTCTGTGTGTGTGTGTGTGTGTGTCTGTCTGTCTGTCTGTCTGTCTGTCTCTCTGTCTGGGGATTAAACCCAGGCCCTCATTATCCCCAGGGAATTACTAATTACCTTAGTACTTCCTTAAAAGCTAGTATGATAGGACCAACTGTTGTTGATAAAAATTCCAGTTCAATCCAACCACATTTAAAATATTCACTTCTTTTTTAAAAATAAAAACAGACCACAGGAAAAAAACTCCCTGAATTATTAGTTTTAAAGAGATGAATAAGTGACACCTAGCAAAACATATTACTCCATGCATTTAGGAAATGCATGGATATATTTGCTCATTTGAATGAAGCAGAAGACTTAAACCAGACATTTTTTGTAAAAATAATTTACTTGCTTCAAGAAGGATAATGGCACTTAGTTGTCACTTAGTTTGGGGAAATAACTAAGTCTAAGAGGTACTGATCATTTGCTGATTTTTCTACCTCTAAATGCAGCCTAAGTTATCTTAAATCAAACACTGTGACTCAAATGCCTTATATTTTATAGCTGCCAAGACAGCTATAAAAGAACATTTCATTATATTTCAACTGTATGCACTTTTCTTGAGTTTTCTATAGACTCTGGTGACTGTTGTATGCATGTTTTATCTTCTTAGTTTACTCTGTTGTACTTTGGATTGTAATTCCCAGGTAGCAGATAAAAGGTTTCTTCAAAGACAGAGAGAGGTGTATCTTCTAGAACAATCAGCACTGCATTTTTTTTGGGGGGGGGGCTGAGTTGCTGAGGCTGGCTTTGAACTCGTGATCCTCCCTGCCTCAGCCTCCCAAGTGCTGGAATTACAGGCATGCGCCACCACGCCTGGCTCAGCACTGTATTTTGAAGTCATGAAAGGGCTAAGTAGGAAAGAGACCTGATTTGGTAGGGCATGAGCAGGGGAGACAGATTACCTCCAGAAACTGGAACTCTTGGGCTATTACTTAATACAACACCTTCAGCTCAAGGATGGGCTTGGCTCTTTTGGAAATGATTTGTGATCTAATTTGAGATTGTTGTTTATGATCCTAGCACCTAGTTTATTTCATTCTGGCAGATAACATAAATAATTGTGTGCTGTAGATAGGAAAATTCAGAGGTTAGGAGTTGCCGAGTAGCTATGGCATCTCTAAGGCTTCACTGATCACATCCAGAGAGTTAATCATTTTCAGGTTAAAGAGTTTTGCTTGTCTACTCACTCCCCATCACTGTTGGGAAGAAAAATCCAGCAGCATACCTGGCATATAGCAGGTATTCAATAAAGGTACATTTCCTTCTCTCAGTGAGGTGAGTGAATTAGTACGTTATAGAGAAAACTAGTCCCATGGATGTTCTGCAAAAGAGTGGATTCAGGAGGGATAATTGGAGGGAATTTCTGAGACCAATTTCTGGGTCCTCTGGGAACTTCAAACTGCCTATCATGTATGGAGTGGGTTAAAAGCAGAGACCAGGAGTCACATTATCAGGGATCTCCCTTTCTTATCTGTGAGACTCAAGCTACATGTTTAACCTTTTCTTTCTTTCCAATAAAATGAGGATACTAATATCCTCTATTAATAGGATTAGTGTGTTAATATTTATAAAACACAACAGTGCCTAGCACGTAATCAGTGCTAAACAAATTTGTTAAATAACTACAGTCTCTGAGAAATTCTTCAGAAAAAAGTTGAACCTAGAGTTTCCCAAGCCATCTTTGACCACAGAAGCCCCCATCCCATCCACCAGCAGGGACCTGCTCCTCAACACCTTTCCACAAAAATCTTACCCAGGGCAACAATGCTTCAAAAGGTTCTTTAGAAAACCCACTGGAGAAAGTTCGTTGATTCTATTCTTATCAAAAGATTAAGAAGAAGTTTGAAAGGGTTAGGGTTAGGGTTAGTGTATCTATTCTTCATATTTCTCAAAGCCTCAGAAATCAAAAGAGAAATTTCCAGAATACACAAAGGGAAAAAAGTTCCAAGTTAAAGAAGTGCATGTAATACTGTTGATTTTCATCTTGAGTCTCACTGTGGGGTATCATAATAATAGGTAGCTTGCACTAAGTGTTAATGTACACCAGGCACATATCCAGCCTGTTTACAGGCAATTCTGAATCATAACAACAATCCTAAGATATAAACACTGTTCACCCCCATTTTATAAATGCTGAGGTCACTCAGCTAGAAACCATTAGAGCCAGGAATACAAACACAGGAATTTATAACCCACGATCCATGCTCAGGAGGCTCCTCCATTGCAGATATTCAAATTACTTCACTCCAGATCCCATACATCCTTCCACCCAAGAGACTCATGATTCCCAGCCCAAAGATTTGTGGTAGAATCAGGTACTTTTACAAACAGTCTGCTGTGGGGGTTAACTTGCATCATAGGAATCATTTTACACAGTAGCTATTGTCATATCCAATTATAAAAAAAAATTCTAAAACAATAGGCAATTAACCAGAATGCATAATTTTACTCATAATCTGTCCCCCTCGAATATTTGACATTTTGACATATTGTCTTACTCTATTCCTGATTCCATAAGAAAATGGCAGAGTGGGTAAATTATCAATGATAGACATGTATTTCTCACAGTTCTGGAAGCTAGGAAGTCCATGATCAAGGACTGGCAGATTCAGTGTCTGACTGAGTCTGGTTTCTGCTTCCAAGATGGCGGCTCCTTGCTGCATTCTCTGGAGGGAAGGAATCACGGCAGAAGAGGTCAAAGCACAAAACAGGGGATCACCTCTCTCTTCTAAATCCTTTGATAAGGGAGCTAATTCCATCCATGAACATAGAGCTCTTAAGATGTGATTGCCTCTCAACATCCCACATCTTGATATTGGCACTTTGGGGATTAAATCCCAACATATAAATTTTGGAGAGACACATGCATTGAGATCATGGCACACACCTACTAAACAGAGGAGTGGGACCTGAATCTAAATGTTCTCACTTCAGTAAAGAGCTCTTTCCGCTGCATCTCACTCATCAAAAACTTTGGGAATCTCACTGGGATCTGTCTTTGTTGTTCTTTCCACTTGCTGACATTTAACAAATACCACTGCAGAGTCTTCTTTGCTATCTCCAAATGCTGAAACACACTGTAGAGTTCTCAGGCACTGGCAGCGTGTGCCTGTTTCATCTCGGTTTGGTCATCCATGCTGATAGCACACACGTCAGCATGTGGAAGGATTCAAGAAGACCCAGTGACAAGGACTATGTCACTTTTGCACCATCTGGGCTCCATGTCATTCAAGAAATATTCAAAATGGGCCTTCATGTAAGAAACAAAGTAATTTTTATAGCTGTTATTGTTGATAACCAATTCAGTATAATGACTTTAAACTATGGAAATCCAACCCAACCCAGAACATTTTCCCTTTTGTGCAGCACATAAACAGATGGTTACATTAAACAAAGAAGAAGAGGAAACATCTAATGTTCTCAGATGTTCAGAGAAAAAATACCTTATACAGCAAAATCTGTAATATACACATATTTAAATACATAATCAGGTTTTTATTTCCAATCTGTTGAAATTAAACATATCCATCTTGTCTATATTATTTTGGTGTAAATATCAGAATTATACTTGTTTTTAAGTGCCATAATTCTCTTCAACTGCCATCATACATGTACCTGCATGTAGATAACACCCACAAATCATATATACTCAGCATGCTTCTGCTATTAAATGTTAAGCAAGATCCTCACAGCTTAGAAAAAGCACCATTGTCCACCAATGGACAGAAGCATGGGTATCAAGATCTGCTATAGTTTGACTTCTGACTCTTAAGGATCTCCACATGTGTTAAAGCCTTGGTCCCAAGGAGAACTATTGGGAGGTGATAAGAACTTTAATATGTTGGACCTTGTGGGAGGAATTTGGGGGCTAGTCATGAGGTGAGTGGGTTTGGCTTCTTCATGTGCTCTTGCCATGATGTGCTGCCTCACCATAGGTCCAAAAGCAATAGAATCAAAGGATCATGGACTAGAATCTCTGAAATTGTAAGCCAAAATAACCTTTTTCTCTTTATAAGTTTATTATTCTCAACTATTTGTCATAGTAATCCAAAGCAAACTAATGTGGGACCTCAAATTATATTGACTGAATAAGCTTACTATTAGGTATGGAGTTGCTATTTAAAAACCCTCTGTGATAAATAAACTAACATATATATCACACATCACATCCATGAAATCAGTATCCTGTCCAAAGGTGGCTCTTCCCTTGCTAGGTTCTCATTTCTCTTTTTCCTCAGGTACTGAATCCTCTCTCAGGATCAAGATTCTAATTCTTAACACTTATCTCTAGCCACTAGGAATGCACTGCCCCTCTCTAGACTTGCTGAGGGAAACAGGGAGACAACTTATCCTTGATTGTTTTTCTATGTAACCGCATTAACCTAGAAAAACACTAAACCAGACAGGATGCCAGACAAACAAGGGCAAACCAGGACTGTCCCAAGCAAACTGGGACATATATATGGCCACCTTATCTATAGAGCGTGTATTTTATGCAATATTAACTAGAGGTGATATTCAGCTTGATTTTGCTATCATAGCCACTTGTGATGGTTAATTTTATATGTCAGCTTGACTTTGCTAAGGGATTCCCAGACAATTGGTAAAACATAATTTCTGGATGTGTCTTTGGGGGTATTTCTGGAGGAGATTAGACTTTGAATCTCTAGACTGAACAAAGAATATCACCCTCACCAACATGGTGGTAGTGTTCAATCTGCTGAGGCTCCTAAAAGAACAAAAGGCAGGGGAAGGGCAAATTTGTTCTCTGCTTGAGCTAGATCAAACCTCTTACCCTTGAGCATCAGCACTCCTGACACTAGAGCCTTTGAACTTGGACTAGAATGGCAACACAAGCATTCCTGGCTTTTCAGTTTGCAGAGGAATGACCATGGGACTTTTTAGCCTCCAAAGTTTCCTCATTAATGAGTTCAACATAATAATTCCTGTTCTAAATATCTGTATTGAATTATATTGGTTGTTTTCCTGAAGAACCCTTATTGCTTCTTTCATATCTATTTTAGACTTTCCCTTCCTTAAGGGAGAAACCCTGGTGAGGGATTCAACCATTCATTTCTTTTCTCATTTATTCACATGACAAATACTTATGGCCAGCCCACCACAGCTGAACCTTGGTGACCCAGCAGTGATGAAACTGGTTACATCCCCTACCCTTAAGGAAATGGAGGAGATTAAACACTGGAAAACCAACACACATGTAAATAAACATAAATCAACATTATGATAAATGCTTTGGAGAAATAAAGCCAAGAATGTGAGTGGGCTGGCTGCAGTGGGGCAGGGGAAAAGTTCGGGTGCAACGTCCCCCCTAATCCAGCATGAAACTGTAATTATTTAACCAAGTATTCCCATTGAAAAAAGAAACAATGGTAAAAAAATTACATACCTTTTCTTATGAATTCTAGGGAAGAGCTCTGACCCAGAGCCTCCTTTGAACAAAGAGGACAGAAGTTCCTTCTTCCATAATGCCCACAGTAGACAGAAGAGATCTGCGTGGGGGATGGACTCCAGCATAAAGGAAGCCTTGGGTATAAGTGGAGCAGGAAGGAAACCAGCAGCCTATGACAGGATGAGACCACTCTAGAGAAAACTAATATAATAAAATTGATTAATTAATAAAATAATATCTTAATCTTTTTTTAGTTTTTTAAATTTTTTAAATTTGTTCTAATGAGTTGTTCATGACAGTAGAATGCATTTATACATTTTGATAGATCATACATAACTGGAATGTAACCTCTGATTTTTCTGATTGTACATATTGCAGGATCACATCAGTCATGCAGTCATATATGTACATGAGATAATAATGTCCATTTCACTCCACTATCATTCCTATCCCCATGCCCCTTCCCCTCCTTTCACTCCCCTCTATCTAATATAAAGTAATTCTTTTCTTCCCTATTTCCCTCCATTGTGAATTAGCATCTGTATATCAGAGAAAACATTTGGCCTTTGATATTTTGAGTTTGGCTTATTTTGCTGAGCATGATATTCTCCAACTCCATCCTTTTACCAGAAAATGCCATTCTTCTTTTAAGCTGAATAATATTCTGTCATATATACATACCACATTTTATTTTATCCATTCATCTCTTGAAGGGCACCTAGGTTGGTTCCATAGTTTAACTATTGTGAATTCAGCTGCTATGAACATTGATGTGGGTGCATCACTGTAGTATGCTGATTTTAAGTCCTTTGGCTATAAACCAAAGAGTAGGATAACTGGGTCAAACGGTGGTTCCACTCCAAGTGTTCTGAGGAATCTCCATACTGGTTACCATAATAGTTGCACCATTTGGCCATAATCTTTAATTAATAAAGTTAATACACTAATGTAGCATTTAGAGCCAGAATTTAATACTGTTCCTCTCTACTTAGAAATGAGAGAGTTAAATTATTTAAATTTTATAATTTCTATAAAATTAAGAAAATAATAGTTCTTACCATATGGCATTTTCAGTGTGAATTAAATGAGCCAAAATGGGTTAATATACATAGATCACTGTGCCTAGCACATAGAATGTGTTCAATAAATAATTCAAAGTATGTTCTCCACTCTGTTATAAAAAGTGAATTTATATTGTCTTATATTGAAAGTATATATTTTCCTAACAGAGGCCTGTACTAGTGAATAACCCAATCGACCCAGGTACTTGATTATGTTGAATATGAGAAATGCCTAATGAGACATGCATAATATGAGATATGACCAAGAGAGTAGGGTACCACAGAAGTCAAGAGGTACAAGAGAAAAGCCCTGAGTAAGCAGAACCCATAGTCAAGGAAAGGAGAATAGCTGTCAATAATGGCAGAAGGGCCATGGAGAATGGGAAACTGAAAATTAGAGGGTCAGGTTTGTGTTAGCATCTGAGGATTTTTATTTTCTTCTAAAAATTGTTGCAGTTCTCATGAGAAGTTACCATGCCACACTCAGTCAGTTACTACATGATGACAAAACAGCTGCCAGGAGCTCTAGACTTGCATCCCCACACCTTCAATTCCTGTAGGAAAAAGAAAAAAGATAAAACAAAACAAAACCAACACCATGCATCTTTTCTCAAAGGGCTCTGCAATTGTACTAAGATACCATTGTGTGGGTTTTAATTGGGACCCTTGCCTGTCCCTAAGTGAATCAATGTGGCTGGGATAAAGAAGTATTCTGAGGAGTCCCATGCCATCCTTGAGGTCAGATTGGTAACAATAATTCTTATACTTTATGAACTGAGATTGGTAGTAGGGAGATTATTCAAAGGCAAACTTGGGGTTAAAAATGGATACCAGCAATAAAACAACCATCTCTTCTTTGGTTAGTCCTTGTAAAAAAATGAGTGGGCACAGTTGATTTACTTGAAATGAACAGAGGAGGCAGACCCACCACCTTGTTAGGTACCAGTGGTAGCTGGGCTCCCTCTCAGAGCTTCTCAAGGTCCAAGGTAGAAGCTGGACACCTTGACATCATCATCTATATAAATCTACAGAATTCTATGTATATCTAGTTGATTTTCATCATTTCTAATTGGAAGGCTTATTTCATTATTTCAATGAACCTTCTTTAACATTAATCAGTTCTGTTATAGATTTCCCAGAAGCAAAGAGCAGGACTTCAAGGGGCGATGGTGTCTGTGAGCTCTGGACTCTCAGAAGAAATGCAGCATAAGATCTCATGTAAAACCCTTCCTGTTTCATGAGGTTATTCTTTCACGGTTCAGGGGAGAATATTGGCAAGAGTCAAACAGACTCATAAAATTAGATACAGAATGCCAAGTGAAAACACTTTTAAAAAGAAATCAAATAAATATCTGTTATAAAATATTTTTTCACAACACTTCAGTTACGCTTTTACTCTCCATTGAAAATATTCTCATTCTAAACATGGCTTAAAAGCAATGATTCAGCTCCCTGTTGTTCAAGTTCTGCAGAGAATCTACCACTTCAAACTTCTGCACTAGTTCTAAGTTTTTGAAGGATAGAAAGTAGTCATAATAATTTATATACCTACATCCAAACACCAAACAACCCTTCTTTAATTTTTTTTTTTTCTTTTTCAACCCTTCTTTAAATCTTGCATCCTTAGGCTCAAAAATACTGTATGATATCTTCCAAGATTTAGGAATCTACTCACTTTATTAACAATCCAAATTGTGCTCTTCATTTCTTCTCTATCACTAAATCATGGACTATCATAATCGAATTTCTGTGCTTTGTGTTCTCTGAGCACAAGCTCAGGAGCAATATGGATTTTTACTGCCCCAGCAAAAACACAAATGCTTCTGTGATGCCAACAAATAGTGGACCTTCATGTGTGAAGACAGGAGGGAGAGGGAGGAAAAGCTGCACATATCTCTATCCACACAGTTCTTGCTATACACCTTTGGCAAGGTGCCAGTTCTTGCATTTACCCAGTTCTTGCCACACACCTTTTGCACAGTGCCAAATGCTTCAATTTTAGCAGTTAGTATAATCTCCCAGATATTTTAAAATTGATTTTAGAATCACATTTCTTTCCTTCCTCTACCTGAAGTCACACAACACATTTCCTGCCGTCGTGCCTGTGTCTTTCACGTATGTCCATTCACAGAGCTAATTTCATCCTGGAACTCATCAAATTGCTTTCACTTTCTGTTTTCTGAGAATGCACCACAGTAGCATCTTCAACTACATTTTTTCTAGTTTTTCCTGAAGGGAATTAATAGATGATTATCTAGTCCTTTAAAGCGATCTTGGGAGCTTATGTTTATTGAAAATCCGTGTGTTCTTCATTTGGGCCAAAAGCTGTCTTAGCAAGGAATGAGAATTTCCTGTTCTCTTTTTTTTAATCAGGAAACATAACTGTTCCTCTTTATCTTAATGATGCTTTCTTTGGTGAACATTTTCTGTTTCCTGGGAAGAAGACTCCATCTAACTCTAAAACCTTAAATATGAATGGACTACTAAATACTAAGACTTGCTTTGGAGGTTTCCCTAAAACCCTTTCTTAGAAGGTCACAAACAACAGGAAAGGGGACAAGAATCTCTGAATGGAGTAAATGGTTCACATCATTAAAGAAATTAAAAGGTGGACACGCGGAAGTCTTGTGTCTGGTCTTTCCTGTGGCCGAGATAGCACGCCACAGCACAGTGTGCCTGTGCTGGAGGTAGTTATGAAAACAACAAGGTAGCACACGAATGCATGCCCCGGAGTGCCTGTGCCGCCAGTGACCACCATTGACCAAAGGACAAGAGAGGCTGATTGCAATGCGAAGCACAAAGGAGGGGCTGGGAGTAAAGCCCAGTGGTGGAGCCCTTGCCTAGCACATGGGAGACCGTGGGTTCCATTCCCAGAACCACAAAGATGAAAAAGTATAAAGGAGAGTGACGATGACATTGTCTCTGTGCTTTGGTGTGTTGTTAGCTTTCTGTTACTATGACAAATATCTGAGCCAGTTATAAGAGGAAATGTTTATTTGGGCTCACAGTCTAGAGGCTGCAGTCCATGATCTGTTGACCTAGTTGCTTTGGGCCTGTGCTGGCCTATCATGGCAGGAGGACCTGGGGAGGCAAACTACTCACCTCATGACCAGGGACAAAAGAGAGGAAAAGGAAGGGGCTGGGGTGCCACAACACCCCCCACCAAGGGCACAACCCCAGTTACCTAAAGTCCTCCCAGCAGGTCCCCACCTCTTGAAGGTTCCAAACCTCCTGATAGTGTCTCCCTGGGTAACGAGTCTTTCACACACGGACATTTGGGGAACGTTCCAGATCCAAACTGCAGCAGCTGGGAAACAATTTCAAAGAAGTAGACTTTCTCATCGGATTTCCTACCATTTATTTTTTATTTTTACAGACTTCATTTTGATTCAATGTACATATATGGGGTACAAATATTCATTTCTATGGTTGTGCATGATGTACATTCATATCATTTTTGCAAATCATACATGTACATAGGGTAATGATGTCTGTCTCATTCCACCATTTTTCACACCCCTGCTCCCTCCCCCTCTCATTTCCCTCCACATAATCTAAAGTTCCTCCATTCTTCTGTCACTGGTTTCCTACCATTTTTAAAGGTTACTTCCTCCTCAAATTTTAATCCCCTGAAAATGTCTAAATATGTCCTTTTACTACCATTTCCTCCACTTTCCCTTCATCATCAACTCCCTTGCTGTGACTTCTGCCCCACAAGGATTCAGAATCACTAATTCTGCGGATCTCTTCTTTCCCCTTACTTGACATTTTTTCTGCAACCTCATTTTCCTGGAAATCTCTCCATCCATCTTTTGGTGGCACTGAGGTCTGTAGCAGTTTCCTCCCTTTTTTCTCTCTCTTTCTCTGCCTCTCTCTGCAGAGCTGGGGCTCAAACCCAGAGCCTCACACTGAGCTACATCCCCAATCTTCTCCTTTTTTCTGTCACAGCTGCTCTTCGTTGGCTATCACTAGATTCCTCGCTCTCACACAACTTACACCAGACACCCTCTTGAGCTTCAGCCAGTTTACTGGCTTTAACATCAAAAGCAAAACTTGTCCATATTTGTAACCAAGTCCACTTTCTCCCCCAAGCTTCCTCATACCCCTCCAGCCCTGGGAGATACTTTAACTTCCTCTTCCTCCTGAGCCTTTTTGCTTCCTGTACATTATAACTTCTGGCAATGGTTCCTGTGTCTACTAAATTATTCATGTTTGCCTCCTATAATCTTTGTATTCTCCTTCTTGATTGACATTCACCAAAATATTTTTTCTGTGTTCAACTGTTGGCACATCTCCCAGTTGCCTTTAGTACCTATGGTCTCTCTCCATTTATTGATCTTTGCCAACAGACTCTTCCTCAGTACTGGGGAGATGACCAGGACATTATATCTGCTTTGAGGAAGCTTTCAGCTGGGGATGTAGCTTAGTGGAAGTGCATTTGCCTAACATGCATAAGGCCAGGGGTTCAAATCTGATTACTTTGGTAATTACCACCAGAAAAAAAAAAAAAGGAAATTTTACCCCAATACAAGCAGGGGTCTAGAAAAGTAAAATGACTAAACAATTGTAAAAGGTAATAACAGGTCCAAGCAAAAATTCATACACTTCAGACATTAAAAGACCTTTCAGGGATCAGGCAAAGGATTCCAGTGAAGGTGAAGTTTTAAATGACAACTGTGAGATGGATTTAAAGAGAAATAAGAAGCAATGGTATAATTAAAGCTTGGAAGCATTGGAGTAGCTTCAGTTTGTTCTTTATGGCTGAAGTAGAAGATACAACCAGAACGGAGGGAGTGATGGGGCTAGAGAATGAGCTGCATCCATCAGAGTCCCAGGAGGAAGAGTTAGCACACTCAAAACGGTTTAAGTGAACAGAGTTGAATAAAGAGCTGTGCAACTGTGAAAATAATAGTGTTACCCCAAAGTCTATCATGAACAAGAAGCCATTACAACCTCAGACCACAAGGAGTTGGGAAAGGAATGGTGTCACTGGAACCTGGAGAGAGTCCTAGCTGTGTCAGAGAAGCCAGATCTCCTGCCGCAGGCAGGCAGGGGACAATCAGCTCTGAGATGGGTAGCGAGGAAGAAATGAGTAGAATCCTCTCTCACCTCCTGCCGTTTCATCTCCTTTCAGTAGTTCTTGTTGGACAGAATCAAACAGACCCTGGAGAATAAGGATGGCTGATACATCTTTAGGTCAGCCTTCCTGAACGCAGGGTGAGAAAGGGACAAGATGGACGTGATATGGATGTCATGGAATAAGCATGGGCATTTCTGCGTCGGTAGATATGGGCTTTGTATTTCTAACTTTTTAGGGCATGACCATATGCAATTTTCTCTGCTCAAAATCTTTATTAGATCCATTCTTCCATGTCTTGACATCTTTATCCTATTTAAGATTAATTGGTAAAACAAATCATGCAAGCTATCATGAATTTCACTTCAATATAATTTTCTAAATTTCAGAACATATTTTAGTGATGAGATAACTCTAAGCTGATGTATATTTCACTAAGGTCACATTAGTTTTGTCAGCTAGAGTTTCCAATCTTTCATTCAATCTTTTGGCTTCAACAAAATTTATATTTTGGCCTATTACAATAGAAATCTGCTAAAAACTTCTCTTCTTGGCATCTGCCCCAAACCATCTACTTTTCTCTTTGGCATGAAGTAAATGAAAGCAGGGAGCTAAATCACACGTAAGCAAGAGCTGTCTCATTTGATAAATGGAGTAAATGTAGGTAGAATTCCATCTGTTTGACAAATGGATCTAATTTAACTAGTGTGGATTTCTCCACTTGGTGAAGATGTTGGTGGTTTCTGCTTTTCTTACCCTAGCATGTACAAAACAAGAAGGCAACTCTTGGCCTCCAAGTTCCCCAGGATTTCCATAAATAAGGAAGAGTATGCTTTGCCTAACAAAGTGACAGAGATACTAAAATCATCATTTGTGATATTCAGAGATTAGCAGGGTTAGGTCAGACACTAAAGGTGTCAGAAACATGCCAAACGTTCTCAAGACCTACCTAAGAAAGTAAGAAAGAGTGGAAGACTACCTCAGAATGAATCAGAAATGGTTTACCATTTAGAATTCTACTTCTAGTAATAAATAAATAAATAATAAATCAAGTATAGGCTAGGCATTTTCAGACATGCAAGTTCTCAAAAACAATGAATTCCCTATAACCCTTTTTAAGGTTTTTGGAAGATATATTTCACCAAAATGAGAAAGTAAAAGGGGCAGAGAGAGGAAGAGAAAGGCCAACAGAGAAGAGAATTTACAAACAGTATCTGGTGTAGGAAAAAAGAGAATTTCCAAGAGAAATTTGGAGATATGTCTGCAGCACTGAACAGTATTATAATTATTATTATTATCATTTTGGGGGGGACTGATTGACATATGAACTTATGTATTTGTGTATGAGAGAAATAGCAGATGTTGTACAATTTATTTCAGAAAATTAATATAAAGAATTTATTCAATTTATATCATCCATTTAGAATAACAATGATATTAAGAATGCATAATGGCAAGCATAGAAAGACAATTAGAGAATATTTGAAAGAACATAAAAGTAAACAAATTAAAAAAATATTAAAAATAGCATAACCAAAATTGATTCTAGGAATTTAAGGTCAGGTCAATAATTAGGATATAGTTTTATATGTTGGGCTATAGTAACAAATTAAAGGACAAGACCATATGATGTTTTCAAATTATAAAAAAAGAAAAATTGGACTGGGGTTGTAGCTCAGTGGTAGATCTCTTGCCTAGCATGTGTAAGGCTCTGGGTTCAATTCTCAGCACCAGGTATAAATAAATGAATAAAATAAAAGTCCATCAATATCAAAAAAAATTTTAAAAAGGAAAAAGCATTTTTTCAATGCAAACCATGTATTACACTTATTTCCAGAATATATCAAGAACTCTATAAAGAGTATTGTATTATAAAATACTCTATATTACTATATTACTCTATTACTCTGTATTATACAATACTCAGTAGAGTATTGTATTATAAAATACAATAATAAAAAGACAAACAGCCCAATTAAAAATAGGTAAAGTCTTTGGACAAACACTTAAGTGAAAAAGATATACAAATGGAAAAAAATCTTACATCATTAGGTGTTAGGGAAATGCAAATGAAAACCACAGCAATAGATCAGTATACTTCTTGAATGGCTAAAACTAAAAGTTTTTAAAAAATTATAAAAAGCAATATCAAGTGTCATTTTGGATGAGAGATAACCCCCATTCCCATTAATTGGGAGTGGGAATGCAAAATGATATGCCTACTTTGGAATAGTTTGGCCCTTCTAAAAAGTTAAACATACACTTACCACTCAGTAGAAATAAAAGCATGCACCCCAAAAGACCTGTATGCAAATGTTTATAATTATTAAAACAGCTTTATTAATTATATCTCTATTGATCATGTTTTTATTTTCTACATATTTTTATGCTTTGACATCATGCGGTCTTGCAGACTCAAGTATGTCTTTTATGCATAAATCATGCAAACCTAAGTTCATATCTGGACCTTCCTCCATTTATCATGGTCCTCGAGTTGGGACAACATTCTCCTGCCCTAAATCAAGAATAGTTGAAATACTGTTGTCCATATATAAATGAAATCTCACTTAGCCGTTAAAAACATGAACCACTGAAAATATCTAATAACACAGGTGGATCTCAAAAAGATTATGTAAATTAGGAAAAGTCAGTCACAGAACGATTGCATAGTCTTCGATTCCATTTATATGACATTCTGAAAAATGCAAAACTAATAACAGAAAGCAGGTCAGCAATAGGGGGTGTTGGAGTCAAGACTGAAAAGTGTCATGAAGGAATGGAGTAATAGAAATCTTCTGCATCTGGATTGTAGTAGCAGTTACATAACTGCATACATTTGTCAAACTTTACAAAATCAGGTTAAAAGGGTGAATTTTACTATATATAAGTTGCATTTATTTTCTCTTGCTGCTAAAACAAATTACTACAACTATGGGACTTAAAACAATATGAACTTTTTATCTTATATTTCTGTAGGTTCAAGGTCCATTGATCTCCTTGGACTAAAATCAAGGTGCAGTAGAGATACATTACTTTCTAGGGCTATAACAGAATCTGTTTCCTGCCTATGACCTGAGAATATCTCTCTCTGAACACTCTGATTGAGTTGCATCTCTCATTAACCGCAACCTGGAAAGCTTTCCTTATTTCAAGGACTTGTGATTAGATTGGGTCTGCAAAGATGATCTAGGATAATCTCCCCATCTCAAGGTTCTTAATTCAAGAACATCTTCAGTTTCTGATTCAGTGGATCAGGTTTTGGCCTGTAATTTGCATTTCTAACAGCTTTTTAGATGATGCTGATGCTGCTGATTCAGGGACCATATTTTGGTCACTGACATAGACATCTGAGAGAAGCTACAAACTCCTAGAAATAAAAGCAGCAAGGTTGTTGGATACAAAATCAACATAAGAACAGAATTGCACTGTATCTAAAAGGAGCATAGAATTTAAAATTCCAATGAGGAATGATCACATTCACAATTAAAAAAATAAGTTTCTCTAGAAGTGAACCTAACAAAAATGTACAAGATCTCAACTGAGGAATGTATAAAATATTTTGCAGGACATAAAAAATTCAAGTAAAACAAAAAGTATAATATATTCTGGTTTGGAGAAAACAGCAGAAAGGTGTCAGTTTTTCCCAAATTATTCTATAATTTGCATACAACCCCAATTGTATGTACATGTATGGCTGCATGAACAGTGTGACTCTGCATTATGTATAGCCAGATAAATGAGAAGTTGTGCTCTATTTGTATACAATGAGTTGAAATGCATTCTGCTGTCATGTAAGACTAATTAGAACAAATAAAAATTTTATAAAAATGTATATGGAAAAACAATTTGAACCAAGAACAACCACCACAATTTTGAAGAAGGAAAACAAAATCGGGGGACTTTTCCTATAAGTAAAACCAACAAAAATTAACTTCCTGAATGCATCAAGAATTCATAATGAGAGGGGTATGAAAAATGGTGGAATGAAACAGAAAAAAAAAAAAAAGAATTCGTACAAACCAGTAAGAATAAAATATCACAATTGAAAAAAGGGACAAAGCAAATAAACAATTGATAGGAAGGAAAACAGAAAAAAATTTAAAAACCCTTTGCAAGATTGGATCCGGAATACTCAAATTAAAATAATAAAGACTATTGCTATGGTCATTTATAGGGAAAAATGTAGAAGTCTGCCAAAATTCTTACTATCAAGGATTTGGAGGAACAGGAACTCTCATTCCTGTTGAGTATGAGTAAATTTACACAATTTCTTTGGGAACTGGAGACCATTAAAACATTATTACATAATCTAGCTATTGTGAATTGAGCAGCTATGAACATTGATGTGGCTGCATCACTGAGGCAATCTGATTTTAAGTCCTTTGGGTATAAGCCAAGGAGTGGGATAGCAGGGTCAAATAGTGGATCCATTCCAAGTTTTCTAAGGAATCTCCACACTGCTTTCCAGAGTGGCTGCACCAACTTGCACTCCCACCAGCAATGTATGAGTGTACCCTTTTCCCCACATCCTCGCCAACACCTGTTGTTGCCTGTGTTCTTAATAAAAGACATTCTAATTGGGGTAAGATGAAATCTTAAGGTGGTTTTGATTTGCATTTCTCTTATAACAAGGGATATTGAACATTTTTTCATAAATCTGTTGATTGCTTGTAGATCTTCCTCTGTCAAGTGTCTGTTCATTTCCTTGGCCCATTTATTGATTGGGTTATTGGTGTTCTTGGTGTAAAGATTTTTGAGTACTTGGTAGATTCTGGAGATTAGTGCTCTGTCTGAAGTGTGTGTGGCAAAGATTTTCTCCCACTCTGAAGGCTCTCTCTTCACATTGCTGATTGTTTCCTTTGCTGAGAAGAAGCTTTTTAGTTTGACTCTATCCCAATCATTGATTCGTGCTTTTATTTCTTGCGCTTTGGGAGTCATGTTAAGGAAATCTGGTCCTAGGCCAACATGATGAAGATTTG
>JAJEJO010053694.1:0-12792 GCA_020662805.1 Glaucomys volans
GTCAGAAGCACAATTTACCCTCAAATCAATGGAGAAGGTGGTGCTTTGTGCACGTGTGTGTGTGTGTGTGTGTGTGTGTGTGTGTGTGTTGAGAGAGGACTTGAAAGAGAGAGTTTGGGAAGAGAGGACTTAGTAAGAAAGTGTACTAGTGACCATCCACCACAGCCTGCAGAGCAAGGAAGGCTCACTTCTCTGACCCAGCAGAATATTGAAAATGTCTTCATGAATCTAGGAATAGCACAAAGAAAGAAAGCCAAAAGTATTCAGGAAGAAGAATATGCTAGCCAATATCAATACAAGGAAATAGCACATTGTTCAAGAAAAGGCTTATACTCAGATTAGTACATGTGGTTCACAAAATTGTCCACCATATAGGATTTACTCTCCTATACTATTGATAGAGAACATTGGGTAGAATATCAGTTTTTCCCCAACCTTATGCATTATCACACCTTTTGCCTTTATTGTCAGCTAGACTTCCTTTTTTGTATATATAGCTCATTCAATTATAAGTCAGATGGAATTTCATTTAACATTTTAAGTAATTTATGTTTTGTGCATATTGTTCACTTATATATCTGTCCATTTTAAAATATTAATATCTCGGTTCTTCTCATCCACCTTTGTTCCACCCATCACATGTTTGCAAACTCTCACCACTTTTTGAAAGACTTAGGATTTTTGAGTATTTATTTTTGAGTATTTTTGAGTAAGTTATAGCAAAATTGAGAGGAAGTTATGGAGATTTCTCACATTCTCACACTAGTCCCCTCCTGCCTTCTCTCTTATCGACCCCTCTCCAACAGTGGTACACTTGGTGCAACCAATAAACTACACTCCCATGTCATTGTTATCCAAAGTCCCTGGCTTATATTAGGGATCACTTTGGTGTCCTTTATCATCTGGGTTTGGACAAACCCATAAAGACATAAATCTACCATTATAGCATTGTGCAGATACTTTCATTTTCCTAAACCTCCTCAAAGTTGTTAGGATAATTTGTTCTCCAGTCTTAAGTCTTATGGGGATACCAAAGAAAGGGAGCACTTTTATTTAGGAAACAAATGTCTTAAAGTGTTGAATGTTAATATGTTGAAGATAGTTTGCTTATATACTTTGATTCCAAATTGTTTTTGTGATGTTTCATATTATAGGATATAAAAATTTTACTCTTTTGTTAGTTTTATAGGGCTGCTGTAACAAATTGCTAGGCTGTGTGTTTTAAACAATGGAAATTTGTTTTCTCCCAGTTCTGGAGTCTGCAAGTCCAAGATCAAGTTTTCTGCAGGACCATTTCTCTGAGACTTCTCTCCTTGATAAGCAGGTGATGACTGCTTGGTCTTCCTCTGAGGATGCACAAGTCTGTGCCCAATTTCCTCTTCTGCTAAGAACTCCAGGCATTGTGAAGTGGAGTCCACCTATGATGTCATTTTACATTTGTTACTTCTTTAAATGCTCTGTCTTCAAACACCATGTTCTGAATGTTCTTAGGGTCAGGGCTCCCAACATTTTGGGTGGGACACAATTCAGTCCATAATATCCCTTGGAACACTTGTCTAAGTCTCCCTGATCCAACCAAAATTCTATGGATTTCTGGTGCACACAACAAATAATTCTTAAAACATTCCAAATTGTAAAATAATGGAAGTAGAGGGACAGTGATAAAAATCTAAAAGCTGTTATTTGGACGTGACTTCTTTTTTCTCTGCTATCTTAGTGTACCGAATTTTCTCATTTTTAGATTCCACCTTTCCTGAAGGAAAAGTTATAGTTCCAAATCATGAATAAGAAAAGCAATAGAAGGAGATCCAAGATGGTGAACTAGATGGAGTCTGCATTCCTTGTTGCCCCGAAACTCGGGATTCAAGCAGAGGAAAATCTGTTTCTCCATGAGGCAGTCTTTGCACCTCATTGATTCCTTACTGTTTACCCCATTTGTCTACCTCAATCACCTACAGTCTGCCAGCATATTGACTACATTTGAGTGCAGATTGCTCACTAACTGCTGCCTATCATCCACCACTTGCCTGTTTGCCTCTTCTGGCCTGCCCATTGTCTGCCTTTCACCTACCATCACCCACTGACCAAAGTTCACCTGCCAATTATCTGCCAGAAACCTGCAGAGCCCGCAGACTGTCAGTGGATCTCCAGCTGCCTGCTGCTGACTGGAAGTCCACAGTCATAGTACCCACAGGTTTGGTTTCACGTGGCTGCTGTCATTTTGGGAAAATAGCCAGGAACTGCAGGACCAGCCCCTGACGAGACTGACAGCACCCCACCTCCAGGGTCCCCGGTCTGACCACCTGCACCCCATACAGACTTGGTGCCCATGCCCTGTGCTGCATCTCCCCATTTGCCAACACGTTTGGAAGCCAGTGCAGCCATCTTGGATTATCCTGAAAGTGGAAACTGTCACTAGGTGGGGCAAATCCCATCCTGAGATGCCTGCTGCACACTAGAAGCTCATTGTCAGGTACCTCTCATACATCAGGCTACTGAAGACTGGGAGGTTTGAATAGTATATGACTGTTATAGTATAATTTTTTCTCTCCTTTGTGAAAATTTTAAAATTTTTATTTCTTTATTTTTCTTGCTATTTTTCTTTTGTTTGCATGTTTCCTCAAAGTCTCTTTCTTCCTTTTCTTATGCTAGCAACCAACTTACTTTGACTACACTTTCATTCTTCCTATAATCTAGAACTTCTTCATACTCTTTTCTTACACTATTAACAGTTACATCCTACATCCCTCCCCATCCTCTTTGTCCTCCATTACAGACTGCAGTTCTCATTGCAAATCCATTTGTTATACTGTAGATAATAATTAAACTCATCCTCTCTGTTTATTACAACAATATTGTTAATGTTTTCATAGGGGTTATTTGGTTTATGAGTGTATTTTATCTGTACTGAGTGTTGCTAATATTGATCTCCCCATTTAAAAGAGAGGTTTTGGGAAATTACAGGGTCACTATAAGCCTATAGGGTGGAAACTGCAATACCCCAGATCTGCATTGCTAGAGGGGAAGATACATGAACAACATGAAAAAACAAGGGAAGAAAGTGTAAGTGCAAAAAGGAAAAAACGGGAGGCAGACCTCGATGGATTCAGAGAAGCCTTTATTCCTTCTCAAAGTCAGGCGTCATTCAGGTCCACTTTCCTGATGGAAAATGGCCATCAGTTACAGGGGGGATCCTGATTTTATAGGGTAGGAGGAGGAGGATGTAATCATTGTGTACGTACAGTTTTGACCACCAGGGGCCAGCTGTACAGGTTAAAATTAGATGCTGAAGGATGAGTGTTCAAATCCTTCCCAATGTCATTCAGGATTAGGTTGACCTGGGGAAGGTCAAGGTTTAGGGCCTAGAATTCCATATCCACCCTTTTCCCCAGGGCCCATTGTTATCAGGAATGCACTGGGAGAGGTTTAATGGTTGATCAGTCTCCTTTCCTGCTTCTCAAGTCACACCGTCCCTTCATTTTACTTGGGGAGTTATTTTATAGGAATATTATTTTCCATAACCCTTCATTCCAGACTCTGAAAGGGGAGAGGAAAAACGGGGCGCTGTAAAGTCAGATCTGGCTGCTTTGAGCTGAGAAGGGGTGAAGAGGTGGGGGGAGCCCTCCTTTCAGAGTTCTGAAACAGAGTATGGAAACCTTGGTGGGGTAGAGTGTGGGGGTGGGGGTCTTGAGGCCATCGTAGGTGGAGTTCCCCTTGGTGGTCTCAGTGGGTCAGGAGGTGAGAAGGAGAATGGTGTCCTTGTGTTCCAGGAAGCTTCTGGGGCTGTGCAGGTAAACTTTTTAAGAAATTGTTCCTTGGGATTATAGTTTCCTGGTGCTTTAATTGTTTCTATCCTGCTTAGCAAATAATGCAAAATAAGAACAGAAATAAAATTAACAGTACAGTTATAACTAGTAATCCAGCTACATGTGCAGAAAAGTATTTAAAAGGGTTCAGAGAAGAAATTCCTTCAGCTAAACTGCCCCAAACTTCTTCATTCTCCAGCGGTTCAGGTCCAGAGTGGCTGCTTATGGAATTGAAAGACCAATTACAGAAAACACAGAGAGAAAAAAGAAATCTGGGTGGGGGTTAAGTCAATAAATGTTCCTTGAAGCCAAAGATTCCAAATGAGGTCTAATGCTTGAGAAGGAGAAAGATGAAGGGGGAGTGAATATAGTAAATTTAATTAATTTCTAAGTGCCCTTAGGAAAAGATGAAAGGTGGTTAGAGAAAGGGACATTAGGAATTTCGGGTGTGTGGCTTAGCAGCTTCCTCAGGAATGGCAGGGAGGCAAGTAATGTGGAGTCGGGTGGGGCCTGTAGGAATGGAGTGATAAGAAGCATTAGCGGGAACAAGCTTCAAGTTGCTTAGGTGGATCCAGGAGGTGTGGCCTTCTAACTTGGCTGCAGTGGGTGTGGTTAAAATTACCTTGAAGGGGCCTGTCCACTTTTCTTGTAAGGGGGCTACAGGTTGGGAAGGGGAGAGGTAAACTAGATCTCCTATGGCAATAGGATGGGGGGGTCTCTGAAGATTGGGGCTGGGGGAGATGAGTGTGTGCATACTTCCAGAGGGTGGCCCTGAGGTGAGCTAGGAGGGTTTTAGAACCTCAGGAGGAATGCTCCCTGATTGAGGTTGAATGGTGGGTGGGACAAGAGGTCGCCCATGAAGAAGTTCAAAGGGGCTGAGCATAAAGGGCTTTTGGGGCAATGCTCTGATCTGGAGGAAGGCCAAAGGGAGGAGCTTAGGGTCTCTCAGTTGGATCCGAACTGGGGAATGATGTTTGGCTATTTTAGGTTGAGAAGTGTCCCAGACTGTGGGGTTAATTCTAGCAAGTAAAGGGCAACTGGGAGGCTTTAGCGGGTGCAGGGACCAGGTCTGGGTCAGTGTTCATTAAAAAAAATGGTAGTGGACTTTAAAGGGGGAATGATGATGGAGGCTTTTAATTTGTGAAGGAGGTCTCAACCCAAAAGGGGAACAGGGCAACTAGGCATAACTATGAAGGAATGGGATAATTAAAGGGATCCAAATGTGCAAAAAAGGGGAAGTGTTTGCAGTGGATATGTAGGGGTATCTGAGACTCCCATAATTGGGGTATTTGATTTAAAAGTATATCCATGCCATTCATTCAAGAATGAAAGGCTTGCTCCAGTATCAGCCACGAATGAGACTGCATGGCTGTTTACCATCCCTGTGACCCAGGGCTCCTCTGATGTGCCATCTGAGGTGGCAGGGGCAATGAAGTCTGGGCCCCATCATTCCAGCAACTCAGTGAATGGGACTTGGGAATCGGGTGGCTGTACCGGGGGAAGGGGTGTCCTTCCCTGGGGACAATCCACCTTCCAATGTCCCCATTGTCCACATTTGGGACAGGCTTTGGAGGGGTTCCTCTGATTAGGGCAGGCTTTTGCCCAGTGTCCTTGTTGCCCACATCAGAAGCAGGGTCCAGGAGGTATAATGGTGGGGCCATGAGCCATGAAGTTGTTAGGAGGTCGGGTGGAGCCATGAGCCATAGGGGCTTTCCTTGGGCTCTGAATGGCAGAGGCCAGGAGCTGGTATTTAGTTTTAAGATGTTGCTCTTTCTCCTTTTTGGCCTCATCTTCTCGGTTATTAAAAACTTTGAAAGCTGTGTCTAAAAGTAACTGCTGGGGAGACTCAGAACCCTTCTCTAATTGTCTGAGTTTCTTGAGGATGTCAGGTACAGACCCGCTAATAAAGTTAAAATGAAGATAAAGACTGCCACCAGGACCGTTAATGTCCAAAGTTGTATACTTGGTAACAGCCTCAGTCAGTCGGGCCAAAAATAGGGCAGAATTTTCATCAGGTCCCTGTGTAATTTCCTTAATTTTTTCCCAGTTAACCTGAGTGTGAGAATTCTTTGTCATTCCTTCAAGGAGACAAATGATCATATGTTGGAGTCTGAGGACCCCAGGGTCTTCAGGCTGATAAGTCCAATTAGGTTCAACTGAAGGGATGGCAGCATTTGCTTCTGGATGAATATTAGGGTTTTGGCCATGTAGAAGATCCGCATGATCTCTTGCGGCCTGCCAAATTCAAGTGCGTTCATCATTGGTCAGAGTGGATGTTAATATATAGTACACATCTGCCCAAGAAAGGTGATAGGCCTGAGTCAAGTGGGTGAACTCCTTCCTATATTTAAAAGGGTTTTCAGAAAAAGATCCTAATCTATCCTCAATTTGAGACATATCTGTCATGGAGAAGGGAACGTGAACCCAGACCGTACCTTCGGCTCCTGCCACCTCCCGGAGAGGGAACGTGTGTTTTACTGGGAGATTTTTAGACCCTGTACAGGGTGGGGATGGCAGGGAGCAGGGAGAACTAGTCTGTGCGGTCTGACGAGGGGGGTCTGATGGTGGGGCAGCTGCACTTTGCGGGGAGGAGTCAGTTATGGGAGCAATGAGACTTTGCTGAAGGAAATCTGTTGGGGTAGTAGTGGAATTTTGGGGGAGGGAGGCCTGTGTGAGGGCCAGGGGACCCTGGTATCTGTAAGGAGGTGGTTCATCTGCTATTTCTGGGGCTGTAAATGAGGAAGAAAGTTGAGAGTCCGCAAGATCCAATTGCAAAGTGGGACACGGTTTGCATAATGGGGGATTTGAATGAAGGATAAAAAAGGCTTTGAGGTATGAGACCTCACTCCAGTTGCCATTTTGCAATAAGTGATCTTTTAATTTTTGGAGAATTTCTTGATCAAAGTTTCCATATTTGGGCCATTGGTGCAGATTATCCAATTTGAAGTGTGGCCAAATTTGGGTGCTGAGCTTAATGAGGCGTTTAATTCTGAAATCAGTTTGGGAGAAAAGGGTCTTAAAATTGCTAATGAGATAACCCAAAGGGGAGTCCTGTGGAATTGACTGATTGCTTCCCATGTTTGAGGAGGGGTGAACGGGGTGTCGGATTGAAACCAAAGCGTCCCCTGGATTCTTTCCAACACTAAACAGGACAGTGCCACCAGAAATGGGGAAAGTCTTCACCTCAATTTCACTGGTGGAGGGACCCCGGGGTCCCTTGAGCCAAAAGGCGGGGTGTCAGGACAGGGTACCTATCTGCTAGAGACTAGACAGAAATTTCACCCCAATTTTGATGATGAGGGGACCCCCGGGATCCCATGGGCCAAAAAGGCATGAGTAGGGCACCTATCTGCTAGAGACCTATGGGGGGACCCCCGGGGTCCTGTGGGCCAAGGATTTCAGGGCAGGGTGGATTTCAGGGCAGGGTGCCTCTCTGCTAGAGGCTGGACACATGGACAGAGGGATCTTTACCTTTTTGGAGAATTAAAGGCTGGTGTTGGATGCAGGAGCAAAATGGCAAAAAGCAGTCTATGATCTGGAGGTCTGTGGGGTATCAGGAAGGGAGGGATAGGGGAAGGTGGTGGGGTGTGGGAATGGTGCACCCAGTCAGTTTGGGGATTCAGCCATAGCGTAAGCAGTAGACCCCCAACTTCAGAGAACTATAGGGGTGCCGGACTCTCAACAGTCACTCCCCAGGTCTCATTAGTTGTTTAACTTAACTGGTATGGGGAAGGGTTCGGGTGGTGGGGTGGGGAAGGGGTCAGAAAGAGGATGCCTCCAACACCAGTAAAGGACTGGATACAAGTCCTTGCACCGTCCACGTAGCATACGCTACGAAAACGTAGCCCAGGTTTGGGGTTGGTTTCGGTTGCATACTGGCAGCCGTTAAGCCAAAGGTGGACTCAGAGGGTGTGGAGGGTCTCTTTCTGCAGGGCAGGGTATGCAGTCAGTTTGGGGATTCAGCCATAGCGTAAGTGGTGGCTGGGGGGACCTCCGACTTCAGAGGACCATAGGGGTGCCGGACTATCAACAGTCACTCCCCAGGTCTCATCAGCCATTTAACATAACTGCAGGGGACGGGGACGGGTAAGGGGGAAGGGTCAATATTACCTTACACTCATTTCCCGGTCAGGGAACCAAAAATGTAAGCGCAAAAAGGAAAAAAATGGGAGGCAGACCTTGACGGATTCAGAGAAGCCTTTATTTCGTCGCAGAGTCAGGTGTCATTCGGGTCCACTTTCCTGATGGAAAATGGCCCCATTCAGGCCCACTTTCCTGATGGAAAATGGCCATCAGTTACAGGGGGCATCCTGATTTTATAGAGTAGGAGGAGGAGGATGTAATCATTGTATGTGCAGTTTTGACCATCAGGGGCCAGCCGTACAGGTTAAAATTAGATGCTGAAGGATGAGTGTTCAAATCTTGCCCAATGTCATTCAGGATTAGGCTGACCTGGGAAGGTCAAGGTTTAGGGCCTAGCATTCCATATCCACTCTTTTCCCCAGGGCCCATTGTTATCAGGAATGCACTGGGAGAGGTTTAATGGTTAATCAGTCTCCATTCCCACTTCTCAAGCCACACCATCCCTTCATTTTACTTGGGGAGTTATTTTATAGGAATATTATTTTCCATAACCCTTCAGAAAGTGTTCCAAAGAAACCAAGATTCTACACTAATAAAATCCAATGACAGCATGGTAGAAGAAATGTCAGAAAAGGAGTTCAGAATATACATGATTAAAATGATTCATGAAGCTAAGAATGAGATAAGAGAGCAAATGCAGGCAATGATTGATCATTCCAATAAGCAGTTGAAAAAGCACCTACAGGAAGCAAAACATCACCTCAACAAGGACATAGAGATTCTGAGAAAGAACCAAACAGAAATCTTTGAGATGAAGGAAACAAGAAACCAAATAAAAAACTCAATGGAAAGCATCACCAACAGACTAGATCACTTGGAAGACAGAACCTCAAACAATGAAGACAAAATATTGAATCTTGAAAATAAAGTTGCCCAAATAGAGAAGATGGTAAGAAATCATGAATAGAACCTCTGAGAACTATGGGATATCATGAAAAGACCAAATTTAAGAATTATCAGGATTGAGGAAGGCATAGAGATAAAAACCAAAGGAATGAACAACCTATGCAATGAAATAATATCAGAAAATTTCCCAAATTTGAAGAATAAAATGGAAATTCAACAAGAGGCTTACAGAACACCAAATGCACAAAATTACAGCAGATCCACACTAAGACACATTATAATGAAATAGCTAATATGCAAAATAAAGATAGTATTTTGAATACTGCAAGAGAGAAGCATCAGATTACATATAGGGTGAAACCAATACAGGTATCAGCAGATTTCTCAGTCCAGACCCTAAAAGCTAGAAGGGCTTGGAATGATATATTTCAAAGCTCTTAAAGAACATGATTGCCAACCAAGAATTTTATATCCAGCAAAATTAACCTTCAGATTTGAAGAAGAAATAAAATCCTTCCATGACAAACAAAAGTTAAAGGAATTTACAAATAAAAAGCCTGTGCTAGAGAACATTCTCAGTAAGATATTCCATGAGGAAGAAATGAAAAACAACAATGTAAGTCAGCAAAGGGAGGAACTACCGTAAAGGAAAAGCCAATCAAAGGACAATCCAAGTCAAGGTAAAAACCAAAACTAAGCCAAAATGACTGGGAATACAAATCATATCTCAATAACCCTGAGCATTAACGGCCTAAACTTGTCAATCAAAAGGCATAGACCAGCAGATTGGATTAAAAAGTAAGACCCAACAATATGTTGCTTTCAAGAGACTCATCTCATGAAAAAGAACATCCACAGACTAAAGGTGAAAGGATGGGAAAACACAGACTTCATAAAAAAGCGGGGGATTTCCATCCTTATATCAGATAAAGCAGACTTCAAGGCAAAGTTAGTCCGAATGGATAAAGAAGATCACTTCATACTGCTTAAAGGAACCATAAATCAAGAAGACATAATGATCATGAATATTTATGCCCCAAACAACAGTTAATTCATGTACATCAAACAAATTCTTCTCATTCCAGTAATCAAATAGACCACAACTCAATAATTCTGGGTAACTTTAACAAACAACTGTCACCACTGAATAGATCTTCCAACAAAAACTAAACAAAAAAACCATAGAACTCAATAACACTATCAATAACTTGGACTTAACAGAGATGTATAGAATATTCCATTCATCAGCGAGTGAATATAAGTTCTTCTCTGCAGCACATGGGTCCTTCTCTGAAATAGACCATATGTAATGCCACAAAGTATCCCTAACTAAATGCAAGAAAATAGAACTACTACCTTGAATTTTATTGGATCATAATGGAATGAAGTTAGAAATCAGTGACAAAATAAAAAACAGAAACTATTCCAACACTTGGAGACTAACATGCTATGGAATGAAGCATGGATAGCAGAAAACATCAGGGAGGAGATAAAAAAATTCTTTGAGGTAAATGAGAATGATGATACAACATATCAAAATCTCTGGGACACTATGAAAGCTGTACTAAGAGGAAAAGTCATTGGATTGAGTGCATTCAAGAAAAGAATAAAAAGTCAACAACTAAGTGACCTAACCTTACATCTCAAAGCCCTAGAAAAAGAAGAACAGAACAACACCAAAAGTAGTACAAGACAGTAAATAATTAAAATCAGAATGGAAATCAATGAAATTGAAACAAAAGAAATAATAAAAAAATTGACAAAACAAAAAGTTGGTTCTTTGAAAAAGTAAACAAAATAGATAAACCCTTAGCCACACTAACAAAGAGAAGGAGAGAGAAAACTCAAATTACTAAAATTTGTGATGAAAAAGGAAATATCACAACAGGCACCATTGAAATACAAAGCATAATTAGAAGCTACTTTGAAAATCTATGCACGAATAAAATAGAAAATCCTGAAGACATCGACAAATTTCTAGAGACATATGATCCTCCCAACTGAACCAGGAGGACATACACAGTTTAAAAAGATCAATTTCAAGTAATGAAATAGAAGAAGCCATCAAAAGCCTACCAACCAAGGAAGCCTGGGACCAGACAGATTCTCAGCAGAGCTCTACAAGACCTTCAAAGAACTTATACCAATACTCCTGAAAATATTTCATGAACTAGAAAAGGAAGGAACACTTCCAAATTTATTCTATGAAGCCAGTATCACTCTGATACCAAAATCAGACAAAGATACATCTAGAAAATAAAACTTTAGACCAATAATTCTGATGAAGGTAGATGAAAAAATCCTAAACAAAATTCTGGCAAATCACTTACAAAAACATATTAAGAAGATAGTGCACCATGATCAAGTGAGGTTTATCCCAGGGGTGCAAGGTTGGTTGAACATCCAGAAATCAAAAAAATGTAATTCATCACATCAATAGACTTAAGGTTAAGAATCATATGCTTATTTGGATAGATGCTGAGAAAGCATTTGACAAAATACAACACCTCTTCATGCTTAAAACACTAGAAAAAATAGGTATGGTAGGAACATACCTCAACATTGTAAAGGCTATTTATGCTAAGTCAATTGCCAACATCATTCTTAATGGAGAAAAACTGAAAGCATTCCCTTTAAAAACTGGAACAAGACAGGGATACCCACTGTCACTACTTTTATTCAACATTGTGCTTGAAATGCTAGCCAGAGCAATTAGACAGACCACAGAAATTAAAGGAATATAAATAGGAAAAGAAGAACCCGAGATGTCACTATTTGCTGATGACATGATCCTATATTTAGAGGATCGAAAAAACTCCACCAGGAAACTTTTAAACCTAATTAATGCATTCAGCACAATAACAGGATATAAAATAAACACATAAACCAAATGCATTTACAGACATAAGTGATGAATCATCTGAAAGAGAAATGAGGAAAACAACTCAGTTCACATTAGCCTCAAAAAAATAAAATAATTGGGAATCAATCTAACAAAAGAGAAGAAAGACCTCTACAATGAAAACTATAGAACATTAAAGAAAGAAAATGAGGAAGACCTTAGAAGATGGAGATCTCCCATGTTCGTGGATAGGCAGAATTAATATAATCAAAATGGCCATACTTCCAAAGATGGCATACAAATTTAATGCAATTCCAGTAAAAATCCCAATGACATTCCTCATATAAATAGAGAAAGCAATCATGAAATTCATCTGGAAGAATAAAAGACCCAGAATAGCCAAAGAAATCCTGGGCAGGAAAAATGATGCAGGAGGTATCACAGTACCAGACCTTAAACTCTACTATAGAGCAAAAGTAACAAAAACAGCATGGTATTGGCACCAAAATAAGCAGGTAGGTCAATGGTAGAGAATAAAGGACACAGAGACAAATGCACATAAATACAGTTATCTCATCCTAGACCAAGATGCCAAAAACATACAATGGAGAAAAGATAGCCTCTTCAACAAATGGTGTTAGCATAACTGGAAATCCATATGCAATAAAATGAAATTAGACCCCTATCTCTCACCCTGTACAAAAAACTCAAAACGGATCAATGATCTAGGAGTTAGACCTGAGACCCTTCACCAAATAGAAGAAAAGTAGGTCTGAATCTTCTTCATGTTGGCTTAGTACCAGATTTCCTTATCATGACCCCCAGAGTGCAAGAAATAAAAGGAAGAATCAATAAATGTGATGGATTCAAACTAAAAAGCTTTTTCTCAGCAAAAGAAACAATCAATAATGTGAAAAAAGAGCCTCCAGAGTGGGAAAACATCTTTTCCACACACACTTCAGACAGAGCACTTATCTCTAAAATTTATGAAGAACTCAAAAAACTTTACACCAAAAATACAAAGAACCCAATCAGTAAATGAGCAAAGAAACTGGGCAGACCCTTCACAGAAGATGATAAACAGGTGATCAACAAATCTATGAAAAAATGCTCATCATCTCTAGTAATTAGAGAAATGCAAATTAAAACCACCCT